>CM069455.1:30084613-30343351 GCA_035610835.1 Ophiura sarsii
CCCATATTCCCCTAATATAAGAAAGTTATGAGGTAGAAGGTAGAACTTATTGAATGACCCTCGTATAAAAGAAAGTGTGACAAGTGTCATCTCAGTATGTTCACTCTTAAACAGGAATAAGGCCATGTAAAAAAATAAAGCAGTTTCTCATCCCCTGCCTCGCACATCATTTTCAGGAATTCTATAATTTTCTTTTTATTTCTGTATTTTTTCCATCACTTTTTTGTTAAGTCACAGTCACACCTGAGTGATAGTGATGATAGTGAATAATGATGATGACGATGATGATGATGATGATGGTAGTTATTATAGCTACATGTATCAATAAGAATGAGAGTGTCATTTTATGTTTAGCATTCTTGATCTTTTTCTGGCAAATGTTGATGTACATTGAATTGCTGTATGGCAAAAGCCCGGGGGAGCCACTCATATAAAAGTTGTAATAATCTTTGTGGATCCACTCTCAAAAACTACCCTTACCGCAGATTCTCAAAGAAGGACAAAATGATCCTTATAACAGGGATTATAGCTCGACGAAACATACTCATAGCAAAGAATATAGGTCCTCAAGACAGAGTTTAGACTGAATGTATGAAGTTGTGTTATTCAGTTTTGTTAATAACTTTGTCTCATAGGCAGGCCTCAAATTTCGTCATTTTAGGGGCACGGCCACTTTGGCCTAAGAATATACCATTTCAAAGGGCACCGAGGCCATGTTCTGGGGCACCAAGGCCAAACCAAGGGCACACATGGCCTCTGTTAAAAATAGGGCACGGCCATTATGGCCGTGAATTTTTTACTGATCCGAGGGCATCGCGGCCAGATGCGAGGGCATCGCGGCAATGGCCGCGATGGCCGCGATGTAATTTGAGCCCTGCTCATATAGGCCTTACCATTTTCTGCTATTTTTACAATGATGACACGGGACTATCGGCCCAAGCAACCCTTTATAAAATAGCGCGGATTCAGGTCGAAAAAGTCACCCACCTTTTATTTTCCCGCATTTTCGTCAACGCGGATGATTACAACATTATACCAGACTTCCCCCCCCCCCAGGGGAAAAAGTTAGACAACATTTCAACACTTTCATATCTGTGGTCTAGGAGGGGGAATGTTCTCAAACATACATGATGTAAGGCCAAACAAATTGTCATGTTGTCCTCGACCGCCCGCTCGTCAGATTTAGAGCCGCTCAGATTTTTTCTTTTTCTTCAGATATTTAAAAAAAAAATCAGATTTTTTTTTCCAGATTTATTTTCCAGATTTTTTTCAGATTTTTTAAAAACAGTTTAAATGTCATTGAATATTAAATAAAGTGTTTATAACATATGTGCGACTCTTAAGAGTGATTTCCACTTCTTGTTGGCTGAACTTTGAGCTTCCGCTGGTAAAGAAGAAAAAAATAAATAAAAAAATAAATAAAATAAAATCCGCCCGTCTCCTCTCTGAAAGTTGTGAAGGACAACATAACAACTTTTTTTGCCTAATGGTGTAACTATATAAACAGCTGATAGATATTGTATTAGCATCACTTTCAAATAAAAAGATGGCGCGGTTCTTGGCTTACGCAATCTGTGGTTTGCGTTAGCTCTTATTCTTGTATTCTTTTGGATGCACCCCCTTCGGGTGGGTGTGCCGCTGTTTTGAAAGTGTTTTCCGAATAAATAAATAAATAAATAAAATAAAAGTCCTTGCAGATGGCTGGTTACGCTTTATTTGACTTTGACCAGTGGCGTAGCTCAGGGTGGGGGGGGGGGGGGGGGGGGAAATGCCCCCCCTGACAAAAAAATCCAATTTGTGCCCCCGCCCCCCCCCACCCCTCTAAAAAAAAAAAGTGAGAAAAAAAGGAAATAGAAAAAATTGAGAAAAAAGACCGGCCGAGGTTATTAGGCAAATAGAAGGCAAAATTGTAAATGTAGTACATTTACCGTGCGATATTTTTGGACTGTGCGATTTTTTGGACTGTGCGAAATTTTTTGAATTCCCCCCCCCCCCCCCCCCCCCCCCCCCCCCCCCCCACTTACGTGAAATTCACGAGGTAAGTGACTAGAATTTTTTTTTGGGGCAACCTTTTACGAACATTTTAGAAATCTTGCCCCCCCCTGAAAAAAATCCTAGCTACGCCACTGTTTTGGACTACATGTATTCTGTTGACAATGGTTGAGAATGCTAAGTCAATATACAGTACACTCTTTGGTCTATTCCCGCGATTTCCTTCACACAGAAGTGAAAAATGTCCAATATATATTATGTGATCTTTCCAGGGAACGCCCTCAACATCGAAAAAAAATTGAAAGCAGATTTTCTTGCAGATTTACATATCTGATCATAAATCATGCATACATTCCAAGTTACAGGGCGATACGATTCTTAATTACTTCAAAATCATGGTTTTAGAGTGAAAATAAACTGTCGGAATCCCGACAGTTTATATTTTCACTCCAAATTCACTCTAAAACCATGATTTTGAGGTAATTAGGAATCGTATCGCTCTGTAACTTGGAATGTATGTATGATTTATGATCGTAAATGTAAATCTGCAAGAAAATCTACTTTCTAAAAAAAATCATGAATAGAGGGCGCTCTCTGGAAAAGATCACATAATATGCCTTTAATGTTAACGAAGTCAAACTATTTTCATTATAGTTTCGACAGATTAAGTCCGTTTAGAATTTAAAAGATTGGAAAGTAGAGGACTTCAGCTTCGCACTCATTTTGTGCCACTATGACTATGCCTGTTGTGCATTGTTTTCACCACTCCCTCGATATTTAAACAAGAAGAGTCTTAAAAAAGACAAACAGTGCTCAGAAGGTGTAAATTTGAATTTAGGGGAACAGTGGTGAAAGGGGTTATCAGTCACACCCAGGGTATTGTCACATAGGATAATTATGTATTGCTTCAATGGCCCATACCTAAAGAAAAATGATTCATTCTGCATTAGCAGGTTGTTAAGGGAACAACTTTCATGTTAAGGGAACAACTTACATGGTGGAAAATTGTATCTGGTACTAAAAGTATTGATTAGTGGGAACACGTGAATTTGAATGGGTCACCCACTTGTGGCTGCATTTCCAGGGAAATGTGAACAGAATAAATGAATTGAAATCTCAAGAATAAGAATGCTTTAAAATATGCTGATTGCATGAGTACTTATTTGGAGCAGTAATATTATTGAATGGAAGGAACACATGAATGTTGTTGTAGTAGGAACACAAAGTTGTTGGTATGACACTTATTTACAATATAGAATGTAGGTTGGATACAATGTAATACACTGAGAATTACTGTTATCTTGTTGACCCGTGTTTGTTATAGAATACAGGGTGGGTCAAATTATTCAGGTCCCGATTTCACCAAGTTTTTTTGCAAAAATGAATATATTCAATGTGTTGCCTAGCAAGATTGGTTATTCGGAACAGGAGATATGGAAATGTTCCCAACTTTTGCGAAATTAAATCTGTTCAAACTTATCTAAGGGGGCCCTATGGATAAGGCGCGTATTCATAGGAAAGAGTTTCTATTGTCTTTGTGGTTATGTTTTTAACATGATTCGTGGACATACCATTCAGCAGAGAATATTTATTTTATCTAGCTACATATAAAGACAAGAAATATAACTGCACGTCCAACCGAGCTTCTGTTTACAGTTTCCAAATGTTCAGAGGATTCCGTCAACATGATTCATAATAACTGTAATGATTATGGAAGTGTTTTGGTCTATCTATCAAATGGTTTATTTATACCATTCCAACAGTTATACAGTATGTTGTGTTGTATGAATAGCTCATTTGTATAGTAGTGTTAAATCCATTAACTTGGACAGGGTTGCACAACTTGCGGGAGCTGGGAGCACCGCCCCGGGAAATAATGGGCAGAATTGGGGAAATAATGCCAAGTGGAAAAAGAAAAAGTATTGGGTGGGGAAAAGGGTGAAAAAAGATGAAGAGAAAAAAATGTAAACTTGAGTTATGAGCTGTGGTTGCAGGTATACTAACGTGTTTATTGTTTTATTGCTTTTCCCCAGTGGCCATCACGCTACAGGGGGCAAGGGGAGGGCATTTCGCCAAAAGATATTTTGTGCCCCCCTCAAAAAAATTATGTTTAGTTTTAGCATAAAAGGCATTTTTTTTCGCGCTTTGCGCAGATTTTCCTACTAAATTACACAAAATGTCACCACTTTTAGCGTAAAATGCCACGAACAAAATGTGCGCGCTTCATGCAAATCTTTTTTTTTCTTCATGCTCCCTAACAAAAAGTCTACTCCAATATTGTAATCTGATCAAACCTGTAAGTATAGCTATATTGAGGAATCATAGTGATGACTATTTCATAAGACTGGCTTGGCTTTTAAAAGATATGACTGGATGAGCAATGTAACTAATAGTGATACGCTAAACGCTACTGTAGCAGCGTCACAATCCCACGGCTGCCACCAACCCCGGGCCGCCATGACCAACTGACAGCGTATCCAGTGGGTGCCAGGGGCGGACTGGCCACTGTGGCGTTGTGGCGATCGCCACATGGGCCGCTTGGTTTTGGCCTCTCAGGGCACAGTTACTCAAATTTTGCGGCCGTGCGAAAATGTGTGACCGTGCGAAATTTTGTTACCGTGCTAAAATTTGTGACTGCGCGAAATTTTGTGACTGTGCGAAATTTTGTGACCGTGCGAAATTTTGTGACCGTGCGAATTTTTTTAAAGTTAAAATTAGACCAAATTTTAACAGTTTTAGCGTAAAATGGCAAAAAAGTGTGCACGCTTTGCGCACATTTTTTAATTCTTGCCCCCCCCCCTAAAATCACTTTTTTGGCGGCACAACAAATGTATAACAAAATCAGTTTTTGATTCAAAATTTCAAAATTTCACAAAAATCATCTAAAGTCAATTATCTATCCACCAATCCCCCCGCTTTATCCACCGCCCCAAATATCACAGTTCAGGAACTTATAAGCATATTTTTATAATGAATAAATACCAACTGTTTTCAAATTTACTCTTTTACTTTTACTTTATTATATATAGTCTGACTCTGACTACTGAGTCGGAATAGTATGATGAAACCAATGAGTTATTACACAAATATAAATTCTACTCTCTGTCAGTACCACCAGGCTGCTTTGCTTGCCTGCATGCTGCAGAAAATGAATTGAATGAAAAACCGCTCCGAACATAGAAAAAAACGAAATTAGAAAAATTGGGTAATTATTTTTCAAGGTACTAGTATTTGGAGTGAAATAAATGAAATAAAAATAAAAATATTAGCTTTTGACCCCGACGTGATTCGAACACGCAACCTTCTGATCTGGAGTCAGACGCGCTACCGTTGCGCCACGGAGTCATGCTTGCTGAGTGGAATTGATATTAAGTAATTATACAATGCATTATTTCCATAATTACCAATTTTAACCATTTCTCGTATGAATTGTGATATAAATGATAGTATAACTCGATTTATATTGATATCTTTGAGAATCCGATTTTGGAAGAAGAAGAAGAAGAAAATCAAGAACAAAGGCCGAACAAAATTGGAAACAAACTTGCAGAAATGAATTTCAACTTTGACCCCAGAATGGGAAACCCGTTTTTCATCCTTTTCGTTGGCCATGTCGAGCTTTGAGAAGGTGGGTGCCTGAATTGTCTCCACAAAAATTGATATTTTCCACCATCGATATTCATTTATGACTTTGAATTTAACATTAAACAATGAAGAAAAACATCGATTACCTTTTGAGAAAGAATCAGTGTGTGATACGCTCAATTATTTTGACAACAAATAGATTTTGATTGCAGTGTCTATTCAGGAAAAAGTTAAAATCGAGCATGCCGAATTCAATACGTTCTTTTCGCCCATGTGGCATTGGTTTTCAGTTCATTGGCTCTTTTGCTTTCGATGTAATTCGTTGTACCAATAGGATTTTAATTTTGTTCATGTAACAGTAATGCTGATCTGGTTTGGTGAAGACAAGTCGCCATGCCATGTGCTTCTTAATGATATTTTAAATTTAAGTTTTTAAAAGTTGAACCACGCGCTGAACGTGGCACGAGATCGATGGGGCCACCGCACCGCGCGGTACAAGATTATAGCACTGTCGTGTTTTGTAGTTGTCCAGGCCAGGCTGCCAGGTGGATCTAGGTTGAACATTACTGAGAAATTTACAACATTACATCTTAAATCTCGCGGTATCACAAATCTCGCGCAAGTGCAACATCTCCACTCGCCTATTTACTGGCCCAACTCAAAACGCGGGTTGGTGTTACTGCTTTTCTTAAACTATTTTTAGGGCTGTTGCTACTAGTACTAGTGTTGCTGAGTGTTAATGTTATCGATATGTGATCAAAGAAAACTTAGACATGTGATGTAAGGTTTTGGAATAACCGCGACAGTGATTTGCATTCCATAATACAATGAATGTAATGTACAATTTGCGAAGGTCTGTCGATATCTTTCATGCTTTTCCATCAGTTGGGCTATGTCATTGGAACAACATAGGCCAACAGCATATACCACCATATACCACCATACTAAGCAAACCCAAACTTGCTGCCAGATGTGTTTTAATTGGGCGATATCTTTAACTTTCACACATTGTAAGGCTATCGGTAATGAATTCAAAGTTTCCCTGTTGGAGGTTTTGAAAACCTGACGAGGTCGCTATTCATTATTCATTATTTAGCATTATTCATTATTTAGCATTACATTAAGATTTGCCGTAATTCAACTTACGATAAGCGACTATTTCATCAAGTACCTTTTATTTTGCATAGTTATAGTATATTAAAGAGGGGTCACCCAGACCATTGATGAATTATCTGCTGCAATAGACAAATACAAATCATGGACTATGGGTGAAAAAATTGCTCTGGCCCACGGCGTATGCTAAAAGTTACAGTAGCCCAAAATTGCCAAGTCAATAGCCAACCTAGGAAATAAGCGGGCGACAGGCGCCGTTCAGCGCCCGTCGGATGGCAAAAGGCGCCCGTATTGGCAAAAAATGAAGAGTACAGGCGCCTATAATTTCACCATTTTGGCGCCCGTTGTCAGACCTGGTTTGACACGAAGGAATTCATAATTGTTTGTTTACATCTTCTTACGATCGCGCGCCATTTTGTTATGATTCCTCGTGTCCGTGGTGCACCACTAGTTTTATTCCAAGTCATTTTGTTGGCGCTTTTTCGTAATACTCAGCGACATGGAAACAAGACTAGCATCAAATGTGACGTCAATTACGTCATGATTATAAAATTCTCCAACCTGCGCAGAAATCCGCCATTTTGAACCAATTTTAAACCGACGGAAAAAATTCTGCGCAATTACATGTAAAGCAATGGGGATTTTGACTCGGACGAAAACGAAATATTAACTTTCCGATACATCTAGATTTATCACACTTTTTCTAGTTATTTGAAGATGAAACTCTATATTTGTTGGTTTGACTTTGATGGTACGTGAGCAAATATCAAGTAGGGAATATGTTTGCGTCAGTATTTGCGACATATTTGTGCAATAGCATTGCAAATCTTCAAAAATTTGTCGGAGATTGATGATGCTTTGTAAGCTTTCATACAATACTTCCGGGTTTGCGATTGTAAACAAAATACGACGTCAAATCTGATTGACACAGGAATAATGAATAATGAAAACGTTGACGCGGCAGGGTAAATTGACGCGCGCGGCAACAGGAAACTATGAATTCATTACCGACGGCCTAATGGTCAACTCGTATTCATAAAGGAATGCGCTAAACGGGTAATCGATTCTGGTCTAACAAAGGATTTGAACAAGTCCATTCAAAATAATGTATCTTGGATCACGCGGTAACTTAACTTATTGGGTGATTAATATTTTCTAATAGCGTAGGTCAGACTTGGCTGGTCTCGCAATTCTCGAAACGGACTTGACAAGCCATCTTGACTCTCGAGGTGTCGCTACTTTTGAGCATTTTTCTAATTCAAAAATGGGACAATTACAATTTAACCTGCCATTATCACCAAGATGAGCTCAATGGTGTATAAAAATATACAGTGTGCTTTGTGTGTGTAGACTTCATGTCCACCAGTTAGTGATGGCCGATCCAACCCAAGATCGGTACGTCCGATCTCCGATCAGAAAATTTACAGATCGGGCAGATTCAGATCCCGATCATTCAGGTCTCCCATATTATCATTTGAAACCAGCGCGAATCATTAAATAGCTTTCTTTTTAGTCTGATTTTCTTCCCTGCATGACAACATATAAAACTCTGCAAGTTATTATTCCTGGCAAAGAAGTTTCATAATTT
The DNA here is from genome assembly GCA_035610835.1 of Ophiura sarsii. NCBI lineage: Eukaryota > Metazoa > Echinodermata > Ophiuroidea > Amphilepidida > Ophiuridae > Ophiura > Ophiura sarsii. Next base: position 30,092,892 of record CM069455.1, read on the forward strand.
TCATATTCCAATTTTACTTCCTGGTGTATTTTGATTTTTTGTCATTCATCACTGCGCGTCGCCATTTTAATTCATAAGTGTACATCCACCAGTCTTCCAAGATAACTGTACATTCCCTGGCACTGTACTATAAATAGAGCGATGTATGAGGGTGGCACAGTCTCAGTCTAGTTATTGCGAAATACCATGTGCGATTAATTGGGTGGTACCAAAATTGTAATTTACCACAATAGCGTAACGTAACATACCGGGAATAATGATTTACTTACTAAAAACGTCGTAATTTGTTGATTTCCTTCCGAGGGGATCAATAATTGCTAGATCAGTAGGGTGGATCGGTATTAAACTTGCATTTTTTTCCTGATCCCGCTTCAATGACAGATCGATTCCTATATCAAGATTGGTCATCACTACCACTAGTCTAATGTGAAATAACTTATGTTCTATGCACATATTTTAATATGACATATAATACCCCCTGTATGCAAAATTGTAATTGCTGCTACAAGTTTAAGATTTGAGCTTTTGCTGGTTCCCAGTGTGTGACAGGAATCATTCTACAACCAAAATTTTAATTAAGTCTTGAAGTGTCAGCTGTTTTTTAGAAATTCCAGTAATCTTGTCTAAACACGAGCAATGTCAAAACACGAGCAATGTTTTAGGTTATTGAGCATTACAGATCCCTGTCATGATAATTATAAGTGCTTACATTTCGTTAAAAAAAAGAAGTAAAAATGATGATTTGTCGGAGATTGTTTTTGCAAGCAAGGATATCCCACCCATAGTGCCACAGGCTGAAAAAGTAGGCAATACGGAAAGCTCCTTGCAGGGAAATTTGAGCATTTGGAGGGAAATTTTGGCATTTGGAGGGAAATATTACTCTTTCATTTTGGAGGGAAATTTGGAATCGCTTGCCGGGAAAAAAACATTTTTTTCAGGCCATGCATAGTGCTATAACAGCGACAATGAGCCCATGAATATTAATGAGGCGAGAATTGCATGGGATTTTCCCATAGAGAAAATAGCGATCTCTGAAAGATGTTTATTTTGAAAAATGTGTAGGGGTCAAGGAAAGATGAATTTATGAATGAGAAGATATCCTGGCACCTCTAAAAATAGGATTTGACCTTGATATGGGCAATATTACAAGATTGTTTGGGGAATAAGTTCTCTTGATGGTGTGTGCATGCATGGGTGGTAGTGCATTTATTAGTCAGTAGGTAAGGGCCGACTACGCATGATCAGAGCCTCGGGCACTTAGATGCTGTAGGTTTGGTTCCTATGTGCCATTATCTGCCATGATATCATAATATCAAGCTTGCTAAAAATGTGTAAACTCGTTTGCAAAATTACACTTTGCCAAATCTGTGCAATTTTGTATACTCATTTAATATGCCTAAATTTTTTATAAAGCATGTGTGACACTATTCTGATACAAGATGGTGCACCAACAGTCAACTCAGAGTATGCTTCGAGAAAATAAAATCGAGTCCCCAGGGGCTTAATTCGTAGAGAATTACAGCCCTAATATATTTTGTTAAGTATGGAAGTAAGTAGACTTACAATTTTTCCTCTTTTCTCTTTTTCAGCTCCTCGTTATCGATGGCCGGGGCCATCTGCAGGGTCGACTGGCTGCTGTGGTGGCCAAGAACCTGCTGCAAGGTGAGGAGAGTTAATTGTTATTTGAAGGCCACAAAGTATTTGATTAGCCATTGTCCAGTTTTCGTCATCGACATTGAAACAATGCAAGAGGCTTTGCCCTTGTACAAAATTTCCATCTTATAACCATGTTAAGTGAATTAACTATTTTGAATTTATATCTTGAGATAAAAAATAAAAGTTTGTTAAATGTAAAATTGGGATTGTTGACCAATTTACCGATATAGAACACGATACATACAAGCTAGACGATGGGCAAGTAAAATGATGACAGATAATTTTTAATATTTTGATGTAGTCGGCCACTGCTATGCGTAATGATTTAGTCGTCAAAAATAATGCTGTTCCCAATCTGTTTATGATGATGATTTTCACCAACTTCGAGTCATGGACTGTGAGACAACAACTTAACATGCACTACCATCTGAGACAGTTGGGAACAACGCATTATATTCCAACGAGTGTGACTGACATTCTACTTGGAACTAAATTAAATAAAAACTAAAATTAAATTCAATGGAAAATTCCCCACTTGATATGCACGTTGGCTTTTGAGCAGTGGCAATAATGACTTTGTTCAAATTCATATGATGTAACAATGAACAAGCATGTGACTATTATACTGCTATTATTAGTATTTACACCTGCTTTTCAGATACAGAAACTTGTAATCTCAAACAATGCATATACTTGATGCTGGGTCATAGACTCAATTTATTTTTTATTTAAGTAAAAGTAAGACGGTCTGAATTTTAATCAAACATTTGCTATTTGCGTATTATTTTTCTACCACTTTCAGGTCAAAAAATAGTTGTTGTAAGATGTGAAGGACTCAACATTTCAGGCTCTTTCTACAGAAATAAACGTAAGTGAAACCCCACGAAGTATTAAGTGTTCCGACTCTTTAAATTGAATTTGATGCTCGAGTGAAATTGGTAATGGTATGTGTGATTTGATATTTGAACTTCTGCAATTTTCACCAGTCACGGACTGGCTGTCCATCGAAGAAGAGATTAGTGGAAGACTTCCATCATATTGCACATTTGTAAAAATATATTAAAACGGATAATATTTTGGTTTTCAAATTGCCATCTGTTCTGGTTAAGTTCCACATTAAATACTATGCATGTTTCTGATGCCGGGATCCGGCGAGCTATCAAATGGTCGATAACAAGTATGAGCTCCTACGTTGGTGCAATCAGTTAGTTGTCAGACTTCCAAGCTGGCAGTCCAGGTTCAATCCCCAATGCGGGTGAAGAGTGATCTTTCAAAAAAGATTTGACCCATTTGAGTGGGTAGGGGAGCATGTGGTATAGCAGCTATTTTCTGTGGTCATTTGGGCCCTCGGAGAGGTAAGGGTTAAGAGATTGCTTCCAAATGTTTATTTCACAAGCCCCCGTAGCCTACTGGTTTTTCCATCATCAGCATTATAATTGGAAAGCAAGCCATAAAACGCTCCACTCCTGTCAATGATGCATGTTAACCTACATTGTTTGATGTGAAATGATAATACCCATTGACCTACTGAGATTGGCGTGGAGCGAAATCTGAATCTGTTTGCTATCGGATGTTATTTTTATAATAGGTTAAGAAATAGAAATTGAATAGATAACCTTATCAGAGTCTGTATCGGTACTCGGTAGTAAATCAGAACGTAGCTTTTGAGGCCATCTCAGCCAGCATTGTGATGCTGTCACACTGGTCACATTACCATCTATCTGACAGCAGATGTCATAGATGGCAATGAGATCATAGATTAGTGTCTCAGTTGAATACTGTAAAAGCGCGAAAATAAAAATACCAATTTATTAATTTTGTATGTAGGTCTATGTAAGGAAGCTCAAAATCGTGAAAACAAAAGCAAAATTGTTCAGAATGTGTGAAGCGCAAAAATGTACACGCCAGAAAATTTCCACTAAACAGTACTGTGGGTCGCTTGCTGAGACTTGATCTTGATGTCCTCTCGGATTTTTCTCTTCCAGAAGTGTCCTTACGTGCTATCACTTTGACATTGTTCAGAGTGTTTGTGCTTCTTGCAATGCTCTCCCGCAGCGCTGAAGAAGAGGCTGAGATGGCCTCGAAAGCTACATTCTGCTTAAATACAGACTCTGAAAAGGTATCTATTCATTTTCTACCAATATGACAAAAATAACAAAAACAAACCTACATGCATGCTGCTATTTTTAGAAATATTCATGATTTTCCTGAAACTGATTTCTTACTAACTTTTCTTGCAGTGAAGTACCTTCAGTTTATGCGCAAGAGGATCAACACCAAACCATCCCGTGGTCCATACCATCTCAGAGCTCCTAGCAGGATCTTCTGGAGGGTGGTCAGGGGTAAGTTCTAACATGTAATAGATGCTCGTAATCTATTGAATTACCATGGCTGGTATTTACTGTGATTCTGGTTATCAACCATTGTGTAAAATTGTCACTAAGTGGCTAAGAATTGTACTTCAGAATGAGTACTTTAAAATGATTTAAAAAAAAAGGAAGTGAAAATTCTCCTATAAAATATATTTTGTATATTTCGTGATAATTTTATATTATGTTGCATATAAATATATCTAATGATTCCAAATTACTTGTTTCAATGCACAGCCACTAGCTTGAGAATGTGAGGTCTCAATCCCGATCCGACTGTCAAAATTAGCGTTTCTATTACAAAACGGACAAGAGCGCCATTTCAGTAATTGACCCTGCACTGCATTGCATTGAACCGAGTATTATGCCACTATATTAAGCTTGATCCCTATGTCATTGCACAAGAGGGTAATGAATGAGTAATTACTTGATTCACTAGATACCAAACAACTCATATTGATCTGCAGAGACCAGTCCCAAGTTGAGACATGCGAATAAATCTGTAGATGTAGCTAAAATCATTAGTCTTATAACTTTATTTTTGATATTTCAGGTATGTTGCCACACAAGCGTCCCCGTGGTGCTGCAGCACTTGATAGACTCAAGGTCTTTGATGGTATGCCACCTCCATATGACAAGGTAAGAGAGTTTGTTTTATGAGTCTTATTGGCAGTGTAATGCAAAATGAGGAAACAGAATCAAATTTTCATAGATAAATTCCAAATTGAACCTGCATGTTCCAGAAAACTTTACCAACTGCTGATCCGGTGTTTCCAGGAAGTATTGATATCATGCGAAGGAGTATTCTTGATGAGATCATCAGTAACCCTTACACTAGAAATTGCACAATAACGGAAAGCTTTACCAACTGCTGATCCGGTGTTTCCAGAAAGTATTGATATCATGCGAAGGAGTATTCTGGATGAGATCATCAGTAACCCTTACACTAGAAATTGCACAATAACGGAAAGGTACATATCGTCAGCCTGCTTCGATAATTGCCTAACTCACTTTTCAGCAAAATTGAGTTTTTTGCATAAATCGTGACTTCATTACATTATGCACATGCTGTTATAATACCTAAGTCATTGACCAATCAAAAGTGTTGATAAATGAAGAGATTTGTTGCAAAAAGGCCACCAAACCACTAACATGTTACTCATTTTGCATTATTGAATTTGCATTGACAAATCCATGGAATTAATCAAATTATTGTATGGCTGTGTTCATCCGTTTCTATATGACTTGGATTAGTGCATCCATGCACGCCAATCCTCAATTGGCGTAATCCTCAATTGGCGTGCATGGATGCACTAATCCAAGTCACATCAACAATACAAGCATCATTCCACATTTCCACATAATGAATATCTATCCATCAATAATGCAAAATGAGTAACAGGTACAAAGGTAACAGGTTTCATACTTTTGTTGTTTTCTAAGAACTAGAAAAAATGAGTTAGGCAATTATCGAAGCAGGCTGACGATATGGGGTCTGGAAAGTTATTTTTGGAGCGCTACCCCCTTAGCACGATGGACGATCACCTGGACTCTGACTGGGCCCGGGTTTGAGTCCCGGGGGCGGCACACCCCATTTTTCTGTCATTATTTCTCCCCTGTTGGCTTTAGTCCTGCAAAACCGCCTGTTTAGGGTTAGGGTTAAAGGCGAGCTACCACTCTAGTTTACTAGTCACATCCAGGTTACTAGTCACATCCAGCTCTCTTGGAAATTTTATAAGGTTACAATTTCTCCATGCTAACTCTGTACAGTCTGTCATCAAATCCAGTCAGTGATGTTATCTCATTTACCTACATTGTTTGAGATTTTATGAGAAAAACACCTTTGACTGAGACTGGGTTTTATTCAATACAGAGCGTGCAAAGCTGATATTCTATGAAATTTTGTTTGAAATTGATTTTGGTACATTGAGGATTGTTAAATATAGATTGTTTGAAACTCCAAGGGACAAATATTGGGTTTTAAGCAGTCTTTTACATAACCAGATAATACTTCTTCGCCCCACAAGCATCTGCCCATTTTGGTTGTGCACTCCGGCAATTTTATGCCTATAATAAACTGAATTTAAACTAACTCTCGTTTTCTTTATTTAATTTCATTTAGAAAAAGAAGTTCCGTGTTCCTTGTGCGATGAGGATCCTAAGACTCAAGCCTGGACGCAAGGTAAATATATTGTCATGCCACTCTTGTCAAAGTAAGAAAGATTGGATTGGACGTTGGGAACATACTTGATATTCATATTCTTCTATAATCCATGATATGATAGTCTTAATTAATTTTTGAACGAACATGTTTCCACAACAAGTAGCGTATGCGCAGCTACAAGATTCAGGACTGATATAGCGTTCAAGTGAGCGCATGTATTTGTACGTGGTTTCTAGGTCGTGTATTTGTACGTGGTTTCGAGGTCGAGTGCTTTGACCTAGTTGCATAGGGCATGTGTGTGTACACATTATGCAGCAGACGCTGCTTGGACTTCTCTATTCCACCATTGTTCGTTCAAATTATTATTAATTGGACTATAGTTGCAGTTTGTCAATGATGTATGCTTAAATTCAGCGATACGAGTTCATTTACTATGAGATTACCTTTATCACTGAGACAAATCGCACACCACATAACCATAGAAAATCATGATGATACATTTTAAGTTAAGGAAAAGTGCCCTCCTGAATATGTTTCAACTTTCTTTCCTGTAGTACTGTTACTTGGGCCGTCTTGCTTCAGAAGTTGGATGGAAGTACCACGGAATCGTCAAATCACTGGAGAGGAAGCGCAAGGCCAAGGCATGCATACGCTGGAACAGAACAAGGAAACTCATGGTATGTTAATGAAATACTATGGTATGTTATATGAAATACTATGGTATGTTATATGAAATTAAACTGATATCTGATTTGAAGAGATCAGTCCCGTCCGGTCCCCAATACTTACGAAGTTTAAGTCGAGCTTGAGTCAAAGAGGTGCGATGCAAATGACACTAATCAATTACAAGTACTGTAAAAGCTGAAATATTCGCGGTGGTTTTATTTTCGCGCTTTTCGCGCAAAATCTTTTTCCGCAAAAATTATAACACGCGAAAATATTGCTTTACACATTCATGCAATGCTTTCAGACGGTCGCCCGCGAAAAAAACATTTCGCGAAATGTCTTTGATATAAAAATCCGCGAAAATATCTGTACGCGAAAATATTGGCTTTTACAGTAACAGGAGTGCAGTACAATCAAATCATTTGTTACATATCTGTCACGGTCTGAACTCTATATGAAAAAAAGCAAAAGAGGAAACACCATTGCTGAACTGCTCGAATATCAAAACAAACTCGTTGATTTTCAGTCAAAGTGTAGTATACTGTGCGAACGAGTATGGGCCTTGGAGTTTCGATCCTGTTAAGAGCGGCCATTTTTAAAGTGCTATCCGGTTAATGCTGTTAATTATTATAGACAAGGTGTTGAAGGCTCGCATAACGCAACAAGGCGTCTGCGCGAACGAGTGGGCCATGGAGGCTCGTTCCCGTTGGGAGCGGCGATTTTATAAAGTGCGATCCGGTTAATGCTGTTAATTATTTAAGAAGAGTGTTAGGCTCGCATAATGCAACAAGGCGCGTGCTGCATCATGTGTGTGTGATGCATGATTATATTTGTGCTCAATTATCAACCCATATTTCTTGCAACTTTGGAACCGACTAAACTATAGATAGTTTTTAAATCATATTCATATTTTTTTAATTGTTTTCTCTTTTCAGCATCTGAGATGGAAGGCAAAGAGAACCAAAGCAGAAGCCATTGCACCACACCAGAAAGTCATCGAGGAGTTTGGATTCCATTGAGTACTACCTGTAAACACCAAACACATCAATACTTATCGGAAAGGTTAACTCTGAACACTGTTTGCTTACAGAACATTTGTGAATCTTGTTATGAAAAAAATCCAACTGTAATATATTAAAAAGTTGTTTTATACAACAGAAGAACAATGAAACTAGAGTTAATCTTCATCATTGGTATTGACTGACAACAAGAAACCTTCATCATTGTCGAAAGTGAATCATAAATACTCTCTGCCCATCAATAGTGAACCAACAGTTTGTGGAAAGCTGAGCAAACCAAAATTAAAAACCAACAAGATCTGTATGAAACAGAACAAGACGTCTTGTGTGTAATATGTTGTGTTATGTAGTGTCAATAGCTGTAACCCACTCTATTGGGACAGCGCGGTATTGGAAGGGGGCATGTGTGAAGTTCTATTTCACAGACTTGCCTCCATTCCATAATTTAGGCCAGGTGTAGCAATTGAGAGGATCAGTAGTGAAGTTCCATTTTACTATTGTCCTTCCAATCAACACAAAGTGCATTGCAACTCCACTAGTGGGACAGTGTAATAATTTGAAGGGGGCAGGTGTGAAGTTCATTTAACAGATTTGCCTACATTCAACAGTTCACGCCAGGTGTAACCAATTACAGTGGAACCTCATTAACACAAACTCTTATAACCCAAACTGATATAAAAGTCCACATCATTGATTTTACATGTTAAAAGTACCTGATAACACAAAATCCCGGTAACACTAACTAAATTTGGGGCCCCACAGATTTGTGTTAAAGAGTTTCCACTGTACTAGGTAATTGTGTGTATATATTGGAACGCCAAGTTGTGAAGTCTCATTTCACTATTTTGCTTCCAATCAACAAACAAGGTGCAACCCACTATTGGGACAGTGTAATTATTTGAAGGGGGCAGGTTTGAATGATATTTCACAGATTTGCCTCCATTCAACAGATCACGCCAGGTTGTAACCCATCGTGTATATTGGAATTTTAAGTTGTGAAGTCTCATTTCACTATTTTGCTTCCAATCAACTTACAAGGTGCAACTCCACTATAAGGACGGTGAAATTATTTGAACGTCATTTCACAGATTTGCCACCGTCCAACCAGGGCTGGAAAAATGTATTTTTCCCGGGAAGCCACCAAAATTATTAACCTCCAAATACCCAAATTTCCAGGCCTGTGTTCGACACTTCATGCCAAGGGCATCGTGTAAATATTTGAGTATTAAAATAGTGAAGTCCTATTTTGCTTCCAATAAACATAAAAGGTGCAACCCCACCACTATTGGGACGGCATATCTTTTGCAAGAAGCAGATGTGAAGTTTCGTTTCACAGTTTTGCTTCAATTCAACAGATACGTAACGGATTATATTTGAGTATTAAAATAGTGAAGTCCTATTTTGCTTCCAATAAACATAAAAAGGTGCAACCCCACCACTATTGGGACGGCATATCTTTTGCAAGAAGCAGATGTGAAGTTTCGTTTCACAGTTTTGCTTCAATTCAACAGATACGTAACGGATTACATCTTGGCATCACTGTCAAAAAAGATTTCATACAAATTTGACAATGATGTTGTGATGTAATTGTCTAACATTCCGCATAAGGTTTTGAAAAACTGAAGAGCTTTGAGACAAAAGTTTTTTTTAATTCACCTAATCAAAATAAAGCAATGCTTTATCAGTTTAGACATGGTATTTTTAATTCAACGGACAGCTCCAAATTTTGAAGGCAATGTCAAATAAGCAAGACTTATTGATTTCAAAACCAACGGTTGCATGCTCAAAGCAATCGTACTCTTTCACATTTGATAAGATGAAACTGAAAACTAAAGCCAATAATTAGTTTGTCCAATGAGTGGTGCAGCAATCTCGTCTGTGATGATGTTTTCAATAACAAGGGAGTTCGCAACCATGCATTCAAACATGAACTACCCATCTGAGATGAGACATGTCGCCACTGTTGAGGACAAACAAATTCTTTGCTAATTATCGGTCAAAACGAGCATTCTCATTTTGGTGAAATTTGATTTAAATAATAATTTAGAAACTTTCCCGGTTTTTCACAAATTAGGGCCATGAAATGATACTGAGTACAACTTTGCTTTGGATGCTGAAACCGTGTTTTAATCTGAAATGAAATGCATGCCGACTAGTTCTGAGTATAGCAAATCGATTTCAAGAATAATTCCTCCAATCGACCCTAAAGCGATTTAAGAAAAAAATATATCAAGTGCTTTAGGGGTGAAAAGGTCAAATTTCAATAGGCCTATAAATAGGCATCGCATGTATGGAGTTCTATTTGGATGTTTTGTCAGATGATTATTTATGAAAAGTTATTTAAGAGCAAATTATACACTTCTGGAATAATTGTGTTCTCCTTAAACAAATTGGTATGCATTCAAGTTATAAATTAGGGCAATCGCTGACCTGTAAGGTGTGAACATTGAAATAATTTGGTACCCCTTTCTCCATGGTCGATGTCTGATAAACCAAGTCATTTCAATGTTGTCATACGCGTTAGTGGGCAATGATGCATAAAATAACACTGACATCCAGTATTTTTGTGATTGAGAATGGCAAAGAATAAATTGTTTAAATGTCCAAAACACTGATCTGTAAAGCAGTGAAGTCGTATGAAGACCAAGATGAACGCCATCCCCAGGAACCAATGCCATTTTACACAGCTCTTCACTGAATCAAACAAGACAGGTAAGATAACTTAATGGTTAGCTTGTGAATGAATTTATTTGGGCAAGTAATTTTGATAAATTTTATCGCAAGCGAAGCCCAATCCTTCCCTATTTGGCTATTTTAACCCTCAAGGCTTGTATTTGGTGTTTACAACTCGCATAGAAAAACTGGTTAAATTAAGTTATTTATCTAGATGTATCAAAAGCAAACCCAATCCATCCCTCCTGTATTTGGCTATTTTCAGTTCAACTCTTAAGGCTATATTAAAAAAATCGTTTGTCTCAAAGCTCCTGCGCGCGTTAGTTTATTGGTGCGCGTTAGAAAACAAAAATTATCTTTTAATTATTTTTTTATTTTTTCAAAACAAAAAAAAATCCCAAAGTTTCATTGATTTTTCAGATTTTCAATGATCACGTCATTTGAAATAAAAAAAAAACTCACTTTTTACAAGGATTTCAATATTTTATAATCATAAAAAAAAGTTGCATTCCGCATTAGGTTTTGAAAAACTGAAGAGCTTTGAGACAAATAGCCTAACCCTCAAGGCTTGTATTTGAAGATTAGACTCTAATGGGAGAAAAACTGGTTAAATTAAGTATTTTATCTGGATTGTATCAAAAGCAAACCCTAATCCATTCCCTCCTGTATTTGGCTATTTTCAGTTAAACTATAACCCTCAAGATTTGCATTTTGGGATAAAACTCAAATGGGAGAAATACGGGTCAAATTTAGTAATTTATCAAGATTGTATCAAAACCGACCCCTCCTGTATTTGGCTATATTCAGTTACACTCGAACCTAACTCAAAGAGGAGAAAAACTGGTCAAATAAGGACAGTTTGGCTATGCCAGTTCTGAAAAACTCTGGTTGCCTGTGTGGGAATGGAACGAACCTAACTGATAGAATTATTATTATTAACCAATGAGAAAAATATAACTTCTTGGGGGGGGGGGGGGGGGGAGGTTGATTGAACCACCCTGATCGCATGCATGAGATTTGGACACTTCACTCAATGTGCTAAGGGGTCAGCTTTCTGATTTGTAGTGTGTAGGATGGTGCCAGTGGGCAACATGAACACTGAAATGGGCAGGCAATCAATTTATAGTTCAGTAAGTTCCAAATTGGTGAAACCTGTTAACAGCAGCGAATGAATTTGGAAGAGTGTCGCATGCAAAACTCATGCACAGTGTAATTTGGCGCGCAATGTCCCAGTGTCATTGTATTTGTGACGCTTATGATGCCAAAATTGCGCTTATACGCTTGGATTACTTTCGTGCGGATGGATAAAAACCAAATATTTTTCGCCTATTTGGAACTGAGAAAGCAGAATATCCCATCCAAAACATTTGGAGTCGCTTCATATTCAAAAATACACCAGTAATAGATGGCAATTAAAGTTCAGTTTGGTACTTTGTGATAACTATTTAATAGGCTAACAAGACAGAAAGTTGTTAAATGTAAGATAGTGTAATGTGAACAAGGGTTCCAATACACTTGTGTTCAAAATTGCAGTTGGATATCAATTTTAGGTAAATATAATGCATAACTGCCCTCCCCAGAAAAGCACAACAAACAAACTTAATTTACACCTCGCAACTATTTCGCAATCGAACCCAGTCGGTGATGTTATCTCATTTACCTACATTGTTTGATTTCTTATGAGAAAAACCCCTTTGACTGAGACTGGGTTTTATTCAATTCACAGTGTGTAATGTTTTTTGTGTAGTTAAAAAAGATTTGTTGGGGCACTTGCTAGTTTAATATTCTAATGGTACACAAACGAATTAACAACACGTCTTTCCTCAGTAATTGTTGAAATAGATGATTTCAAACTACAAAATAAGGTGAAATAAGTTTAAAAATAGCTATGTTTGATTTAGAAAAATGTTTGATTTAGTTCGGTAATTACAGAGAAATTAGCGATTAGGTAGAAGTAGTCGAAGAACACTTCCATCTAAGTTAGCTCATATTGAGTGACTCGGATAGCACTGAAAAGAAATCAATTGATACTTCTCTCAAAAATAACGTTCAATTCAGGGTCAACTCAATTTTATGTTACAAATTAACTAGTTACAATGCTTATTTTTTGGGGGGGAAGGGCAGCAACTTATATGTTTTCAAATTCAAAATGTAGATTTTCGAAACTAAAAGTATTTTACACAAGCATGGCAAAAGCAGTTGTCAGTCAGTAAAATGAATTTTTAGATATCCCCATATAGCGTACTTTGATTGTCAAAGGGAAAACAATGGGTTTTTCAATGAGTTTTCTCCTCGCTGATGGCACATAATGGTTTTAAAATCTCCGATTGAACAAAACATTCCACTCTTGAAAAATCATCAAACTTGTAAAAACTCATGAGCAAAATTGTAAGACTGGTCTCAAGTCGGCTCCTAAAATATTCTAAGAGTTATAATATGCTGCTGTGCACCCTACAAACCAAATATTTAACTTCCAAAAGTATTTTTAGGCTCACACAAGAAGTGTTTCATGGGCGAATAAGGGTAAAAATATCTCTAAATAAAAAATCTATGTCAATGTTTTTATAAAATGCCAGGAGTAGTAATGAATGATGCTGATGTTAATTTGCATATATTACGCATTACAATCAGATCGGACCTATTTGACTTAAGTGGATTTTCTCATTCTTCATTCACCAAATTATGGCATACTATATAACCACCTGTCAATTCAATGGATCAGAGTTTCTTTGTTATGAGGACAAAAACATGAATTGTTCACTATCAGGAATGCTTTTATCAATTGCTTATTCAAAACACCCAGTGTTTCCAAACTCCTGATTTAGTCTACCAAAATTGGGCTAATTTGAGTTAAGACTTTTCCCAATGATTTATCGAGAGTATGATTTATCGAGAGTGCGGCTGAAATTATTAAAAAGGGCTCCTTGTAAAGAATTTTCTGGCAACACTGAAAATCCTACTACATCACATGGCCATGTTCTCTTGTTGGGCTCCTTGTAAATAATTTTCTGGTAACACTGAAAATCCTACTACATCACATGGCCATGTTCTCTTGTTCATTCTACACGTGGTGACTCATGGGGAAGAGAGCTGCTCACTGCTTGCTGCATGTGCATACAGTATACACATGGTGACTCATGGACAATCTTCACTGTATACAGAATGGCAGCACTGTTGGTTGCTTTACCAACATTCATTTACAGTTTATGCTTGTCACCACTGGGAATGAAAGCATAAATTACAATACACTTTATCGTTCATTTATTATTATAGGACAGGACGCCCATCTTTAATGGTTGTATTCTGCAGTGTCATGATCGCTTCTGCTTCATTTAACCAGGTAAGCTTATAGTGATACATGTGGCAATATCCTCACAAAGGTATGCCAAGCATAAAGCGACTATATCAATCATTTATTGTAAAAATGTAGGATTGTTACTTCAGGTTTATTCTGCTTGCTCATGAGACCCATTTCAGGATATTACATTCTTAATTTTACAACTGGATTCAACACTGAAAAATATAATTGAACATTGAAATAATTTAATGCGAGATTGTCAGCACCATATGAGTAGTTTTGGCTATATCTTGCTAGACGTCCCGTACGGAATAAACTGTACTACGACAACACATTTTAATTGGTGTATGAGCATGCGCACATCAGTTACGGGACGTCTAGAAAGACATTGCCGTAGTTTTCATAACCCATCTATTGACCCAAGTTTCCACAACTAGTCAATACTCAATAGTTTCCATACTTGACCTGCATGTCAGTCACTGGGTTGACCACTGGATTCTGCATCGGACTTATTTGAGGATACCATCTTTATTGTACTAACTACAACACATGTTTCAAATGCCTTGTCTGTGATGACATTCACGTACCAATTTCTAGTCAAAGACTATGAGATTAAATTACACACTGAGACAAGTTGCATACTTGGAACAAAACAGGTGTTCTTATGGACAAAAATCAAATTATTTAGCATTGTGATTTATACATGTGCATAGAACCCTATTGTTGCACCATGCTTCTGATATCAAACAAGGGTGGTTTTCTTCCAAGGCAACCCATTGAAAAAAACATTTATCTTATTAATCCCTTCAGGATTGTTTTGACGAGCTCTGTGCAGCCTTAACACATCGCTAGGTAAGTAATGTACAAAAATGAAACAATAATATTCTTGGATCCCAAAAGAATAGAAACACTTTAAAATCCTTAATTCTAAGTGTTTGGTATGGAGCAGAAATGGGGATGTGCATATGTGAATTAATTTAAAAAAAAGTGTCCGTCGGAATTGCCAATATATAATTTCAGAAGAATGTACCAGAAATAACCATGGTTCCTTGAATGCAAAATATGATGACCACTTCTCAAGAAGACAAATGTGGAGGTGTGTGTATTTACAACCCATTCAATTTTTGTGGATATGAATTATATATTGGATATGTTGAATGATTTTTTGAACAATTTAATTCCTTGTCAATGATGATGATTTTCACCAACTTCGAGTCATGGACTGTGAGACAACTTTACATGCACTACCATCTGAGACGGGTTTTATTTTACAATGAAATGAATGTCATTTTCCGTTTGAAGTCCAATACTATAACCAATCAATCATCAGTTTGCAATTCCAAGCGTACGCTCGTGATGGCCACACGCACACAATTTTTGGCCGTATGCATTCGTCATACGCTCGTGATTATGGCCACTCGCACACGAAATGGCCCTACGCATGCGACATGCATGTATAGTGCGCTTATTGTCTTATTTGCACTCACGCCCTTATGTTCATTTGCTGCTGTAAGGAGGTTTTGCCAATTTGGAACTGATCAAACTCTATACATGTCTTCAGGAGACCGTTTTAAACTAATGGGCTTCTGCTCCAGGTCATGCAATTGCCCTCAAAATAAATGACCAGTTCTTTGCAATAACACCTACTGAATCAATACACCCATTATTTTTCCTTTTCAAACCTAGGTTTCTGTCTAAGAAGAACATAAGAGTGATGCATGAGTTGACGCCTTAAACGGTAAGTTGAATTATATTATATGGATTAACTGGAAAACCAGAAATTTTTGCATTTAAATGTTGCAAGGAGTTCATGCTGCAAATATATCGAATCTACCATTCAGTGCATTGCAAAGTTGCACAATGTAGCTGCAAAGTAACATTCACAAAATGTGCCGATTCGTGAAATTTTAAATTTGCAAACATTTCTGGTTTTTATACAGTAATCTTATCAACTCCCATTGACAAACTAAATTTCCATTCTAAAACTATTATAATTTTGATTTGGTTGAAAAAAAAACCGCTTTTCGTTTTTCATAAGGGACAATGTAAATGGGATATCGTTTATAAAAAAATTCCAAAAAAACCATTGAAGCATACCAATGATGACTCTAATGATTCTGCCAAACGAGAGAACCTGTGAGATGAAACAATCCCGTACCTAATTTCTGAGGTATGTCATAATGTGAGATAATGCATATTGAAACAGTTCTGATCTATTCATAATAAAATAATTTGCATTTCGTTTTTATCCTGCAGGAATAGTGAATGCTCCGAGATATAAAGATTCTGCAGAGAGATCATTGACTAAATAAGGTAGGTTTACAGATGTTATTTATACTGAGCAGACTGTACAAAGCATACCAATGATGACTCTATGATTCTGCCAAACGATAGAAACCGTGAGATAAAATAATCCCGTAACCCATTTCTGAGGTATGCGAGTTACCAATTGTTTCTCCAATGCCCTACACTGAAATGTCAACTTTTGAGCTTAATTTTTTTTTAAATTTCTGTTTTATGTTCCAGGTTCAGAAAATATGCCTTTTGCTGAAGATACCTTTTTGGTACGCACAGCACACATCTTTCAAAAATAAGGTAAGTTTTTTGCAGGGTATGGAGATTTGCACCAAATAGAAAGATATGCCTGGTTAAGTCCATTTTTGACTGGTACTTGTTTCACCTTTGGTCAATATTCGGTTCATACACTAAAGAGGACACATTCAAAAGAATTCACTACAAATACATTCTTGAAGCACCTTGCCATGACTCTCTTTTGTTCCCAACTTGCTTGCGTGCATTTTTAAACATATCTTCACTAATCCTTAAGTAATCAATTAGCTAGTTTTGTTTTCAATCATGTTCCACTTGGCTTGTTATTGACTGAACACAGTAAAATGTATGCACCTTAAGCTCTGGCGTGTACAAACATAAAACTTAAAGCCCAAGTATTAAGGTGATATTGTTTGAAGTGAAAGAAAATTGAATATTGTGTAAATACTAATTGCATACCAATTATGCTTATGATTCTGCCAAACGAGAGAACCCGTGAGATAAAATCATCCCGTAACTTATATCGGAGGTGTGGTGTTAGAAAATTTGGTTCATTTGTAGATCTGTAGATCTAATCTTATTCATTCATAATTAAGTATAAATTTATATTTTGTTCTCATCCCAAAGGTTCAATGAATGATCAGAGAGAGGAGGTATCTAGATTCTGCAGAGGATTATTTACTGAAATAAGGTAGGTTTTGAGATGGTGGTGTTTTATACGTAAATGTTTACAAGTACTGTAAAACCATACCAATGATGACTCTATGATTCTGCCAAACGATAGAAACCGTGAGATAAAATAATCCCGTAACCCATTTCTGAGGTATGTTATTTATTAAAAATTGACTTGCTCAAATGGTTATTATGAGCATAGCCTAACAATTATGATTATTATGTTTATTGTTTAGTTTCAGATTCTGTGGCTTTTTGGATGTAAGCATTTGTGAAGACACTACACATATCTTAAGATATTTAGGTAAGTTTCCAGGTTTATTGAAACTTTAAGATAAGTGGAAATATGTTTGCTAAAACATCGCATAACAAAAGGGGCACACATATAGCAGGTAGCACACAAACTCTTGCTTAGTGTCACTAAGCAACAAAAATTATTAATATGTAAACACAGAACATTTTGTGATATGATACCTGAGACTAATTCGTCTCAGTTGATACAAGCGAAACCATACCTGCCCCAACAACAGCTTTTCAGTAGCCTGAAGAAAAGAATGATGATCACTTTAGTTTATTTCAGTGAATGATGCTTTTGTCCGTTAGACGCTCAGGATTCGTCCAATGAAGCTGAACTACATTACTGACACTGAATCCCAATAGTACATTTGTTAGAAATCACATGTCACAAATATTGTAACTGATCAAGTGAATTTTATCTAATTAATATTTCAGGACAGGTGTATGGCTCATAAGATTGATCAGGGTACTGGAAGCTACATAGGTAAGTGGTTATAGGTAGCAAAATAATGTCTTACTGGAATGCGTTTCATTCAGTTTCATTTCATACAATTGTGTAACCGAACACACACACCCCCTTTAATATTGTTCAGGCTGTTTTCTTGAGAGGCGTGCACCATACATGGATTATGGATTTGGAGATGTACCATATCTGGAGATGTACCATATATATGGAGATGCCAGGATGCTATGTCACTCTGCATTTAGGTTTCCCAGGGTCAGATACAGAGGTAAAAGCAGTGGACTGGTATAAAGTGTTCAATGACAAGTTAGTTTTTTAGTTACGTAATATAGATGCTATTAAAAGTAAAACATCACATTGATGTTAAATTGCATTCCGTTGTGTACCTGGGCAAGTTCCTCATGTGGTATTGTCCAACTTGGTCGAATGCAACATTGAAGTGTAGGGTAACGTACAACTTAGTTGTGTTCACAATATGCAACCAAGTGCAGATTCCTGCAAACATTGTTTCTTTTATTAACTTTACTGAGATCACAATCTTGGAAGAGAGAACACCAACTTATCTTATCTGCACATCGTCTCAGCCGCTGTATACCGCACTCACTATAGAGCTCTGATAACATCTAAACTGTTCACATGTGCTAAGAGATGAGCTTAATACTCTGGGCCACTAGGTTAATTTTTTGAGTTCTCAACCCATAGCCGTTTTGGTTGCAATTTAATATTATACTTATTGATGCTGAACTATCGGTCTCTGTTTGCAGGTCATGGAGGCATTTTTGTATGGAGTGGAGTGTAGTTTGCAAGGGGTCCCTAGAATGGTATGTATGTTTTTATATTGTATAATTTTATTTTCAAGGCAAAGTGAAAAATGAGGGGCCTATCCAGTGTTGGCTCATTTTTTCCCCTTTTTTTTAATTTGGTTCATTCGTATGCCTGGCTAGATGCTACTTTTTTAAATATACATTTGCACATGATGTTATTATATTTCTCAGGGACGTAATCCTGATATATTTTGATGAGAGGAATCACTGATGCGAAGTTTGATTTAATGGTTAGTTGCAAGGTATTAATTTCAAGCACATCTAATCACAGATCTCGTTTCATTTTCAGGCAATATAATAATCAACTGATCGTGGTTAGAAATGCGGCAACTGGACAGAAAACATGACTAGGTATGTAATAGCGCAGCCTATCCCCTTATTTAAGAGGGATATGGTGTAAATTATGTGCATTGTCTAAGACCCTGTACACAATAGCAAAAATCCCTTTTGACAAAGCGCACTAATGAAGGTGCATAGTGTGTATGCTCCGCCCTTCATAAATCTGCTTCATTTGATGAACCTAGGAGGTTCTTTTGACAAAGTGTGTACAGGGTCTTAGTGTTGACTTAAATAGTAACCAAAAGTAACCAAGAATGTTGGCCATTATTTACCAAGGCCGTTTCAACCATCAATGTTGATAGGGCTGTGACCTTGGCCATATAGAAAACAAATGGGTCTTTGGCCATCAGTTTTATCCTTAGTTTAGTTGGCTTGCTTCTGACTGAATAGTAGAACTGACAGACATGTTCCAAAAATAGAATTAAGGGGTTGACATCAGTAACTTGTAGTTAAACCGGTCATGCATACATAAATGTTGATATGCAGCACACCGCAACTGGTTATGTACTTAAACTGTGTACTAGCACATTCTAGGACTAATATTTCAACAAGTTGTATACAGATCTTTTGCTTATGATCTCATTTTATGTAACGGTTCCTTTTTTTCTGTTTGCAGACCAGGTTCGAAAACTCAATTAAGTGGCATATCTGTCGTTATGGTAAGTTATCGATCGATTTTTGTACTGGTGGGTCATTCCGTGTCAAATCAACCAATATTGGTACGGGAGTACGTGACGCCTCAGATTGATTGTTTGATTGTACACGGAATGGTTGATTGTACACGGAATGACCCTGGTTAAATGGTGTGAAATGATGTACAGACTAGAGTCACTGACAAACAAATCTGATGTGAACTGCTTATGCATTTCCTGAACACACAACCTGCACTGGTCCCATTTTGTGAAGGGCCAACTCTGAGAAATGTTTTACGAACTTTCATTTCTTTTTTCTATTTCAGGTATACCTTTGTTATCGTCATGACATTTCAGCGAGTGTTGTGCTATTGTTCCCTCAAAAGGTAAGCACAGTAGCTACTCTGACTTAATTCAGAATGTAGACATTTTGTATACTGAATGCATCAAAAAGTTACTGATTGTTATAGATGTCATGTTTTTACCAATGTTGCACTACAGGCAAAAGTAGTGAAGTGTATTATGTCATTTCCAAGCAAATTTAATGTTGATAATAATTGTGTATAACACCTAGTGTTTGTCGTGTTCAACTACCAGGGTGTCCCAAATGCGACTATACTTGCCCGTTGCTTGCTACCTTATATCGAACACTGCATTCTATGTGTAACTGGGTGAGGTAACACTTTGTGGTACACCCATCAAGGGATGAATGCAACATCAAAATGCAAAATGGGTGTCTAAACAGACAAACAATGATTGGCTGTAACGGTATAGGCATCCAATGTCTAGTACTGTAGCAACTAACCAACATTCAATTTGTAAGCAATTAAATACAGCATGAAGTCTGATTTTATTCTCAATAACTGACTTTTTATTTGTACTTCCTTCCTTCCCAGATGCTATGTTGATGGTATAATTCCAGGAGAATAGTCGTTTTCTCAAGTGAGTATAGCAGCGATAGTATCTTGCAGGGCTCAAAATACACAGGGCCGAAGGGCGATTGGCCCCCAGTTTTCACAAAATAGCCCCCTGAGAAAATGTTGTACTTTGGTAAACATGTACTAACAAGGGGCGATTCTTGGCAGAGTTTGCTCAAGATAGCCCTCATAGCCAAAAAAGTATTTTAACCCCTGGTATCTTGCTACCTTATATCGAACACTGCATTCTATGTGTAACTGGGTGAGGTAACACTTTGTGGTACACCCATCAAGGGATGAATGCAACAACAAAATAGATTGGCTGTAATTAAGGCAAAGACATCCTATGTCTATTACTTAAGCAGGCAACCAACATTCAGTTTATTAAGCGGGCAACCAACATTCAGTTTGTAAGCAAATAAATAAATTTTATTCTTAATAAGTCTTTATTTGTTATTGATTTCCTTTGCAGGAAGTGATTCTATGCTGGTGGTTTATTTCCTGGCATTGGAGGATTGCATCTCTAGTGAGTATAGTGATGTAGTGTAACCTGATCAATTTTACTTTTTCTAATCTCTTCATCGTTGTGTCCTCGTAACCACAGGACCAATTTGGAATATACAACTCGTATTGGCTCTTGTTATCAAATTATGAAGCTTGGGCTGAATTGGTCGCCCATTTCTGAAATATGGTTGACATCTATATTATTGCACGAATACCAAGCACGTCAAGCCGCAACAACAGGGGGTCTCAAAGATTCATGCTGGGTAAAGTTGAAAGAATCAAAGGGGTCTAATCTCACGCACAGTTTTAATGGAGAAGAATTTACAGATTCTCGCAAAATCACTACATTTCTCTGACAAAATTGAAACATTAAGTCAAATATTTTTAGGATCATTTTAACCTGATTAAAATTGTTAATGATAAAAAATTGCAAATAATTTTAATGGCTTTATATGATGACAACAAAGGCTTAGTTTCTGAGCCGTGTGCTTTGATCGAAACAACAATAATCTGACAAAAGCTACCATAAAATATAGGGTTCTTGTTAGGCATTGTGTGTGCACATTTTGAATATAATTTTTGTTTGTTTCCCATGTTCATACAGAATGAGTTGATGCTAATAAACAGTGACGGAAAGTACTTGGAGTGAGAGACCGGTATTACATGTTCAGGTAAGAACAATAAACAACAGTAAGAGCTCTTATCAATTCAAGAAGGTTGGCCTGAAATGGGCGCTCATTTCTGAAATACGGTTCACATCCATGATATCCCATGAAAACCAAGCGTGTGTAGCCGCAACAACGGGGCGTCGCAAAGATTCCTGCCGGGTAGGGTTGCAAGAATCCAAGTTGCCAACACACTGTTTAATTGAGAAGAATCTACAGATTCTCGCAAAATCACTACAATTCTCTGTGACAAAATTGAAATGTTCAGTCAAATATTCTAGGATCAGTTTTACCCGATAACATTTTTTTCTGATAAAAGGAATTGCAAATAATTTTAATGGCTTTATATGATGACATCAAAGGCTTAGTTTCTGAGCCGTGTGCTTTGATCGAAACTACAATAATCTGACAAAAAGCCACCATAAAATATAGTTTTTGTTAGTATTGTATGTGCAAATTCTGAATTTGATTTTTGTTTGTTTCCCATGTTGATATAGAATGAGTTTGTCAAGGTGATAACAGTGATCAAAAGTACTTGGAGAGCGAGAGACTGATGTTCAGGTGAGAATCAACGGGTTAATTCACATTCTATTCAAACACTTGCGCAACAAAGGTGTGCCTATTTTTAATGTTCTTAAATATTTTTTTCGCTTAAATAGATTAAAAGTCATGTATGTGCAAAAATGTTTATTTTGATTTGTTGTCGTATGATTTGATCATTTGGATCAATGAATACATGCATACGTTTTAATTTGTCTGCCTATTACAAAAATCACTGCACTTGCGCGATTGTTCATATGCTCCCCATGGGGTCATGCCACTATATTTGTCCGTTGCAAAAAACCCCCTTTCTACACTATTTTGCCAGAGCACTTTCACTTAGATTGTTCTCCGATTTGTCATCACTCCCAGATTAATTTTTTTATAGCCAATGTAAAAGCCAGTAAGTACTTAAAATAACGATACCTAAAATAATGTCATGATGGATAAGAGTGATGTGTTGTATACAACAAAAGCCCAGTCGGTGATGTAAATTAACACGGTACTTTGTTATATTCGATCATATGTGAGATTAATCCCTCATACTGAGACTGGGATTTATTGTCAGTAACCTGAAAATTGTTCAACAACCGAATATTCTATAGGTGATGAGTATCTTATGCTGAAATTAAAGTTTGAACTTCAAATCTTCATGTTTGTTTTATACATACAGATCGTTTGATGTCTACTGCATATGTGTGGGGTTGGGGAAGATATGCTAAACACCATGACCAAATCGGTAAGTGAAAGTGATTACCTAATAAAAAGAATTGAGATGTACTGTAAAAGCCAATATTTTTGCGTAAAGATATTTTTGCGCATTTTGATATCAGACATTTCACGAATTGTTTTTTTCGCGGGAGACTTGGATGCACTGCATGAATGTGGAAAACAATATTTAAGAGTGTTATAATTTTCGCGGAAAAATATTTTGTGTGAAAAGCGTGAAAATAAAACCTCTGCTAAAATTTCAGCTTTTACAGTATGTGAACATTTTGTTAAGATTTTTGCACATGTCCAAAATATTATGAGAACAGCATTGGCTATTACTGTAAGCCAATATTTTCGCGTACAGATATTTTCGCGGATTTTGATATCATAAACATTTCTCGAATTGTTTTTTTCGCGGGTGACCTTCTGGATGCACTGCATGAATGTTGAAAACAATATTTTCTAAGTTATAATTTTTGTGTAAAAAGATTTTGCGCGAAAAGCGCGAAAATAAAACCACCGCAAATATTTCAGCTTTTACAGTACCTAACTGTTCCTAATAAACTCTACACCATAGGCGATATACCGTAGGCGTTGTATACAAGCCCAGTCAATGATGATAATTATTGTTTTGATTATATGTGAGAAGAATTTGACTTCTTGGACTGAGATTGGGTCTTGTCTTTATTCGAAAATAAGTTTATTATTGAAGCAACACCTAAATATTATTCTAATGGTTTTTCTTGTGCTGAATATATAGTTTCAACTTCACATTATGTTGTTTCTTTTAAACATTCAGATTGCCCTTTGATGCCAACTTTTGTGTGGGGAAGATATGCTAAACATGATGAACAAATGGGTAAGTGATTATTTGAATTGGGATAAAATGTGTGAACAATTGTTAAGATTGATAGTTTTTGTGCGCATATCTGTCCAAAATATGATGAGAAACAGCATTGGCTATTACACGACTGTTCCTAATAAACTCTAAACCATGGGTGGAGTTCACCAACTCTGATTTGGACAATGATTATGTTATTTTAAAAATGATCAAAAAACTGTCAGATTGGGATTTTATTGCATCTAAAAAACTTTTATATTTCAGAAGCTTAAGACTGCACCAAAACATCAATGAAGTGGATTCCAGATTTGGCTTTTGCTTGTGTGAAAAAGGTAAGAAATGACATCCAATAACATAGTCCTGGTTTAATTAAATAGATATTTTTTTTCAATGCTTGCAATACAATTGTCCAAAATAGGATGAACAGAGTGTGTATTGCGAATCGGAAAAAATCATTGATTATCCTTTTCTGATGCATTGTGGGACAGAAAAGGGGGCAAATGTTGACCCTTTTCAATCCCACAATGCAACAGAATAGGATAATCAATGGCTTTTTTCCTATTAAACTCTAAACCATAGGTTGTATACAAAATTCCAGTCAGTGATGTTAACTATCTACATTGTTTTATTTGATTATTTGTGAGATAAATTGACTCTAACTGAGACTGGAACTTGTTTTTGTTTAAAAATAAGTTCATTATTGAAGCAACACCTTAATTTATTATTTTAAAGGCGAATATAATCTTGTGCTGAAAATAAAGTTTCAACTTCACATTGTTTCCTTTTTTTCATTCAGATAGCCCTTTGATGCCAACTTCATCTGCTAAACAAGATGAACAAATGGGTAAGTGATTATTTGATAATAAAAGAATTACAATAAAATATGTGAACTGTTGTAAAGATTGATAGTTTTTGTGCGCATATTTGTCCAAAATATGAAGAGAACGGCATTGGCTATTACACGACTGTTCCTAATAAACTCTAAACCATGGGTGGAGTTCACCAACTCTGATTTGGACAAAAGAAAAGAAGTTAACCCTGCCAGGCTGCCAGATTTGTTTTAACATCTGAAAATACCTCCTTGTTATTTCAGAAGTTTGAAGCTACAATGTGATGTGGATTCTAGATTTGGCTTCTTAACTTGTGTGTAAAATGTAAGTAATGACAGATAATACTTTAGTCTTGGTTTAAGGATAGAATTCATAATTGAGTGCTTGCAATTGCAAATGATGGTGGATCGTTCAAACTTGTTAACTTAAGCACTAGGTTGATTTGGTAAAATGTGCAACTCGGGGGTTAAAATACTTTTTGGGTTATGAGTGTGGTTATGAGGGCTATTTTACACAAATTCTGCCCCAAATCGCCCCTTAAGTACATTTTACAATAGACCAACATTTTTTCAGGGGGCTATTTTGTGAAAACTAGGGCTAATCGCCCTTCACCCCGGTGTATTTTGAGCCCTGTGATAAGCAATACTTGAAGGAATGCGATGTTAGAATCTGGTTTTAGATACATTGTCAATATCTGTTTTCTCTCACCCAGTCTTCAATTGAATTTAATGCTAAAATTAAAAACAAGTCAATCACTTATGGCAGGTGATAGACAGGTAGACCCCATGGGGGTTAACTACTATCTTACAGTGGTTCTGATAGGTTCATAACAAGATGTACTCATATAGCCAATTCAAATGCAGCTTGTAAAAATTTTCACTCCCATCTTTATCAGGGATACAATTATTCTAACAATGTCTCTCATTGGTGCAATAAATGATGTATTCATCTTTTTAACCAATCGGCCGGTAGTTCTCAGGGGGTTAAATTGTTATCAAAAGTAATCCTTTACTATAATAATGTAAGACCCAAAACATGTCAGTTTTATGATGATATCATGCGTGTCAACTGAGCCCCGACTCAATCCGTTGTGTAGACCTGTACAAGGAGTATTTTCTTGTATGGAGTTCTATGCCCTGGTGGTAATAGTCTCGGCAAGTGATATAGAATTAGATCCTGAAAACAATGACATGTCCTTATTAAACTTAACAATGCCATTTCAATACACTTATCAGGAAGTTTCCTTTGGCACATTGAAGCAATTATTTGAATTTTTGTTTTGTGTATGAAATTGCAGGTTACGAATATCGCACAGCGAGAGGCGAAATGATGGAGAATTGACGTGTTTACAATGGAATAGCCAACAGGTACAAGTATTAAAAAAACTATGATTAGACCTAATCCCCACTAGGATTTGTATGAATGAAATTATCAGGAGGAAAATTGGTTCAATCTCTATCGACATCAAACCCTTGGTTTTTTTATGCTCCAAAAAACCCCTTTTAAACAAGTATTAATAAAACTTTTTTGGCAACATAGCAGGGGCTCCAATTTTGTTACTTTTTTTCTGAATCTTTTTTAAACAAGTACTTTACGTTCAAGTCAATGTGTAGAAGCCAGTGAGGACACTATTCAAACTAATCATAATCGTGTCATTTCATTATGGCAGGATTGATGATACAATTCCTCGTTCTGAGGCTTCATTTACACAACATTGTACAATTGATTTCGACTCAACTTGTATTGCATATCGTCGCTGTTCTGTCAAAACCTTGGAATGTTTTCCGGCCCTTAAACATGCATTATGTATAACTGCTCAATCATTATTTATTGGAAGTTATGCTTTATACATGTTCAAAGGCAAAATCACTGCAGGTTTTGACAGATGTAATTTTGGCCCGTAAACATGTTTAGAGCACACTGTCCAAAGGTATAACTACTCAGATTTGTGTGCACTTTTATTCACAGGAAATAAAACGGACTTTAAAGGAAAACTAGTGCTGAAAGAGGAACACGAAGAGTCTACACAAAAAAGAAGGTAATTACAGGTTTTTGTATCATAATAATCACATTTGATCATAAAGTGCTACAAGTCCTTAATTATGTCAGTTTTATGATGATATCATGCGTGTCAACTGAGCCCGACTCAATCCGTTGTGTAGACCTGTACAAGGAGTATTTTCTTGTATGGAGTTCTATGCCCTGGTAATAGTCTCGGCAAGTGATATAGAATTAGATCCTGAAAACATTGACATATCCTTTTCAGTCCCAGATTTAGAAAATAAAGTTACGCACAATTATTTCATCTTGAAAAATGGGCTGAATAACTTTGCATGTATTTCAAAATTTTACACAAACAGAGGCAATGCGTGTAACGCACCTCTAAATCAAGAACGGGTCCTTACTAATTCATTATGAAGATAAGATCAATACCGTTTCCTATGATGATACATCAACACAATGTAGTAATAGGTGATTAATGTCGGTAGTTTATATATTTAATCACAGGTAGAGAGTTTTACACAGCACCAGAGGCCCTTTGCTGCTGAAGAATCGATACAGGCACTTTTCACAGGTAAATAAAAATCATGCAATTTTCCCTATAATAGGCAAAAAATGTTTTGTTGAAATCAGATTTCTTTCTTCAAATATTGACTGAAAGAAAAGGCTCACTTTGACTTGCTACCATGGGGATTAACCTAACAGGTTGATCTCCCTCTAAACTGTATGGTAGTCAATGAGATATAGGCCCACTAAGAAATGGATGCTGTTTGATTTGGATGGATCTGGCAATGAAATGTTCATAGCAACAAGTGTAATAATTCTGGTGTTACCTGTGAGTAAGCTATCACAAATTAGCTTAGTCTTTGCTGCGGTTTTGATTTTAAGTCTATCAGAGGTAGTGTAGCCAGCCCATAGTCTGTGTTTATTACAGAATACAATTAGTGATGGTTGGCTTGCAATGGTTAGAACCCAGATCTTTCTATCCTTACTGAATCAAATGTGTTAAAAAGCCAATGAGGATACTATTCAAACAAATCATAATCCTGTCATTTCATTATGACGGGTTTGATGATACAATTCCTCGTTCTGAGGCTTAATATACACATGACCAATCACATCGAAACAGGCCAGTTGTCTCCAAATATGAAAAGTGAGATTTAAAATTCATGTTAAAGAACTATTTGTTAGCTTTGAACTATTTGTTAGCAACGTGGAAGGTTGGAAATTCTTTATATTTTCCCAATTTCACCAACTTTATTTGCAGATAAGCATTGCCGACAACTGGTAAGTTTTGATAGTTTTGAATATAATTATTTCATCGGAAATAACAGGCATGATGAAAATCCTTGTTTGTGCAGTTCTAAAAAGGCCTATTTACAAATTTGTTGTTTGCAGAGCTATCAGAGGAATCCAGATAAAGGGATAGGATGCAATCTATGAAAGAATTCTACATAGTGATTGAAATTCCCTGTAAGTACAGATTTGAGAAGCTTCATCCAATCAATAAGGGGTCGTCCATAATTTTCACCATTTACAGATACATACAAAGTGTACTTAACAGGGGGAGAGGGTAAAAATATACCCCAAGCATACACGTCTGGAATGGCGATCTTAAGAGGCAGCCATTTTGTATAAGTTGTGAATTTTTCGCCATTTATTGCGTACGTAACTTGGGATTTATGTACCCACGCTCTGTACGT
The DNA here is from genome assembly GCA_035610835.1 of Ophiura sarsii. NCBI lineage: Eukaryota > Metazoa > Echinodermata > Ophiuroidea > Amphilepidida > Ophiuridae > Ophiura > Ophiura sarsii. Next base: position 30,121,226 of record CM069455.1, read on the forward strand.
AGGTGTAAATAAAGATAATTTTGGACGACCCATAGGGTTTATTGCAAGTAGGTAAAAATCAATTGATTATCCATTTCTGATGCATTGTGGGATAGAAAAGTAGCAAAAATGTGTCCCTTTTCAATCCCACAATGCAACAGAAAAGGATGATCAATTGATTTTTACCTATTTGTGATCAAGTCTATGGAGTCATTTTGAAACTTAGTGAATATTTTAGCAGTTTAAATATAGCTATTAGAATCTGCTTAATCAAAACAAGCCTGTATTTAAAAGATCAAATTGTAAGGGGACTGAGCTTTCGATCCAAATTTATTATCTGCCTTTGCAGATTTTTATTATCTGCCTTGGATACAGATTCTGCTTGGATCGAAAGCTGGGGTTCTTTACAATTCGAATGTTTTGGAGGCAGTCATGATGGATTATAGTGATGTGTTGTATACAATCAAAGCCCCTGTCAGTGATGAAAATTAACACGGTACTTTGTTATATTTGATCATATGTGATATTAATCCCTCATTCTGAGACGGGGACTTATTGTTGAAGCAACACTTGAATAATTGTATGCATTTCAGCCTTTGGCTGCTATGTACATTTGTTTAATAAACATTGAATAATAAATATAGGTGATTATTCAAATCATGTTTGTTTTATACATTCAGATAGCCTTTGATGCCAACTGCATATATCTGTGGAGAAGATGACCAAACGGGTAAGTGAAAGTGATTACTTAATTAGTAAAGAATTGAGATAAATATGTGAACATTTGTTTCGATTTGTGCACTTGTCCAAATATGATGATAACAGCATTGGCTATTACACGACTGTTCCTAATAAACTCTAAACCATGGGTGGAGTTCACCAACTCTGATTTGGACAAAATTACTTAAATATAAATAACTACTGCTTTGAAATCATTTCATAATAATAATCTTCAACACTTTTTGTTTTCTTCCTTGTCTCAGTTTTGATACTACCTGGCCCATGATTGTGTCTTGACTTCAGAAGATTTCGTTGCAGCATGCAAGTTTCATGACAACGGGTTAGTTTTGATTATCCTTTCTGAAATCTCTAAGCACCATTAAAGAATAAAGTTTAGGGTGGGAAGTTAGAACGGTAATAGTTTGCGAGAATCCATTTTGGTTCTTGCAAAGTCTCCATTCAAATCTTTTGTTAAATACCCTTGCAAACAAACGCTTAGTATCATAACTGTAAAATATATAAGCTACTGATTTCAACACAAATGATGATTTGCAAGATAGGGACAACTGATCCTTAATGTGATTATTTATCTAAACAATCACTTTTAGTAGAGTGCTTTGAATCTGATGTGTTGAAATTAAGGACCGATTGATATATCAGCAATGATTTTTCAATAAATTTGTTATTATAATGAAATATTTAGTTTGATTTTTGTTATTCCAGGTAAAAGATTTTGTGCTGCATCCGAGATAAACATCAAGGAGTAGATGCATGTATAAGGTAAGCAGCTTTACAAGGATGTTAGTAAGTTTTTCTTGCTCAAAACAGAAATATACTCTCACATTGATATTTCATCCTGCCAGAGGATTTCATTGGAACTTGACCCACTTAGGCAGGAAACTTGTTGACTTCCTAATCTGGTGTGAAAACGTGAGTTTTTGTTGTCTAAATTTCAGCCAGTGTTTGGCCTTTTTAGTTAAACTTCACAACAGACTTTTCACGTTTTTCAATTTCCCCTAGTTTGCAAGCCTGTTTCAAGAAATCTCAAACTTGTTTCAGGAGTCAATGACGCATAGCGCAACACCATGGATTGTATATTCATACATTGCAACCTAATACCCACCACCCATTATGTCATCTGATGATTGTCTTATGGCATGCAAGTCCAGAGTTTACTTCTTTTGATTCAAATAATTAATACTTGGATGCCATAATACACAGCAATTTGCCAATGACGATTCCTATTTGCTACTCTTGAGAGTGTCTGTGACGATAAACTTTAAAGTACCACCAATACTGAAACTGAGGCAGATTTGATGTGTTAGGCAAAGCTGATGATCCAGCATGTGATTTAATCAGCGTGTGATTTAATGTTGGCACAACCAGAGATACGAAATGCATCTGAATTGTTTGTAATTGATAGTCTTGTGATTTTGATATTTTTACAGATGTCCAAAGAAAGCGAACCTGCTCTGCACAGAACTATTTCAAGGTAAGAATTTATAAGATTGTTTTTTTTCTTTTCTTATCCATAATTGCATAAGTGATATTGGTTGCGTTTTGCAACGCTTACCGAGGTTAACACATTTGAACAATGGATAGTACGAGAAGTTTCCGTCCACATGATGCAAACCTTTGCAAGCGGAACAGATTCATTCATGATGATTACATAGTTCAACAGAAAGCCACTAGCTACTGTAGACAAAATTCGCCCCTATCTGAAATGGATCATGTGTTTATTTGAAAGTGCTTGATTATAAGGATTTTCATTTACTAACCTCAAGTTTTTTGATCCGTTTCACAGGACTAGACAGGCAGAATTTAAAGCTGGTTGAGTAATGCTTGTTTGAAGGTAAGTAAATGTCATGCATTTGCAAAAAGACAATAAGAAACACAAACAAAAAATGGAATGCAATGTTGCCAAAATTGGCGATACACTTTACACGTCTACACGTACATTGTAATTTACTCTACTAGTTGCTAGTTAGTGATTCGATCAGGCAGGCTGGCTATCTATGCGAGTGAAGCATTTTCATGAATGTAACTTGCAATGCACTGTGCTACAAGCTTGGTAGATAGGAAATATTCATGGCTTGACATTTTCGTGAGTAAGTGCTCGCAAAATAAGCAACATTAAATGCATGCAAACATTCCCGGTTTTATAGTATGAAGGAGCGGGTCTTAAGGGACGCACCATTTGATTTTCAGGGGGGGTGTAGGAAGTTGGGTTCGGGGGAGAATTTTTTTTTTTGGCCGCCGCAAGGGGTGAATTTTTTTTTTTGCGCCGCCAGAGGCGGCGAATTTTTTTTTTTTAATGTTTCCATTCATATTGAGTTGGGTGGGTAGAATTTTTTTTTTTTTTTTTTTACTCATCAGGGGGTGAATTTTTTTTTTTTGGCCTGCATAGAGGGGGATTTTTTTTTTCTCCGAAAACTTCCTACCCCCCCCCCCCCGAAAATCTAATGGTGCGTCCCTAAACGCAGGCCAATAATGTTCGATTTCTGAAGCCGGTATAACCAGGCTTTCTCCCTCATTTGAAATTTGAATACAGAATCCAAATATGATGAGTTCATAGTTCAACCGAAGGCTGTGGTGTATAACCCATTAGCCACTGTTGACAAACTTCGCCCCTATCTGAATTGGATTTATGCCAAAATGAAATAATTTTTTACCCATTTTCACATTCTGTTCAATGAAATATGTATGCTATATTTTCCTTTTCAGAATGCAGTATTAACAGGCGGACTACTAACAATTTGGACTTTGTATCTGCAATTGATATTAAGGTCAGTCTGAAACTAAAAGATTTTTTATAATAATAAACATATTTCTGTTTAGGTTTTCAACCAACAAAACAGGCTGTTGTAGTGGACCTGTCAGGTACGACCTCTCGGTCTGGTTTATTTTCCTCTCGGAGTCTGTCAGTGTTTTCCCAAATATTTCGTCACAAATTAATGAGAAATTTGAATGTTGTGTCCAATCATGATGAGTTCATAGTTCAACCGAAGGCTGTGGTATAATAATCCATTTGCCACTGTTGACAAACTTCGCCCCTATCTGAATTGGATTTTTGCAAAAATAAATTATTGTTAAAATCCATTGTTTCACATTCTGTTAAATTTAAAAACATTTCATGGTATATTCTCTTCAGAAAACGGATAACAAACGATTTCCAATGAAGACAAGAATTGATATTAACTGATGCCAAGAAGGTAAGTTCGATATCAAATTCAACAAGTATTATAATGATAATGTGAACAGGTTATCAGACATCTGGTTGCATCGGTCTGCAAATGTTAGTTTGCATAATTATTATTTTACTGGTTCTTAACACTAATCCCCCCCCCCGAATGCTAAAAAATGCCAATCTCAAGTCCCTCTCGAAATGCGTGTGTCGCTGGTTTTGTCAACCGAGTCTGTATATTGAGTGCAGTATACTGCGCTAATTTGAGGGCTGTTGATTAATGGGTGGGACGTGGGGCTTGAGAACGGAGGATCCCCGGATGGAATCCCGGCAGGTTCCCGGAGAAGGGTTAGTGTTTATGCCCTGTGGTTCCTTATGCCCCCCCCCCGCTTTGCCCTATTTATTACATAATTCTGCTCAACATGACTCCGTCATCCCTCTGCTTTATTAGCCACTCCTTATGCCACGTCATTGTCTTTTTATCATAGGACAAAGTGACTCCAGTATTGGCTTATAGTAATGACTGGTTTTATAGGAAGCAGTATGTCACATAGCTTGCATACTGTGTCCACAAACCTGTAACATTTGCTTCTCAACTATATTTGTGATGATTTTTGAAAATAATTTGAAGGTAGGGGTAAGGTTGTTCTTTCAATATTATAGTACTAATGAAAATTAAAATGTATTTCAGAATCTGCTGCTGCAAATGTGACCATACATCCAAGAGAGATTCATTACATCTAGCAAAGAAGTAATCTGGTTTGGCTTCAAATCAACTGAGCAAAATGTAAGTATTGGTCCTAATAATTTGAAACATTTACTTAACCTTGTTTCAGTGACTGTTTTTGTCTCTGCTTTAGCCACTCTTTATGCCACGTCATTGTCATATTACCATAGGACAAAGCGACGCCAGTATTGGCTTATAGTAAATGACTGGTTTTTTAGGAAGCAGTATGTCTCATAACTTGCATACTGTGACCACAAACCTGTTACAAGTAACATAATATTTGAAAGTAATTGAAACACAAAATATTTGAGTAAATAACAATTGATGATGGCCTATAAGCATGATTCTAGCAGAATCTATGACGATGAAACTTAATTAAATAAACGCGAGGATCAAGCAAATGACACCAGCCGAGTAATTGAAATGAATAAATAATATATAGACTCGGACAAACTGGCGAAAGTAATTTAAACAGATTGCTCTTACCAACTTTCTCCTCATGGGTTACTATTTCTTTGTGTGCAAATCCCGTTTCTCTACCACACTGATAGCTTCATTAGACTGGCAACCCCGATTCCTGCTCACCAGTTTTTAAAGCTACTGGTTTTTATCGCAACTGTTCAATGTTTTATATTGAAACCTATGTGATGAAGTGCTAATGAACATTTTGTTGTATTTTCAGAATCATTGGCTTCAAATTTCACCATTCATCCAAGAAAGATTCATAACATCCTTACAAGACTGGAGTACACTGGTTTCTCCAAGTCAACTGAGCAAAACGTGAGTACTGGTCGTAATATTCTGAAACATTCACTCATAGTAGAATTTATAACTTAAAAATCTTGATTTTGTTTTAATAAAATAATGGATATAGACTCTAGTTTTGCATTAGTTGGCTATATTTAATACCTCAGTTGCTATGAAAAACAAATCGCCACATTCCATAGCATAAAAGATCCAGATCACTACAGGTGTATGTTCGGATCACTTAAGCTTTTATTTCCATATCAGAAGAAACTCCATATTTTTCTCATTTTATATTACAAAAATTTGGTGAAAGAGATATGTTCCATGTAGAAGCTAAAATGTAGTGAAATACTGCCAACCGTGGTGAACCACCTGCCAGTTTGTTTGTACTACTCAAAGCAGCCTGTAATTGCTAACCAGATGTTCTCATGCATGCATTAGATGTTATAGCCTCAAATCAGTGGATTTTCTTTTTTATGGTTTAATGTGATTCTTTGAAATATAGATGATTTAAAACTAGTGACTTATGTAGCCATGGGTAACCCTGTTTATATTCATTTCTCATTGAATGTTGAACTTCTAATATGGCTGATAATAAACACTGGAACCTTGGAATCAGTATGTATCACCATTGCATAAACTGTATCTGCAGTCCAGAAACAAAAAATTCACCGTTCTATGTCTTCATGACGTTAAATCCATTTGATAAATCAAATCAAACAATATTTTACATTTTCCTCTTATTTTACCATATCTTTCAGTATGGGGCAAGCAAGCAACAGCTACAGTTTTCTTGGAGATTCCACCAAGGTAGGCTTTTAGACTGGATTGAACAGGCTACTTTGGTAGTCGAGTCAATCCATTCTATTTTTCCATTCATATTCTTGTTCATGTCATTGGACACAAACAAATGTTTATCATTAAAATTAAAGGAAAGTTAATGTTTTCCTCTTCCCATTTATTTATATACCGGGCAATTGAATTTTTTAGGTTTTTGAAGCACAAATGTCTGCCAATTTATGCTGTTGTAGTATAATTTTACGCACTTTCAGGTTTGATTTTTTCGTCCCAAGTATGTTCATTCTCATGCTTGTCTCAACCAGAATTCACAAATCTGTAAGAACCAACTAAATTCTGTGGCCATTCTTGGTATTAATTCAAACGGTATCAGAGGCCATAAAAGGCCACGGCAAAAAGCTGCTGTACGGCATGCTTCGTCTCGTGGCACGATCCGGTGAGCTCCCTCATAAGTGCAATCCCTCGTTAGTGCAATCCTTGGTTAGTGCAATCAGCTGCGCGCCTGCCTGCCTGCCACGCTGGCGGTCAGGGTTCGACTCGCCTATCGGGTCTATCGCTCCGAGGGCGAACAGTGATCTTAACCCCTGTGGGCGAACAGTGATCTTAACCCCAAAATGTAACCCGCTCATAGTTTGTTTACTTGTCTTAAACACACTCAAAGTTATTTTGGCTGTGAGGGAGTGTGCAAGGGACCTTATCGTCTAATCCTTGCTATGTTTTGATGTCAACGTTTTGTTGGGGATCCTAACATTAGCACAGATCTCACTAACAGCCATAGAGCAATAAATGGAGGCTCATAGTTCCAGTGATATGTATCGGTCATACTCTGGTCTCCAATTCCTCCTACATAGCTACTGTATACATGGCAATTTTTCCCCGAAGGTTTTATTTTCCCGAATTTCTTGTGTGTAAATGAAAACTATAATATATAAGTTAAAAGTTTAACGGGTTCGCCTTCGGACGAGTTTTAATCTGTAGAGCTTTCGTCAGGATTAGCTCAGACTTCTTCAGGACCAAATTATTATAATATAAAACAAAACATCGAGATTGCCACTTCTCTTATCATCATTTGGGCTTGCATTTGCCCGATGATTTGAGAGTAGGTGCCCTTTCCTACTTGTGAAAGAACACGATCTCACGACTATGTCAATAAATTTAATGAACTGAAAACATATGTTCCATTTTCGTTAAAGGTTGCTGACGAAGCTATTTTCCAGATGTCTGAATAGGGCTGTACTTGGAAAGGTGAGTTTGATTAAATCGCTGAATATGCACCGCACAGATGATAGTTGGTGCTAAATGTTAATGATGGATGATTTTTTAGAAGACTTGTACATGAATCAAAATTTCTACTTGTAAAAGATTCTACTTTTATTCTGATTATTTAGTGCAACTAGGGCATTTGGGTGCACTATTACCATGGCAACCCTGTGATTCACAGTTGCAAATAACAATAATGATGCCTTATACCAGATAACTTGACAATGGCACAGTTGTTAGGTTCTTAATGGCATCTACATCTAATTATTATCAAAATACATATGTTTTGCATGTATTGTATCTGTATAAAATGTTAGACTTGTGTTCAAGGTCTTTGTAAATTATATTTATGTCAATGAAGAGTCAGGAACAAAATAAATAGTTTCTTCATATCTCTACATTTCAGATTTGTATATTTGGAGCGTCCCAAACTTGCTTACGGAGTGCTAAAGATGATCTTTGAAAAAGGTAAGTAAAGTCTTTAAACTAAAACCAAGTACGAATAACACCATAGTTAGCACTAATTCAAGTATTGCAGCTAGGGCATTTGGGTGCACTATTACCATGGCAACCCTGTGATTCACAGTTGCAAATAACAATAAGATGCCTTATACCAGATAACTTGACAATGGCACAGTTGTTAGGTTCTTAAATGGCATCTACATCTCATTATAATGAAAATACATAGGTTTCGCATTTATCTGTATGAAATTTGAGACTTGTATTTTAATGTCTTTGTAAATTGTTAGTAAATTATCTTTCCATCAATTAGAGTCTGGAACAAAATAAATAGTTTCTTATCTCTTTATTTCAGAGTTGTATATTTGGAGCTTCCCAAACTTGCTTACGGAGTGCTGAAGATGACCCTTTCAAGGTGAGTAAAGTCTTTGGGCTAAAACCAAATACAAATAACACCATATTTAGAACTAACTCATTTATAATGATACAGTATTGCAGCTAGGGCATTTGGGTGCACTATTACCATGGCAACCCTGTGATTCACAGTTGCAAATAATAATACGATACCTTATACCAGATAACTTGACAACGGCACAGTTGTTAGGTTCTTAAATGGAATCTACATTAAGTTATGATCTGTTTCGCATTGTATTGTATCTATAAGATTTGATCAAAAGAAATATTTTCTTTATACCTTGATATTTCAGAGTTGTATATTTGCAGTATCCCAAACATGCTTACGGAGTGCTAAAGAATGACCCTTTCAAGGTGAGTTAAGTATATGGGCTAAAACCAATAATTTATTATGAAACCGTATTGCAGCTAGGGCATTTGGGTGCACTATTACCATGGCAACCCTGTGATTCACAGTTGCAAATAATAATACGGTACCTTATTACCAGATAACTTGACAACGGCACAGTTGTTAGGTTCTTAAATGGAATCTACATTTAGTTATGATCTGTTTCGCATGTATTGTATCTGTATAAGATTTGAACAAAAAATAAATATTTTCTTTATACCTCAATATTTCAGAGTTGTTTAATTGCAGCATCCCAAACTTGCTTACAGAGTGCTAAATAAAGATGACCCTTTCAAGGTGAGTAAAGTTTATGGGCTAAAACCAAGTAGAAATAACACAATATTTAGAACTAAATAATTAATTATGATACAGTATTGCAGCTAGGGCATTTGGGTGCACTATTACCATGGCAACCCTGTGATTCACAGTTGCAAATAATAATACGGTACCTTATACCAGATAACTTGACAATGGCACAGTTGTTAGGTTTCTTAAATGGCATCTACATCTAATTATTTTAAGCGAAGAACAAGCCTAGCAATGTAACATTGTTGAAATCTATTCATAATATTTTCATCTTGTTTTTTCTGTAGATATGTTTGTCAATATGTACACAATTGATTGCTAAGAACTATAATAAAAGGTAAGCAGAATAGTTAAATATAAAAATGAATGACCAGAACACCCTTTGCACACCTCCATATTCCAGGCATGAGAATTTTCAGTTTTTAAACTGAATTCAGTTTTTTTTCTGGTCCAAATTTCTGCACTTTCTTTTCATTTCAGCCTGTTTTAGGCCTTTTTAGCCCGATTTCACGCACATTTTCAGTTTTTTCATGGGTTTTCATTCTCATGCCTGATATTCAGTAACATATACAGCCATGGGTAACCCTGTTTACATTCATTTCTCATTGAATGTTAGACTTCTAATATGGCTAATAGTAAACACTGGATCCTTGGAGTCGGTATGTATCACTGTTGCATAAACTGTATCTGCAATCCAGGCACAATATCCATCTTTTAATTGAGATCATCTATGTATAGAAAAGAATTAACATGCTTGTCGTCATGCTTATTAACCATTGTATCCTTCTTTTTACTAGTTGATGTCCTGATGAGGGTACCCTATCCTAAAGCAGAAGAATTTGTGGAAGACCCAAGGAGCACCAAGAATTACAGGTACAATAAACATTAAATACTGGTATACATTTTGATATTGAGTGCTTGGAGCACAAAAACATTAATTACATTTGGTCGATTTTGAGAAACTACTTTGAAATCTAGAATCTCTGCAAGACAATGTTTCCATGCAATATTCACCATCAAAACATGAAGGTGCAGTTGCCAGATTTGTGCACTATGTAAAGGATACCATATTGCATTATTATGCAAAACAAAAAATCCAAAAAATGTCACTGAACCTTTTTGTGCTCAAAACACTCGATATGCAGTAATATATTAGTAGCCATGGGTAACCCTGTTCATATTCATTTCTCATTGAATGTTGGACTTCTAATATGGCTGATAGTAAACACTGGAACCTTGGAATCAGTATGTATCACCATTGCATAAACTGTATCTGCAGTCTAGGAACACAATCCGGCTTAGTAAAATTTAGTTTATCTATATAAATGTTATAATTGTTCTTTATTGAGGATAAACAGCTTCGGTGTCAAGCACTGCTTTCCAAGCAGGCCCTCATTATATACAGAAAATAATACAGTATTTACAAAGAAATGTTCAAATATTTACACATAATTAATACATGAATCGAACCGAAATAGCAAAATAATATAATTAAAAAGTACTTTGCACAAAATTAAAGTCCGTAGGGCGGACTGATACACTCATGCTTTGATTATTTAGTGTACTTATCAATACTCAATGATTTCCATGAAAGTAACTCAAACATTGTCTAAATTAATTATTGTATACTTTATTCCAGTGAACTTGTGTTGGACTTTGAGGAATCGCACACTGATGTGTCATCAACCAAATCAAGGTACGGTAAAATGAATCGAGAGTGATTCTAGAAAGTTTTTTATTCAAGATGTGTATGTGATGAGAATACGCACACTGAGCCTTTTGGCTTTGATCCTTTAATGTTAGCGATTAGGGCGGACTGATACACAGATTTTCATAATTAAGTGATCCTGAATCTTCAATGACCTGGTGCCAAATGTTTTCTGAAATAGTGATCTAAATTGATTGTTTTGTATACTTTATTCCAGTGAACTTGTGTTGGACTGACTACTTGGGAAATCGCACGCTGATGTGACGTTTATTAAGTCAAGGTATGGTTAAATATTATTTGAAATATATCTAGTATGTTTTCATATTAAAGATTTGTGTATGTGATGAGAATACGCACACTGAGCCTTTTGGCACTGATCCTTAATGTTAGCGATTAGGGCGGACTGATACACAATTACTCCTTGTAGATAAATTCAGAATGTTTTTGTGTATTATTAGTTGCTAATATTGATTTTCATTTGGCTTTTTTCAGTTTAAGAAACCAATACCAATGATTACTGACAGACTGACTAAAAATATGGAGGTAAGATTTGAAACTTTTCCCAAAAGTAAAAGCCACCATTCCTTTCGCACGTAATTCATTCATCTTAGTAGTGCATTTGTCACGCAGTATACAATAAATGGTAATGCTTCCCTAAAATCGTGGTGGTTTTAACTTAACAATAAATAGCAGTATTTTTAGCAAACAATTGGTTGGTTTCTAACTTTGATTATTATTTAATAAATGAGAACATCAATGTAAATTATGAACTTTTAATTCTTAGATTGTCAGGCATGCGAATTTCCAGCTAAAACACTGGAACAATATTTTTGATGTCAAAATGTCCGCAATTTAAAAAAAATTTCAGCCCATTTAGAGGTATTTTTGTCCAATTTTACGCGCTTTTCCAGCTTTTTTACAATTTCCAGACTTTTTCACGAAGGTGTAATCTCATGCCTGGATTATAGATATTACGCAGATCTCACATGATGTGAGCTCCAAGACAACATTCTCTATTGTCGTGTTGGCGTTCCCGCTGCAGATATTAAAACCGTTGCCGCTATCTCCTGTAGTCTATATCCAGTAGATACAGGGGACGAAGTAATAGGACATCTATTACTTGATTTATTGAATGCATATCTGTGTTAGACTATTGTTAAAAATTAATATCTGCATTGTTTCTTCAGGTGTTTTCTAACTGTGTCATGGAATACATTACCAGCAGAGTGATGAATATTATCAGTAAGTATTTTGTGTGCCAAGCCTCCAAGGATTCTATTTTTTAATAAATGAGAACATCAATGTAAATTAACTTTCAATTCTTAAGATTATCAGGCATGAGAATTTCCAGCTAAAACACTGGAACTTGTTTTTTGTGATGTCAATATGTCCGCAATTGTTTTTAATTTTAAGCCCATTTTGAGGTATTTTTGTCAAATTTTACGCGCTTTTCCAGCTTTTTACAATTTCCAGACTTTTTTTTTGAAGGTGTAATCTTATGCCTGGATTATAGATATTACGCTAACGCAGATCTCACTGATGTGAGCTCCAAGACGACATTCTCTATTGTCGTGTTGGCGTTCCCGCTGCGGATATTAAAACCGTTGCCGCTATCTCCTGTAATCTATCTCCAGTAGATACAGGGGACGAAGTAATGGGACATCCATTTCTTTTGATTTATTGAAAGCATTTCTGTCTTAGACGATTGTTATAAATGAATATCTGTATTGTCTGTTCTTAAGGCGTCTTCTAGCTGTGGGATGGAATGTGATACAGTGCCAGCAAAGTGATGAGAATAGTCTGTAAGTATTTTGTGTGCAAAGGATTATATTAGTATTATTTAATAAATGAGAAAATCGAACATTAATGTAAATGATTAACTTAAATTCTGGAAATATAGATAAAACGCAGATCTCACTGATGTGAGCTCCAAGGCGACATTCTCTATTGTCGTGTTGGCGTTCCCGCTGCGGATATTGAAACCGTTGCCGCTATCTCCTGTAATCTATCTCCAGTAGATACAGGGGACGAAGTAACGGGACATTTGTTACATAGAATTATTGCAAGTTTCTTTGAAAAACATTAGATGAGATTTAACAAGATGAGATTTAACATTTGTATTCTTATCTGTTCTTCAGGTATACCGTATGTTCTAACTGTGGAATGGAATACATTGCCAGCAAGAGGTGATCAGGTTTATTTGTAAGTATTTTGTGTGCAGAGGATTCAATTATTTAAATGAGAAAATGAAACATTGATGTAAATTTGTAATTAACTTGAATTCTGTAGGTTATAGATATTACGCAGATCTCACATGATGTGAGCTCCAAGACATCATTCTCTATTGTTGTGTTGGCGTTCCCGCTGCGGATATTAAAACTGTTGCCGCTATCTCCTGTAGTCTATATCCAGTAGATACAGGGGACGAAGTAATGGGACATCTATCACTTGCTATACTTTTCAGTTTATTTTCAAAACTCATTATGTAGGACCTATGTTTATTGCCAGTATAATTTGGCCCAGACGATGCATGCTAAAGTCTGTAATATGCAAATGATGTGGGCTATTATTTTGAATGTTAATCATTCTATTTCCGTATTTATTTATAAAGATGCAAAGAGCCAAGTTCAACGGGATGAATAGACCATAAGAAGAAAGCCATTTGTCGTTGACTGATTGCTACCTTTGAAGGTGAGTAATTTGTTAGGTATATTTTTGAGTAGTTGGAGCGAAACCACATTTTGTAAAGTTCTGTTATTCCATGTGAATGATACAAGTTTTGTTTTGGCGGTGATGATTTCTGCATGGCTTACATGATATAATTATGATTATACTTTTCAGAGGCTGTTTCTGAGCCAAAACAAAATATGGTGCATTTATGCTAGTAAAGAGTATCGCTAAATTAACCCAGCAAGGCCAACTCGAGAAATTGGAAAACAAAAAGATATTTTTTGAATCCAGGATTATTTATGCATGTTGGTATTATGGTTCACCGAGTAAATCTTTTGGGCTTTGAAATTGTAATTCCAAATGCAATTTGTTTTCAAATGTTTCCATTTTAGACAGTGGCGACGTGCCAAAGCCTGCTGAAGTCCATTCTACCTAAAGCTACAGTTGAATTTAATATTTTTCCATTCAACGTGTGACCAAATTATATCAAGTAGTTCGCAGCAATTTGTTTCAAAGTCCACCCCTACTTCCAAAAATCCCTACGTCCAAAAATCACCACAACCAAGTGACTTTGTTTTCCCATTATTATCTTAATTCAAAAATATGTAACCAAAGATTTATTATTAATTGAATCAACAGGTTTTCCAGGTTTTATCCCATGATCAAGAATAAGATTCAGGTGAGTTGTGTTAGCTTGTTTTTTGTAGTATTTGTAAATTTGACAAAACATGGTCAAATAACAACCAACGATAACATTTGGTTAGTGTGTTTTGGAAGTAACCGAGTATTGGTTTGTGAATGATGACTATAATCAATGTTAAGTGGGAATCTCTCTGAATAAATGTGAGGACACTGACAGTCTTAACTGTACTGACACAAACCAACTCAACATTTTCCACACAGCAGTAGTCTGTAGAGACAAGGATCAAAAAGTTCCCAAAATGTTTCAAATTCCAAAATTATTAACGCTTTCCACGCGACTATTATTTTTACCATACACAAAACATATTTTTCAGAAACATTTCATAATTTTCATAAGACTATCTCAATGATTACTGACCAAACATAGGCATGTTTGTACTTCTTTCAATGCATTTGTCATGGTGATTCCAAATATGGTAATAAAATACAGTAATTTTGACTTTTTTGAAACATTTTGTGACATTTTGGAATGTCGTCTGCAGCTGCCTGCCGCGTGGAAAGTATTAAATATCATCACAGTATTTGGAATACACATGAACAACTCATTAAAATAAGTACAAACATGCCTGTTATTTGTAAAACTGGAAAGTGTAAAATTATGCTGAAATATGGGTATTTTATTAAACATGAGTATTCTTTTATTTATTTGAACAGATGTTTCCTGGACGTTTATTGCTTTGGACAGTGCAGTTCAATGGTGTTTCTAAAAGGTAGGTTTTCGTATTTCCGTTATTAAGTGAATATATTTGCTGGGAAATACAAAATCTTAAGGATTATGATTGATTACGCAGATCTCACTTGATGTGAGCTCCAAGGCGACATTCTCTATTGTCGTGTTGGCGTTCCCGCTGCGGATATTAAAACCGTTGCCGCTATCTCCTGTAGTCTTCCAGTAGATACAGGGGACGAAGTAATGGGACATTGTTACCGTAACTTTCAATTAAAAATATCTGGTTAATTTGAATGAAATGTTAATGAATTCGTCTTTCAATTTCAGGATTGAAGAGATGGGAGCCTGACAAAGAAGCCCTGACTAAGATGGCCGAGATGAGAGCTCCAAGGTGAGCGTAATATTAGGATTAATTTTGTGTTTGAAAAGAGAATGCAAAATGTTTTGTTTTGGCTGTGACGATTTCTGCATGGCTTACATGATAAATTATGATTCAAATCTTCAGAGGCTGTTTCTGAGCTAAAACAAAACAATGATTAAGATAATATTATCATCAGTTTAAAAAGTATAGTTTGCAAAAGATGCCAACTTTAAAAACGAAGGATTAAAGCTAGAGTTTGCATCTAGGATAGGATAACCATATGCATGTTATTATTAATAAATATCATATCAAAGGTTTATTATTAAACAATATCTTATCAAAGGTTATTTTATTTGATCAACAGGTGTGCTGCTGGATTTTGTCTTATGATCGAGAACAACATCAGGTAAGTTTAGTGTGCTTGTATACAGTATATTAAAATTCCACATCATTTAAAAAGGTATGATAAAAGGTTCGGTGACAAAAGTTGCCAGAATTAATTGATTGCCAGAATTAATTGGTTATGATATGACTTGTGCATGTTTTGATTTGGCTATGATGATTTCCGCATGGCTTAAATGATCAATTGTGATTCAAATTTTTTTTATGTCCGAGCCAAAACAAAACAATAATAATGGTAAAATGTTCATCAGTTTCATGATAAGAAAAAATATAATTGGAGAAAAATTGGATCTATCAGATGAGAGTTCTTATTTTTAGCAGATTTCCTTTTTTTTGGTGAAATTTTTCCTCTTGTGCCAGAATGTCAGCTTTTAAATTATTATATTCAACCCATATTTGGCATTTAAACCATTTTTCGCTGTTTTTCCTTGTTTTTTTCCGTTTTCCTTTTATGGCATCTCACACCCCTGATTATTGCATGTTCTAACCCAAGGTTATGTTATTTATCATAAGGTGTCCTCCTAGGCTGTATCCGATATTCAAGAACAACTTCAGGTGAGTTTTGTTTGCATGTTCTTTATACCAACAATTTTTGCAACAAAAGTTGGTAGAATGAATTTGTTATGTGGCTGTTGATGTTTTGTTTTGGCTGTGATGAATAACGCATGGCTTACATGATAAATAATGATTACTTATATTGTTCTATTTCTGAGCCAAAACAAAACTGAAAAATCCAACTTGGTAGTAAAATGATGGCTTACATAATCAATTGTGATGCATAATCATAAATCTATCGTGATAATATTTTTGATCGTTTCTGTGCCAAAACTAAACAATAATAAATAGTAAAAAATGTTTTCTGCAAAGAAAGAAAAAATGAAATTAAAGCTTGGATTTATTCTATGTGTACCCCATGTATGTTATTATGACCATGTAGCGTCAGGAGTCTGACACAGTTCTGACCCAAGTTAATATTATTCAATTATTAGGTGTCCTGTTATTACATAACCATAGCATCATGAGTGACAGTTCTACGTAACCCTATGTGTGTTATTATGACCATAGCGTCATGAGTCTGACATAGCTCTAACCCAAGTTTGACATAGCTCTAACCCAAGTTTTATGTTATTTGATCATTAGGTGTTCTAGGCTGTATCCAATAATCGAGAGCATCATCAGCAGGTGAGTTTGGTTTGCATGTTCTTTATACAGTTTTTTCAAAGTTGATATGTTGATGAACTTCTTTGCCAAAGTGAATTTGTTATGGGTCAGTTTTGTTTTGGCTGTGATGAATAACCGCATGGCTTATATGATAAATAATGATTACCTTATTGTTCTATTTCTGAGCCAAAGCAAAATTATGGAATTGTGTAATTTACATATCAGATTCATGCAGGGATTGATCTTCCTGAAAAAAACAAATTAAGTAAATAAAGTTGGTTTGATAATTCTAGAAATATCAGTTGTACAATATTACTCACAATAAGTTTTGTAACATACAAAAAAATTGTTGATGGAGGAAAGTCGCCATCTGGGAGAGAAAAACCTCAACAAGAACGGGCTGTCAGCTTTGGCTATCCTATGCTTTGGGATTTGGCCAATTACTAAAAATAATTAAACCAATGGGTGTTCACTCTTCCCAGCCAGATCCGTTGGGAATATCTCAACTCAAGGTGTCGCCAAATGGATGGGTGTAAAAAATATGCAAGCCAGAGTGGACCTTAACCTTTAAGAGATGAAAAAGTTGTGCCAGCAATAGTCATAACTTATTCTGAAATAAAGTCTTACAATTGTTTTTTTATATTTGATCAGCAGGTGTGTTGAGCGTATTAAATATCCAAAGATCAAGAAGAACATTTAGGTGAGTTTGGTTTGGATTTTTTCTATTACACACGCATTGTCAATGGTTATTAAAATATTATGCAACCAACATTCAAATTATGTAACTGTATTATTGGTTTGTGAATGATGACTATAATCATTGTTAAGTGGGAATCTCTCTGAATAAATGTGAGGACACCAACAGTCTTAACTGTACTGACACAAACCAACTTAGTAATGTTGAAAATGAAATCTGCATTTTATATTACATATCTAATAAACAATTCTGTCATTTAATATTTTACAGGTGTTCCCCTGAAGGATGGTTGCATCGCATGATATAAACCAACCCACTCACGCGATTCTTCGAATTTAAAGGTAGGTATCCAACTTACAATAAAATATCAGAGCAAATGTATCGGTTTTAAAGATGAGAAATCTTAAGAGCTATATTTCATATTAACAGCATAACAATGATGACCTTATGATTCTGCCAAACGAGAGAAACTATGAGATTGAGCAATCCCGTACCCAATTACTGAGGTATGTTGTTGTACAATTAGGTTCATATTGAATTGGTGATAATGAGCTATTGATAAGAACTTATGGATTCATGTATTGGTTTTTTATCCTGCAGGCTCGGTGAATGCTCCGGTGTAAAGATTCTGCAGAGGACCATTGACAAAATTAAGGTAGGTTTACAGATATTGTCAATTTAATGTTAATTGCGTACAAAGCATACCAATGATGACCTTATGATTCTGCCAAACGAGAGAAACTGTGAGATTAAGCAATCCCGTACCCAATTACTGAGGCATGTTGTTGTACAACTAGGTTCATATTGAATTGTTGATAATGAGCTATTGATAATAAATCATGGATTCATGTATTGGTTTTTATCCTGCAGGCTCGGTGAATGCTCCGGTGTAAAAATTCTGCAGAGGACCGTTGACAAAATTGAGGTAGGTTTACAGATATGTCAATTTAATGTTAATTGCGTACAAAGCATACCAATGATGACCTTATGATTCTGCCAAACGAGAGAAACTGTGAGATTAAGCAATCCCGTACCCAATTACTGAGGTATGTTGTTGTACAATTAGGTTCATATTGAATTGTTGATAATGAGCAATTGATAATAAATCATGGATTCATGTATTGGTTTTTATCCTGCAGGCTCGGTGAATGCTTCGGTGTAAAAATTCTGCAGAGGACCGTTGACAAATTTAAGGTAGGTTTACAGATATGTCAATTTAATGTTAATTGCGTACAAAGCATACCAATGATGACCTTATGATTCTGCCAAACGAGAGAAACTGTGAGATTAAGCAATCCCGTACCCAATTACTGAGGTATGTTGTTGTACAATTAGGTTCATATTGAATTGGTGATAATGAGCTATTGATAATAAATAATCATGTATTGGTTTTTATCCTGCAGGCTCGGTGGTGAATGCTCCGGTATAAAGATTTTGCAGAAGACTGTTGACAAAATTGAGGTAGGTTTACAGATATTGTCAACAAAAACCAAATACCAAGGTGACAAAACGTGTCGTTTATCGCAAAAAACGACAACTAATTGTTCAATGTACAAAGCGCGAAATATTTACACTGCTGTAGTGAATTTCTGCACTTGTTTGGATTATTAAAGATCAAGTGGATTTGTCAAGTGTTTGTTCTGGGTATAAATTAATAAATTAGCATGGATGAGCAATTGATGCACCAGAGATGGTTATCAAGTTCTTATTCTAAAAGCTTTTATTAGTGGATAGCAATAATTGGGTAATTATATAAAGTTTCCAACATTGGCATCCAAACCTCTTGGCTCTGTCTTAGTGGCGTATGGGAGCTGAGTCCTTCCAGGACCCTGATGTATGTTCCCTTTCCACGATGTTGAAGAGCAATATTGTCCCCGGGTTCATACCTGGTGTGGGCAAATTCTTGCATATTCCTGAAATTTCTCAGAGCCACTTGTGGCAATTACTGAGGAGCAAACCATGCAAGAAACATTCTGTTCATTTATTTAGATGTATAAAATCTGTAGTATGACCTCTCTCAAATAGATTCACAATTACAAGTATCATATATACTGTATTATGATCTATTGTTTTGTGATACATCTGTTGTTGTAAGCTCATTATCATATTTGATCTGTTATTATCTATTTGTAGATGCAAGTTTGTATTAGATGAAGCCGATGAAATGTTGTCAAGCAGTTGGACAGATCACTACAGGTTAGTGTAGTTACGTTTTAGAACCCAATTTGGAGCAAATTTGAACTTATTTGGTGAATGAAGACATGGATTTGAGGAACAACCATCATGAAATGCAAAACTGATAACAACTAAACAAAGACTCAATCAGAGTCAACTGTGCATGTTCCTAATTATATTAAGGAACTTGGGAGCTGTTTCGGGAGAACCAAGAATTTATGACAGAATCTATTTAATTTCCAAGACACTTGTAAAATGGTCCTCAACTTATTGTTGAAAGTTCATGGTGTCACGTTTTCAGCACTGAAGGCTGAGGCAGTAAAAGATATGAAAAAGATTAAGTTAGGGAGGTGGTTTTTGAGGTGGTTTTTGAGGCTGTTTTTAGAAACGAGTTGCATTTATTTCACATCCGGTCAACAAAATTACAAGAATAAGATTTCTAGCTGTCACTCTTACATGTGTAATATACCTAAACTTTCCCTAATATATTAAGATTCAATGAACAAAGACTTCCCAAAAAGGAACCTCATTGAGTTGGCTAACTTAGTCGACCCTGACAGTGTTGGTTGTCACGGGAAGTATATAAAATTGCAATGCATTGTGGGTGAGATGGTTAGATTATTCCATTCTAAACTGTCTCAAGATGTTCTGCTACAACATAACCTGACTGGCCTGTCTGAGCAATCCAAGGACTGCTCATAGTCAAGAGAAACACCACCAACCCATAAAACTATGGATGTAAGCTCTCATTGTCATATTTTATAATTATGTTATTTCTTATTTTGTAGATGCAATGAGCATCAAGATGATTGTATAAGTTGACGCCTATGAGATGTTGTCAAAGAGTCTTTAAGGATCAGATGTATCATGACGTATTCAAGCAGTTGAACAGATCACTACAGGTTAGTGAAGTTTTATTTAAGAACCTTATTTGGCGACTTCAGGCGCAAACAAGAAGAATCGAGTGTTTTGAACCTAATTTGAGGAATGAAGACATGGATTTGCGGAACAACGATTATGAAAGGCAAAACTGAACAAAATAACAAGAATAGGAATTTTTAAGATTGTTCCTAGGTGACGCTCTTACATGTGTAATATACCTAAACTTTGCCTAATATATTGAGATTCAATTAACAAAGACTTCCCAAAAAAGCACCTCACTGAGTTGGCTAACAAGTCTACCCTGATAGTAGTGGTTGTCACGGGAAGTATATAAAATTGCAATGCATTGTGGGTGAGATGGTAAGATTATTCCATTCTACAGTCAGTCTGCATGTCACGCGTGCAGCGTCTATTTTCTAAGCACACAGCACGGCGTGACCTCGTCACTACCGAGCAATACCGAATGTAAACATTGAAAACATCACGCATTTCACGTCAATTTGTCCCGATATTTTACACTCAAAATTAAAATTGAAGACATTGATTATATCAGAAAAGGGTCAGTATTTATGTACATGCGTTGATTTTTGTCAAAACTAAACTATTTGGGGGTGAAAATAGAGAAATTCCGAATGCATTATTTTTGGAGATTTAAAAAAAAAAATGACACTAGAAAACGGCTAATTTCATACCTTTCTACAATACCGTCCTCTTTGATTATTCCTTGTAATCGTTGTAAGAATACTTGTTTAGTGAAAACTATCAAAATATCGGGATGATATCATCCTAAACGGTCAATACCACGAAAATAGTAGCATAAAGTATTTCCGGACCCGATGAAAATAATATTCCGGTCGATTAAGGTAATTCAGATCAGACCGGGCTATGACGTCAGGGGCTTGGCTCAAGTTCCGCTTTCTCATTGGCTGCTTGGCAAACCAATAATTCGGGTCGTGTGCACAGCGTTTGTCAGAGGGTGTCGGTAGGTTATGTGAGGAGACGGGCTCCTGGGGTTTGAGAGTGGATTTGGAGGAGTCACACAGTGTATGGATGATAATATAGAATTTATTTATTTTCCCCGGGATTTTTTCCAAATTGGCTTTTTTAAGTTCTGACAAAAGACATTTGTCACTTCAGGGATCACTTCCCATCACAGAAAATTAAATCAGAGGGAAAACACCGCCCTCCCCAGTCCCCCAACCACCCCACCCCCATGTCCCCTCTCCCACACACCAACCCCACAAAAAATGCATCTTTTAAATTGAAATAATATCAATCGCAAGTGAAATCAATATCGATTTTATTTCCAATAATTGAAAACTTTGGTATCTTAAAAAGGTTTTTTTTTTACAAAATCAGATTCATTTTATACCATTATCATGATCAGTAGTGACTCTCTAGATTGAAAACTCATCACTAAAATGAAATAGAATTGTTTGATGGGGGGGGGGGGGGGGGGGAATCAAAAATCTAATAAGTCATGCATGGTTCAGTAATCAGTATGCATGACCGAGTGTTTTTTTAATTTATTATCAATTGCAACTGAAATCGATTGCGATTTTACTTTCAATAATTGAAAACTTTGGCAAAATCAGATTAATTTACCATTATCAGTAGTGAATCTATCTAGATTGAAAAACCATCGCTAAAATATACTAATATAGAATGTTTGATGAGAAAAATTGCAAAAATCTATTAAAGGTATATTATGTGATCTTTTTTAGGGAACGCCCTCAATCCTCGAGAAAAAAAATGAAAGCAGATTTTCTTGCAGATTTACATTCCTGATCATAAATCGTACAGTAGGCGATACGATTCTTAATGACTTCAAAATCATGGTTTTAGAGTGAAAATAAATAAAATAATTCCGTCGGTACATTTGCGATTTCGACCATGCAATTTTTTCGGCCGGTTTTGAGGGCAACAACATCACTACCCCCATGAGTGCTTTGTTTTTTCTTCAAATTTGTATCCACATTTTTACATCTGATAAATGAGGCTCTATGTGAAGGATGAACAATTTTGCAATGGCGTTTTGTTAAAATTGAACGCTGTTTCAATGTGTTTGTTCGATTATAAATCTGACTATAATAATAGACCACTTCGTCGTGGGAATACAAGAACATCGCAAGTGACATTTTGCAGGAGAAGTATTTTTTGTTCAATTTTGTTAACTTCAATTAAATTGTTTTACAATCTTAATGTATATTTGATTGAAAATTAATTAATTCCTATTTGATTTAATGGATAAAATGTGTGGATTTGCCTTATTTTCATAAAAACAAACTATTAATAACTCAATTTGGCTGAAAATGTGACTTACTACGTACGTTCTTGCATCCCCCGTGCCCGTACAGATTCCTTATATAATTCCTCAAACAAAACAAATTCATAAGTTTAGCATTCAAGTGCAAATTTATTAAAACTTGTAAATCTCAATAGAAACTTTGCAGAAACTGTTCCTGCAAATTTGTTGCAACTTTTATTGTCCACACACATGTCATTTGGAGAATCCAGCATGTGATGATATCATTATTCACTTTATTCTGGGTTTTTCCAAGAGTACCAGACAAAGTCACATTCCTTATCACTTTGCATTTTCCCCTCAAGAATAAAAATTGAAAGTCCTGCGTAAATTATCCGAGAAGTCGGTCTCCCACGATCCTTGAATATCATCCTGAAGTCTTTCCATGCTTGCTTTGATCAAGAAGCCTTGATGGGTAGTTACTGTCTTTTCCTTATTATCACTTTACATTTTCCCCTCAAGAATAAAAATTGAATGAAAGTCCTGCGTAAATTATCCGAGAATTCGCCTCCCACGATCCTTGAATATCATCCTGAAGTCTTTCCAATTCCATGCTTGCTTTGATCATGAAGCCTTGATTTGTAGTTACTGTCTTTTGAAGCGGATATCCGGCAGGTACTGCTGGTATCTGTAAGCAAAACATGGAAAATGAAGAAAAGAAAAAGGATTAATAAATAATACATTTCATTCAGACAAACGCGCTGTTTCGAGCCTGAAAAAAAATAATTACACAATTACAAGAATCACCTTTTGCCCGTTTTGGTTTTCAATCATATTCCAATATATGTATGACTTTGACACGATACATTAATGTTTGATAGGTATACACACACGGTACGGTAACGGTGTAGGCCTACACAATCAGTGCATTCGTAATTTGATTTACATTGCAGTGAACTGGAGTAGCAAAATTCTGCAGCTTCAAAAGAGCATGACGTAAACACGGGCTCTCTGAGGCACCATTTTTTCCCGAAAATCATGAACTTTTAACATTCATTTTCATACACTTGAGAAAGGTCGTCCCTGACGAATTTGATATCACTCGTTAGGACTTTTCGTTTTCTTCACAAATTTCGTCATCATAATCTACGTAATCTCACCAAACGGTCCAGTCCACGGTTACAAAAACGGCATCATGAGAAAGCATATTTTCTACTCATTTACTTCATCGTACTGTAAAATCCTTATTTATCATGCTTCAATGGAAATTTTGAGATTGTTTTGAAGAAAAATAAATAAATATTGTACTAACCCCGCCATCTTTGATGCACACTGATCCGAAAGGCACCGATTATGCCCGAACATGGCGATCGTCCGGAAAATCCCGAACATCGCGACTTCGGAAATTTCCGGAATCATTCAATTCCTGAAATAGAAAAGTTGACCTCGGACGCTCCACAGCGTGACCTGCAGACTGACTGTCTAAACTGTCTCAAGATGTTCTGCTACAAAAAACCCGACTGGCCTGTCTGAGCAATCCAAGGACTGCTCAGTCAGAGAAACGCCATCAACCCAGAGAACTAGGGATGTATTAAAGCTCTTATCATATTTTATCTGTTATTTCATATTTTGTAGATGCAATGAGCATCAAGATGACTGTATTAGATGACCTGTGAGATGTTGTCGAGGCTTTAAGGATCAGATGTATGATGTATTTAAGCAGTTGGACGGATCAATTCAGGTTAGTGAACTATAGTGAAGTTTCATTTTAGAACCTTATTTGGTGACTTCAGAAACAAACAAGAAGAATTCAGGTTTTTTAACCTAATTTGGGGAATGAAGACGTGGATTTGGGGAACAACAATCGTGAAAGTCAATGTGCATGTTCCAGTTGCATTTATCTCACATCCAGTCAACAAAATAACAAGAATAAGAATTTCTAAGAATGTTCCTAGGTGATGCTCCTTCCTACATGTCTAATAAACCTAAACTTTCCCTAAAAAGAATAAATACAATGAACAAAGACTTCCCAAAAAAGCACCTCACTGAGTTGGCTAACAAGTCTACCCTGATAGTGGTGGTTGTCACGGGAAGTATATAAAATTGCAATGCATTGTGGGTGAGATGGTAAGATTATTCCATTCTAAACTGTCTCAAGATGTTCTGCTACAAAACACCTGAATGCCCTGTCTGAGCGATCAAAGGACTGCTCCCAAGACGGCATATTTTGCGATACCATATTTTGACTAGGAAATACCATGGCAGGTAATAGAGGAGGAGCTGAATCGCAGATTAGCCCTATTTCTAATCCTATTCCCTTCTTTCATGATCAATTATCACCCTATTGTATATCGTAAGAATAAGCCTCCTTGAATCGGCCTTTCAAGACATGTGTATAGCCGCGATCAACCTCCACACTCGAGTGGTTTTGTAGGTATCACACTTAATGTGTTTCTAGATTTTATTTTAAAACTTTTATCACGCATGCGTACAAGGGGCATAACATCTATTTTCTTAATTAAGACAATGGATGTTTGGTCCCTCGTAAGCTAGCGTGATAATATTTTACACCACCGAAAGAGATCTCAAGAAACGAACATTTCAGCATAACTTCTACCGAAATCGGCGGTATATTCGGAAAGTTATGAATTATTGAATACGTCATTATGTTTAGGGAAATTTGGTTCCCAAACTGTGAATTCTTAAGAAATAAGTCCGACAATTTGGTCATTTTCATATATTTCCTGCAATTTCCTGTAATTCAGACATGGTTCAAAATAAACTTACTCATATATCGTACCGATTTATGATGATATGATCGTGACCGAAGTTGACCGAAAAATGTAATATTGAATCAAATATTGCTACATTTCTGATGCAAACAGCAGAATCGAGGTAGACTACTGAACTTTGTTCACCAAAACTATAAGAAGCTAAAAATCTCATTGTGTCCATGAGAGTTAACATCACTTTCAAAAATCCCGCGTCAATTCAAAGAATAAACTGAATGGATTGCAGTGAATGACACGTGGTTGATTCCTTTCTGTAAAGCCGACCGAATCACGTGCAAGGCCTCTATAGACATGATAAACAAGTGACATCAAAACCGCTCGAGCATGGAGGTCGATCGCGGCTAAACAATAGTCTTCAAAGGCCATTTCAAGGAGGGTTATTCTTACGACGTTAATAAGTGACTTACGATAAGCCTAGCATTGAATAGGCGGCTATAAACATAGTTCGTTTGAGTAGTGTCGCGATTGGCCTCCTCCTCTATTACCTGCCATGGAAATACGTAAACAAATGTCCAATATTCAATTAATTCTGCCGTTTAACTTAATTTTACACCACAAGAAGTATGGTTACATTCATGCTGGTCACCGCCATTTATTATACCGGAAACCATTCATGGTCAATTGTCCTGCAATTGGTATTGGAGTAGCAATAATTGTGACTCATAGACTCCAGCACACGTGTTAAGAAGCAAGGTACACTATTACGGTGCTCAAAAGATTACCTAAATGACTAACAATACATGTACGATCGAAGGATTTAACTTGACATTTTTATTTTGTTTTTTATCCAGAATGTAAGTGAAAGATCAGATCAAAATTCTGCAGAGGATCATTTACTACAATAAATAAGGTAAGTTTTCAGATGGTGTGGTATACAAGAGTAGACTATTAACAGCATACCAATGATGACTCTATGATTCTGCCAAACGATAGAAACCGTGAGATAAAATAATCCCGTAACCCATTTCTGAGGTATGCAGTTAATTCAAAATTATTATATCATGGGAATTTGTTAGTGCTACATGTATTCTACATGCTAGGCTTCTATTGTTTTCCTGTGCTGATAACTATAGTGGCCCATGGGCTTTAGTTTTTGAGTTTGATTACCACCATCTGGGGTGGATTTTGAGCCCATGGCCCGCTGACTATAAATGGTAATGAAGTGTTTCAGTGTGTTATTGAATTGATATTTACTGATTCTGATCATTTAGTTATAATCTAGATCTTGGGACTCGTCCAATGAAGCCGACACTAGATCATTTTTTACAGTAAATATTTGAGGTATGATGCAATGATGTGTTTTAATAATTTATTTTTTATTGTGTTTTCAGATTCTCAAGTTACAAGAAGTCCAAGAAGTGAAACACAAGTAAGTTTTCATTCATGTCTGTAGCATTAACACTTGCCATGCCGCAGTCATCTTGTAGGCGACTGTTCCAAAAATCAAATGTTAAAATGATTGAATTTTATCACCATGAGAAATGCATTAAAATAAGTACAAACATGCCTAGTATTGGTTCAGTAATCCTTATGATATACTTTGAAATTTGGGAAAGGTTCCTGAAAAATCTGTTTTGTATTTGGTGAAACTAATAGCCGGAAAGTGTTAATGCCGAAGTTTTGCGACATATTTTTGTAAAAATAAAAATAATTGTTGAACATTTGTAAAAGGATACCTATCGGACATCCCTATAGTAAAATGTCAGGAGTGGTATTAAAGTCCAAACATCAGGGTGGTTTTTTCACCCCTGAGCATGTGGGGGGGGGGGGAATAAATGTTGGGTGTATACATATTTGTGCCAGATTATAGATAGTGACCGTAGGCGATACATAAAGGTCCAAGGGTTGGGAGTCTGATTTTACTCCAAAGCTTTCAAAAATCCCAATATGAGGGGGTGAAAATTTCATTTGAAGGGGCATTCACCCCAACCCAAAGCAGGGGTGGGGTTAATGCTAACCCTGCCAAACAGTGTATCTTGCTATCTAGTGAATGATGCTTTTGTCCGTTAGACGCTCAGGATTCGTCCAATGAAGCTGAAATTACATTACTGACTCTAGATAGTAATTTACAGATTAAATGAATCAATATGATCTTGATTTTTAAATGTAAAGAAATAACAGCCATCTAATATCATTATATTTCTATTATATTTTACCTTTTAGACTTCAGAATGGATTGAAGAGGCCTAAACATCTTTGAAGTTGAGCCTTGGGGTAAGTTTTTAAAAGATATGAAAGCCATATCATAATTTAAATATCTTTAAAAATCACCGTTTCTTTTAGCCTGTTTATATGGTTTGTGTTAATAAATAATAGAGTTCCTACATAGTTTTCTTGTGAGTGATGATCGATTGATTTCTTAGCCTGGCAACCCCCGAAATTTAATTTGGCTACCAATTTTTTAGGGGTGATGTGACAACTGCCTGTGCATTGATTGAACTACCCTCGCAGATCTGACACAAGTTTAATGTTAAATTTGGGATGAGTGCATTCGTCAAGAAGAATTTCAAAATGTTATAAATATTAATTCATTTTTTAAATCCACAGGTTGGAAGATTTTTGAGAAAAAAGGATATCCATATCGTTAATTTATGGTAAGTATCTCATTGTCAACCAAGTTAAATTCAATGATAACAGTTAATTAGAGGAGATAAAAGGGAAATAAAACTTATGAAATGACGATTCATTAATTTGGCAGTAAATTATAATCGACTGCTTTTATTGTCCTGTAAAAATATCTTGAATCTAGTTTTAGTTATATGAAATGTATACTTGTTTTGCTTACTTGTGAGTGATGATTGGTTGATTTCTTAGCCTTGTGCATTGATTAAACTACACTCGCCGCGCTGACGCAAGTAATGTTAAACATGTGTGTACGTGTCTGGAAGGGGGTTCTCTATTCAACACCAGGCCACACAGGTATATGAATAATTAATCAGGCAAACGTCATACGCGCCACTGAATTCAACTTACACTCTTGCCGCGGTAACATTTTAATGTTAAATGTTACCGCGGCAGAGTTAAAACATTAACATTTTAAAATCTAACTAGTATATTAATAGTTAATTATTCATCTATACTCTACTCTCATTATATCAATTGTTTTATTAAGGGAGGTGTAAATAGGTAATAATATAGTAAAACATCTCTCTGCTAATTAATTATTCATATCTGCGTGGCCTGGTGTTGAATAGAGAACCCCGTCTGTTCTCTATTCAACACCAGGCCACGCAGGTATATGAATAATTAATCAGGCAAACGTCATACGCGTCACTGAATTCAACTTCCACTCTGCCGCGGTAACATTTTAATGTTAAATGTTACCGCGGCAGAGTTAAAACATTAACATTTTAAAATCTAACTAGTATATTAATAGTTAATTATTCATCTATACTCTACTCTCATTATATCAATTGTTTTATTAAGGGAGGTGTAAATAGGTAATAATATAGTAAAACATCTCTCTGCTAATTAATAATTCATATCTGCGTGGCCTGGTGTTGAATAGAGAACCCCGTCTGGAAGAATAACAAAAATGTTATAAATCTAACATAATTAATTATGTAAATTCACAGGTTGAAAGATAGAAGAAATGTCCCCATATGGCTGTTAATTTATGGTAAGTATTTCATTGTCGGCGTTGCTAACTCTTTCAAGTTAATAAGAGAAGATAAAAGGGAAGTAAAACTTCTGAAATGAGGATTCATTAATTTGGCAGTCGACTTATTTATAGGAAATTATAATTAGGCAGCTTTTATTGGCCTGTAAATAATTCTTGAATCTAGCTTTAATTGTATGAAATGTATATATGTTTTGCTTGTGAGTGATGATTGGTTGATTTCTTAGCCTTGTGCATTGATTAAATTACACTCGCCGCGCTGACACATGCAATGTTAAATATGTGTGTACGTGTCTAGAAGAATTACAAAATGTTATGAATCTAACATAATTTATTATGTAAATCCACAGGTTGATTGATAGTTGAGAGCATAGAAATGTCCCCATATGGCTGTTAATTTATGGTAAGTATTTCATTGTCGGCTTTGCTAACTCTTTCAAGTTTATTAGAGAAGATTAAAGGGAAGTAAAACTTCTGAAATAAGGATTAATTAATTTGGTAGTCAACTTATTTACAAATTATAATTAGGCAGCTTTTATTGGCCTGTAAATAATTCTTGAATCTAGCTTTGGTTCTGGTTAATGAAATGTATACTTGTTTTGCTTACTTGTGAGTGATGATTGGTTGATTTCTTAGCCTTGTGCATTGATTAAACTACACTCGCCGCGCTGACACAAGTAATGTTAAAATTGGGATGAGTGATATGTGTCTAGAAAATTTTGTAAATGTTCATTTATGTATTTGTACTTAATCCACAGGTTGGAAGATATTTGAAAGAAAAGGATATCCATATAGGTGTTATTTTCTGGTAAGTTCAGTTCGACAAAAAAAACACCTATCTATTTAAACTGAGGATTCATTAAATTGGCAGTAAATTTTATTGGAAATTACAGGGTGTGTCAAAAATGTCCCAGTGCGAAACATGATTTTGATGTGAAAAGGTTATAATCGTGTTCAGCAATCTTTAATAGAATTTTTTTCCATCCATTTTGGAGCTTTTGTTATCAAATTATGGCAAATATACTTGCTCAGCTATGGCCACTTTTCATGTACAAGAACTCTTTGTGAGCAATGTCATTCAGTGTGTAATTGAACTTAATTAATCAAATCAATAATATTTTCTTCCTACATATTGAGCAGAAAAATATATTTGTATCCATGATTGAGCAGAAAAATATATTTGTATCCATGACAAACCACAGAATATTGTAATGTTAGATGTATTTTAAGCAATACATATCCTATAAATAATTTAAATCTATAATAAGGCAGCTTTGATTGACCTAAAACAGTAAAATGTATACTAGTTTTACTTGTGAGTGATGATTGGTTGATTTCTTAGCTTTGTGCATTGATTAAACTACACTCGCCGCGCTGACACAAGTAGAAGTTAAAACATGGGACGTTGAACAACTTATCTGTTCTGTTTGTTCGAATACAAAACTTATTCCTCAATGATATTTCCCGTATGGTTTGAATTACAGGTGGGAGAACAGGGTGTCAGTCGATATTGCTATAAGGTAAGAATCTGGAAATCTTGAACATTTTTTGTAATTTGTGGCCTTCAAACTTACAATTTATGCTTTTTGCTTGGAAATGATGATATATCTCTATCCGCGCTTCATCTGATAATAATCTTGATGTCAGCTTGAGTTTAATTAATTACCTGATCCAAGCATATTTTTTATGATTGACAACCAGAAAGACTGATAAAAATGAGTTTTTATATTTGTGTTCCATAAATGAATAAATGAATTTGGCTATTGGCTTCAACTCCAATGGAGACTGTTTTGTCAGGAAGTCTGTTTGATCCTTACAATCTTTACGACCAATATCTAAAAATTACCAAAATGAGTTAACCCTCGATTTGATTCCTATTGATTTTCTAGTTAAATTAGCGATGCAGTTTTTAGCCATATATATTCAGTTTTACTTTCATCAAATCTGTTGGCTTTTGAGCATGACCGTGGCATATTCAGATTGAGACCATCTCGTATTCTCAAGATCCCACCCTTTTAAGGAGTTAGCAGGGTTGTAGCTAGCCACATTTGAGTGCCGGCTAAAATCTCACACATTTATCGCCACGGTCTGGCATTTTCTTTCAGCCATTTTGTGATATTTGATCTTCATTTGCTCAATTTTTGAATCCAAGTGCTGGTTAATTTGCCTGAAAATGGCTGTGGGTGCCGGTTGTTTAGCCTTAGTGCCGGTTGCTACCGACCGGCACCGACCAGTGTAGCTACATCCCTGGGAGTTAGTATACCATTATCTATTTTAACTGCACACCTTAATACAATTCCAATCTTTCTTGGCTTTTTCAGATTGATGTTTTAGAGAATACATTAAATCAGTCTTCAGTTAAGGTAAGTAACGTAATCCAGTTTTATGCCATTCTGGCTTGTTAATAATTTTTAACTTTGAAGTGCAACTGTTTATGCTTGGAAATGATGATAAATCTCTATCCGCGCTTCATCTGATATTATCTTGATGACAGCTTGAGTTTAATTAATTACCTGATCCAAGCATAATTTACAAGCACCATTTTTTCATCTTGATTTATGAGTTTTCAGTGCAAGACATGACATAACTGATAACATGGTTGTTCCGTATGGACACACTCTTGGGTCCTGGCGAGACTAGATTTCAAGCAATTGCTCACGCTAGGCTTTCAAGTTTTCCATCTTACAAGCATTCTGGCTGAATAAAATTCAATGAGCCACTCCAAAAAAAATTGAGTGAACAATTTTTTTTGCCGGCACACTAAGGATATGATACCGATCTCAATTGCTAGACATACAATGTTGATTGGTTTTTACCAAGGAATTAAAAGAAGTTGTAAACATTTTAATTTTGTATTTTGTGTCTATCTTCAAACAGGAAACATGCTGTGGTATATTTTATACAACACTTCCATGATGCTGGGAGCCAAAAGTGACACAGAGGTAATTATATTTGTTCGCTTAGAAGAATTAGGCCTAAAGTATAATTTTAATTGCCTCTGAAATGATGACAACCGTTCACAAATATCTTATCTGATAACTTCTGATGATAGATGTTCTGCAATGCTGATCCGAGGCACATCCCCACCCAATGATCAATATATGTAAAAATATACCCAGCGATCAATATTATTATAAATATTAGGTTGTTCCTTTGGACAACCATGCGATACAGCAAAGATGCTAGTTTTCAGGTTTTACCCAATAATCAATATTTATAAAAATAAACTCAGTGATGAATAGTATTACAAATATTAGTTTTTTCCTTTGGACAACCATGTTATAAAGCAAAGATGCTAGTTTTCAGGTTTTTGTCACTTCCAATTTTCGCTTAGATTTGTTTTCAGGCATTTTAGTTGCATTTAATGTGATATTAAGGGTTTTTTGTTGCACTGACTGGCATCTCTCATTCAGGTTGCCAACCGATGTTCATGGTTGTCTGCCAAAGTCAGTACAGACAGTACTTTAAAAATGTATGATTGTCTGAACCTGCACTTAGATTATGGGTTTCTGTCAGCATCACGATTTCTAGTTTCCACTCATTTGAATAGGTAATTCAATAGTGTATTGACCCGTCTGCAAATATTAGTAATCTTGCATGTCACCAAAAAACTTGTTAAAGTAATAAAGTTAACCAGTCTTATTTGATCAAAACAGACAAGACATTGACAAGGTATCTATTTCTATATTTTCAACAGGTGATAAACCAATACGGCCACTATTTGACAACTATTTGCATAGTAAGTATTTAGTAAAGAATTTAGACTAGACTTTTCACTGAACACATATGATGACTCCCTAGATAGGGACTCTGAACCAAACTGATTACATATATCTAATACCAAACACCTGTAGAATGTTTTGGCTGTCTGATCAATGTGTTTTTATAAAAAACAGGTGTTTATATAAGGTACTAGTATTAGGTACACTTATCTGAAATGTTTTTGTTGTCAACATTTTCAGTTGTTGTCTGGAAACTAAAGTTTCGGTTTTGCTTGGTGAGTAACTTTTTCAAACACTCATTATATTAACTTAGTCAACTTATGATGTCAATTCATCCTAGATATTTAATTTGGATTGTAATATTTCACTAACAAATTTGTTTACGTAACAGTTTATATCATGAAATTGAAAAACATATGTGCCAATTTATGAAGTCCCAATACATAATTGGAAATAGCTCAACCAATCTTTAGAAATAACCTTCACATTAATCTCTCTTTGTATTGAAAACATTTGTAACATGACTTTCATCCTGTAGCACATATAGTTCTATTAATTTCATCATCAATTGGTATTATTGCCTATAGTTAAATCTGTTCCAAATTGATGAGAAATATTCAGTTATACACACGATTATAATCACACGCATAAGATTTTGGTTGCGCACGTATGATGCTAAATGCGCCCACGCCTTTCTGTATTCATTCGCTGCTGTGAAGAGGCTTCGCCAATTTGGACCTGATCAAACTTGAGCTAATTTTACTCTTAAATGTCATGCTGTACAAACCTCATTGCTAACATGGACTCATTCATTTATAACATTCAATTAAATTATATTAAACCCCTGGGCACTACCGGCCTATCTTACAGTGGTTTTGATTGGTTAATTGCAAGATATACTCATTTGAAGAGCCAATTAAAATGCAGCTTGTAAAATATTTCACACCAGTCTTAATCAGGGATACAATTATTTTAACAATGTTTCTGATTGGTGCAATAAATAATGTATCCATCTTTCTGACCAATCGGCCGGTAGTTCTCAGGGGGTTAAGCATGCGGTAAAAGAAGACTAATCATTCATTAATAACATTCATGAAGAAATATTGAGCATGCAATAAAAGAGCCACTAAATCATTCATAAATAACATTCATTAAGATATATTGAGCATGCAATAAAAGAGCCACTACATGAATGTCATCTGTGTGCAGTGATGTCAGCAAATTGGGAGAGATGAAAACTGTACAGCCCCATTATTAATTTTAAGGTTTTCTGACAAATTTGAAGTCAAAAGTATTTGTTTTCAATATTTCCCATGTTGCATAGCTATTTTTCCAAAAGAATGTGATAATACAGCACCCTATTTTTGGCCTTATTTTAAACAGATTTAAATAGGATGTAGTCATTCTTTATTATGGACATTTGTGGGCTGAATGTTATTCTTCCATTTTGTACACACCATAGGGCAGACCCGAACTGATTTCAGCTTTTGTTTCAGTCTTATATTTTACCTCCATTTCACACTGTCAGCTTTTTTAAAAGTTTCAGGGTGCATAGGTTGTAGTTTGCCAATGATGTATGCTTAAATTCAGCGATACGAGTATACCAACTGTGAGATTACCTTTATCACTGAGGCAAATGTTTACACAGAAATTCTTCATTCTAGAGATTGTTTTTATATAACTTATTAATTTTTACACAATTCTTTTATTTATAGCTGTTCCGTCTTGCTTCAGAAGTTGACTGAAAGTTCCACACTTGTGAGCGGATCATTAGAAAAGAAACACAAGGCCAAGAACTGGTAGGTTATTAATTTTATTGATGATATATTTTTGATGAATGTCTTGTTAAAAATCTTAATCAGAGCCATGTTTCCTATGACAACAAGAGAACCATTATAAACAATTGAGGAGTCAAACTAACTGAATGTGCCTAAAATGATGTATTTTATTCTATCAGAAAATGTTGTAAAATGGTCATGGTCAGAATTTGGAAGGAAAATTAATCCTCGCAAAGATTCCCCACTGGTTGAGTTGCGAGAATCAAAATTGATAATTGTGGATAACCTGCCTATCACACTTTTTGAATGGAGGAGTATCCGTAGACTCTAGACAAATCCAATACAAGAATCTAACTGGATTTTTGCAACTATCGACAAACTACTGACCACCCTATGTTAGAATATAGAAATGCAATAATGACAGGGATGACAGTTATCAGGCAAGTGCCTGAATTCAGGCTTTCCGGTCAGAAAATCACGAATTTCAGGCTTATTTCATGCCTATCAGGCTTTTTGCTTTGAATCCACTTACATCCATGAATTAATGAGAATTTACACAATGAGCCTATAGGCATCAATTGTCTCTAATGTTGCGATTAGGGGGACTGAAAAGCATTGTTACCCTGATAATATCCATGTGGAACATTTTTAAAGTAAAATTTAACTATTGTTTTTGCAGCGCCAATATGTAGATGTACAAAGATGGCTTTCAGGGCCGTTGTGTTCTTGGGTGTGATGTCATAAAAAGGTATGTAATCTAATGTAACCATGACATTAAATCAAATTCGGCAATTATATTTTGTTGTATAATATGATGAGAATTCGCTCACTGAGCCTTCTGGCAGTGAACCTATTTAATGTAGCGATTAGGGCGGACTGATTACATTCAAAAATATGATGATATCATCTGTAATTTTCTTGCTAGTAGTTTTCTTGACTTACTATATATTGTTTTGTTTTATGTTTCAGTGTTGACTGTTCAGGGCAAGAATTGGAACAATCGTTACAAAAGGTATGAAGAACTGCCATATATTAGAGGTATTAAAATAATGTGACCATTCAGCAAGCAAATATTGTTGTATAATATCATATGATGAGAATTCGCTCACTGAGCCTTCTGGCCATGAACCTATTTAATGTAGCGATTAGGGCGGACTGATTTACATTCAACAATATGATGTCATTAATCATCATCTGCAATTTTGTTGCTAGTTTTTTTAATATAAACTATTTTTGTTTTATGTTTCAGTATCTGTGTTCATGCGAAGAATTGGACCAATGCATAACAAAAGGTATGAATAACTGCCATGTATTAAAGATATTAAACATAATGTGACCATTCAGCAAGCAATTATATTTTGTTGTATAATATGATGAGAATTCGCTCACTGAGCCTTCTGGCAGTGAACCTATTTAATGTAGCGATTAGGGCGGACTGATTACATTCAACAATATGTTGACTTTCTCTGAAATTGTGTTACTAGTTTTCTTGACTGACATTTATTTCTCTGCCATCTTTCAGCATCAAAGTGTCCATGGCAAGAATGGGACCAGTGCATTATAATAAAAGGTATCAAGTGTTCATGGCAAGAATGGGACCAGTGCATTATAATAAAAGGTATGTAAAATTCCTAGTAATGTTATTAAGTTTAATATAGACTACTAGAGATGCCCACTCAGCCTGGCGAGTTAACTAAAAAATATTCTATGTACACTAGGTGTTATAAGACTGACCAGGAAGAACGCCGTTTTACTTCCATGAGACTTCCATGTCACTGCGCCGTTGATTAATTAAATTGCAGTGTCACAAATCATTGCACACATCTGCTTATTAAGCACCAATATATTTGCTTACGGACATGCAAAGGTGCATCACATATGACACTGTTGGAATTAAGCAAAGTAGATTATTATTGCATTTTTGCTCAGCCAGAGTTGTATCAGAAATTGAATGTTATGCACAAATGATGAAAGCTTTACTATTTTCAGACAAGTCTCTGATGAATTACCACCAAGATCTCTGAAGTGCATCAAATTCATTTGATAATATAATTAGTAAAAGTGAAACATGGGAGTGATAAGATTATGACTATTTTAACTCTTTTATTTCAGAATTTCCGGTCTTGG
This sequence comes from Ophiura sarsii, assembly GCA_035610835.1. Lineage (NCBI taxonomy): Eukaryota > Metazoa > Echinodermata > Ophiuroidea > Amphilepidida > Ophiuridae > Ophiura > Ophiura sarsii. The sequence goes on from CM069455.1 coordinate 30,157,919, forward strand.
ACCTAATGTAGATACGACCATTGATTGTTAATAAGGTAAGATATGATATATATCCTGCTTTTTAAAATTCTACTTTATGATTGAACGGGAAACAGGATTTTAGGATATCTTAGAGAAAATATTCTATAATTAAAATTACAAGGATTCGTAAATAGAATTTACTTAGAAAATAGTCTTGTCACAAAGTGTACAAGAATGCCAATGATTATGCAGCATTTATACTAACAGTTAAACAAAAGACTAATGTGATCACATTATTTCCCTAACCCTATATAACATATAGGGGTAGGGAAAATCCGTGACCACTTTATTTCATAATATGCCGAATATAACATAAAGGGGGGGGGGGGGGGGTAAAGAAAATCCGTGATCATGTTATTTCCCTAACTCTAGATATATCCCTTTATAAAACATAACCAGCAGTAGGAATGAAATTAGTAGGAACAAAATTCTATCAATGCAAGGCTACACCAGCAGGATTTGGTTATTCCTGTAACCTTATACCTTCCTTTTAATAACTTGCTAGATAAAAAGGAGTACGTTTGAGATCATACAGCAACTCCATTGGGTATGGTCATAGATACTCCTTACAATAAAATCTTTTTGAGAGATTTTCCCAGGTTTTTCCAAGATGAATTGTTGCAAATTTTAAATATTTTTAATCAGGTTTGCTGTCGTAGATAGAAAAGAGACAAAAATATGGGAAAACGATCTCGCCTATAATAGAACCAGGACCTCTCGCTAACATGGCAAGTGCCATATCCATTGGGCCACAAGACCTCGCACGGTTTAGCATCCGAAATTCAACACCAATGCGATCATGTATCACTGTCTCCTGCCACAAGTGTTATATCTATTGTATATGAATTGTTGCCTTGAGTGCCATTTAAATAATATAATTGCTTAATAAAATGAAATCTCCTCTTTTCAGGAACCCTTGATTAAAATAATTCTGGGACGTTTTCTGATTCCGTTGACGAATATCATAGGTAAGTTGTCAAACAGTTAACAATTCAGTCGGTTCAAAATTGGCAAAACCTGTTTACAGCAGTGAATGAGCATCGCGTGCAAAGCTTTGCATAGCGTGCAATGTCGCAGTATCATTGTATGCATGACACTTGCGTTTGCCAAAATCGCACCAATAGGCTTGAATTACTTTTGCGTGCAGATAGATAAAAACCGAATATTTCTCTCAGATTGAACTATAGACTCTCTTACTCTCTTACTCTTATAGACTCTCTAACTTAAAAGTGCAATGCCGTTTCACAGGCAATCTGATACTGTACTATCTATAGCCACTATTTAATGCCACGTCATTGTCTTTCTATAGGACAAAGTGACGCCAGTATTGGCTTATAGTAAATGACTGGTTTTATAGGAAGCAGTATGTCACATTGCTTGCATACTGTGTCCACAAACCTGTAACATTTGCTTCTAAGAATATAAAGCATTTAGTGATGAATGGGACATAATTGGAGAAGGCAGTTTGGTATCTACGGTAATAGGATAGGAGAGGGCATACTAATGTATACTTGGGAAATACTAAATGTCTGCAGGCAGGTGTACAGAATTGGGTTGGAAATACCTTTAAATTGGCTACAGTTTCCCCTTTTGTCTTTATAGATTAAATGGATTAAGTACATCATTTATAGAATTGTAAATTTAATTATCTAAACATTATTTGTCCAAGACTTCAATCCATGGTACAAATTTTGTTGATCAACTTAAACGGTTTCTTGTCAAATTATAGTACATTGCTTTTTAAAATTATATACGATAATCCATTTTGTTTTATTGTATTTAGTTTGGTGATAATCACGAGAAGACCAAGGAGAGCGGAGTTGACCTATCTTGCACAACAAGCAGTCACTCTACAGAAAACCGTAAGTAACTGGACAAGGATTTTTAAAAAGTAACGAAGTTTGAGATACCCTGCATTCTGCTAGATTTCATCATCTAATACTGTAGATTTTGAATGTATATTGAATGCCAAAGTAAAATGGCATTCTGCTAGATTTCACGATCTTATATTACAGATTTTGAATGTATATTGAATGCCACAGTAAACATCCAGTATGCGTATCATTCACTGCGTGTATCTTGGTGTAAGTTCATCGGGATTGTTCAGTAATTATAATAAGAATGAGTTGTTAAACTGTCCTTATAATTAGATTAGAGGTTAAATGACATATTTCCTTGTTAAACTTATTAGTTAGTCCTGCTTTTATAAATTAGCAAAATACATATTTGATACCAAAAGACATGGCTATTAGAATTGAAAATTGAATTATCTAAACATTATTTGTCCAAGACTCAATCCATGGTACAAATTTTGTTGAGCAACTTAAACAGATTTTAGTCAAATTGCTTTTTATGATTATATACGATCTGCTTTGTTTTATTGTATTTAGTTTGGTGACAATCACGAGAAGACCAAGGAGAGCGGAGTTGAGCTATCTTACGCAACAAGGAGTCACTCTACAGAAAACAGTAAGTAACTGGACAATGAATTTAATTTTTTTTGAGATACCCTGCATTCTGCTAGATTTCATCATCTAATACTGTAGATTTTGAATGTATATTGAATGCCACAGTAAAATGGCATTCTGCTAGATTTCACGATCTTATTTTACAGATTTTGAATGTATATTGAATGCCACAGTATAACATCCAGTATGCGTAACATCCAGTATGCGTAACATTCACTGCATGCAGTCCTTATAATTAGATTACAGGTAAAATGACATGTCTATGTTAAACTTATTAGTCCTGCTTTATAAATTTGCAAAATATATGTTTGATACCAAAGGACATGGCTAAAATGGCTACAGTTTCCCCCTTCTGCCTTAATAGATGAAATGGATTTGCGTAGTTGGAAATGGATTAAGTACATAATGTATAGAATTGTAAATTATCTAACATTATTTGTCAAACTCAATCCATGGTACAAATTTTGTTGATCAACAGTTTCTAGTGAAATTGCTTTTTAAAATTATATACGATTATCCGCTTTGTTTTATTGTATTTAGTTTGGTGATAATCACGAGAAGACCAAGGAGAGTGGAGTTGATCTATCTTACGCAACAAGCAGTCACTCTACAGAAAACCGTAAGTAACTGGACAGGGATTTTTAAAAAGTTACCAAGTTATCCTGCATTCTGCTAGATTTCATCATCTAATACTGTAGATTTTGAATGTATATTGAATGCCACAGTAAAATGGCATTCTGCTAGATTTCACGATCTTATATTACAGATTTTGAATGTATATTGAATGCCACAGTAAAACATCAAGTATGCGTATCATTCACTGCGTGTGTTGTTAAACAGTCCTTATAATTAAATTACAGGTAAAATGACTTATTTCCATGTAAAACTTATTTTTAAAATGATACTAAAAGACATTCGTTTCACTGTCAGTCATTCTCTTGATTAAAAAGAACTATTTGATACCATAATGCACCCTGGTTCCCGGCGCCAACTCATCCGTGGATGAGTTAACTCATCCATGGAGCCCATTGATGCAGGAACCAGCACACAATAATAATACAGGACTTACAGGATAACAATACGCAGTGAATACGTAAGTTCTAGAAATTGGCGGACTAGAAACAAAAATTGTGGATGTCGACTCGTATGCTTTTATTCCATAGTCTCATCAGAGAGATAGGATACATAGCTATTCAATGCATAGAGTTTGATGGGTATCTGGAAATAAAATTATTTTGTACTTATGTCTATTTTATTTTAGGGCCTATTCATCTGAGTTAAAGTCATGCTTTTCCATCTTCCCAAGCAAGGTAAGACAACTGTACAAGTTCAAATCTATCAAACATTTTCTTTATCCCTTATCTTATAGCCACTCTGTATGCCACGTCATTGTCTTGTTATCATAGGACAAAGTGACGCCAGTATTGGCTTATAGGAAATGACTGGTTTTATAGGAAGCAGTATGTCACATTGCTTGCATACTGTGTCCACAAACCTGTAACACTTAACTATGAAAGGCTTTTAGAAGTATTGCAGACACAATAGTACAGGTTGGTAATTTAAATGGGCCATCAAATAGGAGGCTTTCTTCTGGTCAGGTAAAACCTATGAAATACAAAGGTGTGTTGAGTAAACCATACCTCTAAAGGCCTATTAAATCTCAAATGATTTTATTCTATATAAGACTCGTGGCACATAACGTGCAAAGAATCAATTTGTATATGAATACAGAATTTATATTCAATAATCTAATTGTCTAATGAGTGCCATCTCCTTTATTCAGGAACCGTTAGTTGGCATCCTAGGCACCAAGTTAGCATAACCTGCAAAGAATTGCCATAGCAGAAATATGGATAGCACACCTCAAGTAAGTATACATGGTAAATATTGCCCAGTATGACTGGAACTTTTTGAACTTGATGATCTCCATTGAATTTTGTATGATTTGTGCTGCCAGGGTTTATAGCAAGGAAATGATTGGAAGTGTATTATTAAAATGGATGTTTTAGTGGGGGAGAAACTGCAAATAAGTAGAATTATAAGTCAGAAAATGGACTGTTTTTAAAACTGGCCATGGAAAACACCGACTACATAGCTGGTGGCCTAAACCCTACCCAATGTTCATGTTAAATGACTGTTTTCCAGAAATATTGCATTATCGAGCGATACTGAAAGTGATCAGAAAAGAAAGCTAATCAACATTAAGAATTTGCATTACTGCCCTTGGCCCCTTATAATAATAAATTCAACTTGTTTCAAATTAAATGCTACTATGATGATCTCTTATCTTTTAGGTTGAGGTAACAGACCACACAATGGTGATACAATGGCCCACTGAGTAGCATTACATTAATTAGTTAACTGATGTATTTATAAAGTTTTTCCAGTTATTTGTAAAACGTTGTTTTTGTTAATTTCAGAAAATGATCATTTTTGGGGATACATAACTGAAGCCATACCTGGGTAAGTTTTTAGAATTTGTTCTTAATAAGTTCTAAAATTGCTTAATTCTTCGACATGAAAGCACTGAAAAAGTGAAAGTGGTGAATTACCTTCAATTTGAAATTCACTTGAGCATCTGTTGTAAAAAAACCACACAGCAATTTCACTCGCATTTGGGGCAGAAATCAGGCCACTCGCCTTGAATGCGCTAACCAATACTGCCAATAACTATGTTCAACTTAGTTTATGCTACTATGATGATCTCTATTCAATAGGTTGAGGTAAGACAACACAATGGTTATACATTGGCCCACTGAGTAGCATTGCATCAGTAACTTGACATCGTATTTATAAAGTTTTCAACTTATTATAATGCCTGCTCTTTTTTTAAAATTTCAGACAATGGTAATTTTCAGCATGCATATATCTGAAGATTAGGTAGCATATATCTGAAGGCATGATTAGGTAAGTTTGTTTTCTAAAAACATGATTAATACCCTGGGCTGCAAAATCTAAGACGTGAACCACATTAGTGGAAAAGCGGTGAATTACCCCAAGTGTTATACCCCATCAGAAGTGTGTACCCTGTGCTGTGGGAAAATTCTTTTTGCATCTAACATAAAAAACACGTCAGCAATTTCATCTATTTATGCTGTGCATTCATGTTAAAAAATAAACACCACTGGATGAATTGGGGCGAAAATCGGGCCACTCGCCTTAAATACCCTAATCGATACTGCCAATAACTTAGTTCATGCTACTATGATGATATCTATTCAATAGGTTGAGGTAAGACAACACAATGGTTATACATTGGCCCACTGAGAAGCATTACATCAGTTACTCGACAGTTTTTTTTAACGTTTTCCAATTATTTATAAAGCTTTTTTTTTTTAAATTTCAGACAATGGTGAATTTTCAGCATGCATATCTGAGACTGAAGGCATAAGGTAAGTTTTTTTCTTCAAACTTGTTCTCGATGATAACTACCCTGGGCTGCAAAATCTAAGACATGAAAGATTATTTTGTGAAAAGTGGTGAATTACCCCAAAAGTGTTATACCCCATCAGAAGTGTGTACCCAGTGCTAAGGGAAATTCTTTGAGAAATTTCACATTACTTGTGGTGGAGTGGTTACCTATTTATGCTGTGCATTTAAGTTAAATAATAAACACCACTGGATGAATTGGGGCAGACACCAGGCCATTCACCTTGAAATGCCCTAACCAATACTGGCAATAACCATGTTCAACTTTGATAATGCTACTATGATGATCTCAATTCAATAGGTTGAGGTAAGACAACACAATGGTTATACATTGGCCCACTGAGTAGCATTACATCATTTACTTGACGATCGTTTTTATAAAGTGTTCCAATTATTTGTAATGCCTTTTTTTTTTTAATTTTCAGACAATGGTACATTTTCAACATTTTCAGCATACCTGAAAGCATTAGGTAAGTTAGTTTTCTTCGAACTTGTTATTTTAGATGCTGTGAAAAAGTTTTGAATTATCCCAAGAGTTAGTGGTATACTCCACCAGAGGTGTGAACCCGGTGCTAGGAAAAATCATTTTTGCATCTATTGTAAAAAAACACTTCAGCACTTTCACGCAACTTTTTAGAGTGGTTACCTTGTTTATGCTGTGCATTAGTGTTTAATAATATACACAACTTCAAAAATGTGGGCAGAAATCAAGGCCACTCATCTTAAATGCCCTAACTAATACTGCCAATAACTATATTCAACTTTTTTAATGCTACTATGATGATATCTATTCAATAGGTTGAGGTAAGACAACACAATGGTTATACATTGGCCCACTGAGTAGCATTACACCCTTAAATTGATGATCATTTTAATAAAGTTTTCAATTATTTGTAATGCCTTGGGTTTTTTAAAATTTCAGACAATGGTACATTTTCAGCATGCATACCTGAAGGCATAATTAGGTAAGTTTGTTGTCTTCAAACTTGTTCTAGATGATAACTACCCCGGACTGCGAAATCTAAGACAAGACAATACATTAGATGCTGTGAAAAAGTTGTGAATTACCCTAAAATTAAGTGGTACACTCCACCAGAAAGTGTGTACCCTGTGCTATGGGGGGGGGGGGGGGGGGCATAAATTTTGCATTTTTTGTAAAAAACACTTCAGCATTATTTATGCCGTGTGTGCATTTGTGTTAACTTTTAAAAAACACTTATGAGTATTTGGGCAGAAATCAGGGCCACTCATCTTAAATGCCCTAACCAATACTGTCAAAAACTATGTTTAACTTTGATAATGCTACCATGATGATCTCTATTCAATAGGTTGAGGTAAGACAATATAATGGTTATACATTGGCCCACTGAGTAGCATTACGCCCTTAACTTGACGATCGTTTTGATAAGTTTTCCAACTATTTGTAATGGCGTGTTTTTTTAAATTTCAGACACCGTTAACTTTTCAGCATGTATATATCTGAAGGCATGATTAGGTAAGTTTGTTTTCTTCAAACTTTTTCTAGATGATAATTACCCAGAGCTGCAAAATCTTTGGCCTGAAGAAAGACGAAGATACTCTAAAAAGGTGGTGAATTGCTTCCATGGGAACATTTGAAATTTACTTTTGCATCTATCCTTTAAAAAAAACCTGGAGCAATTTCACTCGCATTTATGGAGCACATGGAGTGGTTGCCTTATTTATAATTTATTATGTGCCCTTCATGTAAAGAATCAGGGCAGAAATCGGGCCACTCTCCTTGAATGCCCTAATCAATACTGCCAATTCAACTTTGATACTGCTACTATGATGATCTCTTATCTATTAGGTTGAGGTAACAGACCTTACAATGGTGATACATTGGCCCACTGAGTAGCATTGCATCAGTTAGTTAACTGACCTTTTTAATCAAGTTTTGCAATTATTTATGAAATCGTTGTGTTTGTTAATTTCAGAAAAGGATCATTTTGGGGATATACATAACTGAAGACATAACTGGAGACATACTTGGGTAAGTCTTTTAATTATTTTTGCCTTTATTTAAAAAGATCGCTTAAGAATATGATGGAGGGTCTGTTTCTGAATAACCCATTTAATTAGCACTATTTTGTGCTCAAAATTAAATATGGAGTATCACTCCACTACACTGTAGTTGTCAATGTAACACTTCATTTAATGGACGGAAGAGTTGTTCTTTTAAGCACAAAATAGTTGTGAATTGGAACATTTTGAATGAGACCTCCCCACATTCTCAAGCTGGTGGCTAAGCACTGAAACTAGTGATTGGTTCAAATTGGGTATCACTGCAAAGAAAATAATATCTTTTCAATGATTGGTGGCTAAGCACTGAAACTAGTGATTGGTACAAATTGGGTATCGCTGCAAAGAAAATAATATCTTTTCAAGGATTTGAAAAACACTTTCTGAACTTTTTTCCGGGGTTGTGAAGTTGACATAGCTTTATTTAGATAGCCCTGATATTTTGATCCTGCAAATGTCTTCCATTGATTTATTGGTCTATTTTTCACAACTGCTCTTTATCTCGAATATAAGACCATGGATGACCAATTCCCATTTCTAATGATGAATTTAATCTTAACACCATCTTTCGGCTGAAACGATTGTGATGCACTGATAAGTATTTCTGACAGAAATGGGATTGAAAATTCAAGTTAAACAATTTTTCAGTGTGTCTGTTTTATTATAATAAATGTCTGTTAATTTAATTTAATCCTTTTCTGTTTTTCCAGTACATCAACATTGTGAAGACATCTTAAAAGATGGGATAGCTTACAGCCTTACAGGTATGTTCATTAATGTTCAAGTATATTCTTGGAATCATAAAAAGCAAGTTGCAATTCTCATTAAATTGCAGAAATGACATTATTCTGCTTCAAAGTAGATAGTAATCATGAAGGATCAAAATATGCTCAATTTCAACAAAAAAGATGCTACTGATGTAGTTTTGATGACTTACTATGTACCCCTTAGATAGATAGATGGGATGATCAATGTCAGATTATTTTTACAAACTTTTCATTTTTACAAACCTTTCATTTTTATATGTTGACCTATTGATGGTATATATTTAAAGAAAACATCAATTCATTACACAAATATTATCCCAGAATGCATTGTCCCAGTTTTCAATGATGAATTTAATCTTAACACCATCTTTCGGCTGATTAATTGTGATGCACTTACAAGTACTTCTGAAAGAATTGGGACGGTGTAAACGGTTTCAATTATTCTTGAATATCATACAGTTACGAAGGTTTGTCTAATGTGTGATTGTATTTTGTATTTCAGTTTGACGATGTCCGAGAAAAAGTTTGTTCCAAAGGTATGTAATTAGTAAATAAAGATCAAAGAAAATCTAGCAGTGGTTTTGGGCTCGTCTGATGTTCCTGTTGAAAATGGAGCTCGCCTGCGGGCGATTACTTTCCAGACAATTCCCCCACAATTCCCTCTCATGGTACTTTTATTTTAAAGTTGATCATATGGAAATTTGGCCCCCTGAAGTCCCTGCAGCAAATTTAGTTGAGTTGCCAAACTCGCCAAAACATTTAATGATTTTGGTTTCCACTTACAATGATGATTTAATCTTAACACCATCTTTCGGCTGAAATGATTGTGATGCACTAACAGGTATTTCTGAGACAAGTGGAACTTTCGAATTAATGTAGCCGAAGTTTAACCTGTAACGTCTTAATAATTCAATACTTTTTTCCCATTTGATTTTATGGTTCCAGGCAAAAATCTGAGGAATGGAAGCCACACCTATTCAATAGAAATTTGCAAGGTTGATGAAAGGTAAGACGACAGCTAACAACTTAACAACTTAACATATCAGATTATACATTAGTGGAGATATTGAAGCTATAAAGACCAACATGTACAATATAAATGTCATGATATCCCATATTTTGAAAAGCAAAGTTCCAAAAATGGAATGGTACTTTGTCTTTCTCTTAGAGCTGTAGCTATTGATATTTTTGTTATGCCAGTTTGGATATGATGTGCTTTTAGCAACCGTGTTTCACCTGATTAACAGTGATTATCCTCTTTGCTTCTGATCCAAACATTTCTATACATTGACTTGTGGTAGTAGATAATAGTGTTGTATGAATAGAAAAAACCATGCACAGCCAATGTATTGTAACTACCATCACATTCCAGGTTGGATTGTTAATTAATCGAACTGTTTTTATTTCAGCAATGGTTCACTGCAATGGTTGCTAAATTACTTGTCAAGGATTATATCTCATCATGGTTACACAAAACATCTAAGAAAGATCATGATCGGTAAGTACAAGTTCATAATGCATATAAAATCTGTACAGCGAACACTTTGAAAACCAGTGCAATGTTTGAATTCGCATTTTGTAAGAACGTGTCACACATTTGATAGGCAGTAATGATTACCCTTACATTATATTAAACAAATTGTAGTTCAGTATAATTTGATGCACACTGTCTGAGTTGAGCTAGGTTATAAACCAATGAGTTCCAACTTTCATATTTGTGCCAGAGAAATTGCTGAGAGATTCTTTTGATGTGTTAGTTCATATTATACTAAATGCATTACTGCCCTCTTGGACACCATTTTACTAATCCCTTTAAACACAATTTATTATTACATAAAATTATTTTTGTATTTTGTGTAAAGAATATTGAATGGAGATAGATAAAAGAATTGAACTCTGATTTCCTCACTCTATACTCTATTTGGCGTCCTCTAGACAGCGACCCAACTTAACAGGCGCAGCTTTTACGCACATATAATTATGTATCTTCAGTCTTTCAACGCTTATGTGTATACACCAGTGCAAGGCGCGCACGTAATGTGCTGCTGTTTGTAGAATACACAGTTGCGTTACTATTTCGTGTTGGCCAAATAGACTATAGCCAGTTCACAATTTGTTAATGCTTCTTTGATTATAACTTTTGCATTAACAGGTCCCAGTATGCCTTGAAGATAAAATGTTGGTGCCGAGATTAACAAGTTCCACATTAGAAGTTGTTCTACAATAGCAGTGGAATAAGATAAACTATGGCAACATTGGTAAGTGTTATCTGTCCCAAAAGGCTGAAATATAGTTATCATTTTAAAACATCTTGACACTCCAGGGTTGTCTAATGAATCAAAGATTTTTTAAAGTTTTCTATTAAAAAACATTCCAGTGGACAGTTCTGTAAATTGAAATGTTAATCCTGTGCTCCCTCAAATCAATTATCTTTCCGCATAGTGCAATAGATAGTGGTTGTTGTATAAACAAACCCAGTTATTCCAGTTTAAATCCATACAAGAGTGTAGATCTCAAATGTAATCACACACATTTGAAATTCACACAACCTTGCTGTCTGGAAGATTAAGGTAATGTCTTCCATCGAAGAGTTTTTATTTCACACGAAATGGCCAATTATGGGTAGGACTATCATAATGCACACTCGTCTGAGTTGAGCTAGGTTTATACCAATGAGTTCAAACTTTCATTTGTGTGCTATATAAATGTGGAGAGATTCTTTTAGTGTTTTGGCCTATACTATGCCAAATGCATTACTGCCCTCTCCGACATGACATTCGTAATAGATTTATGAAAATTAATTGCTATTGATTATAGAATTATCAGGAATAAGGTTCCTTTTTTATATACATAAGAATTATTTGTTATCTCTGGCATGTAAATCATATTATATGGATTTTAAAATGATTTTCACACTGCTGATGTTGACTTCATATTTGTTATTGAATAAACTTTTTATTCATGTCAAATATTTTTTCCGATAATTTTCCAACAGCTTCTAGGTGTTGTTTTGCTGAATTTAGCAAGAAGTATTTTTGGAAAGCAGTGCAGATGTAGATGTCATTAATGTAGAAGATCTCTGAAAGCTTGGCGAGTGTAAGTTTTTAATTTAAATCTTGTGACCAGTTCTCAAAGATCAATTAGGCCAGCCAAATTTCATACATTTTTACAAGTTTATCATTTCATTGTTCTACACCTGTTTTGCATTGTTGGGTTTGCACCTTCACACACATAGTCCGGACGGCACGCTTTATACAGGGTGGGACTTCAGAAATCAAAAAATCAACAAAAGGGTGGGGGTCAGAATATTTCTGATATAAAGGGTGTAGTTGTATAAAGCGTGGAGATAAAATAAAAAGGGTGGCAGTTTTTCAGCGATCATCAAAATAATCAAAATACCGACCTTGTCGACTGGCTAGCGCTAGTTATATCATAAATATGTATCCAAAGATATACTTCGATTCGAAATTAAAAAGTCGCCATCTTTTAAATTGGTTTGTTGTTATATAGCGCCATCTATTGTTGAAATCGAGACATTTTTTCAAAACGGAAACTCGCCGGGAGCTACGAAAAACAAAAGGGTCCCGGGATGTTTCTGTCACTTTGTCCTTTCTTCCAATGAGTGCCTTTTCAAATTTGAATGCACAAAAAGATTCAAAATGTCCCCTTTTCGGTATAAAGGGTGGGGGTTGAACATTCCCAAATAAAAAGGGTGGCCCTGTTAAAAGGGTGGGGCAAAAATAAAAAGGGTGGGGGTCTGACCCCTGTCCGGACAGTGACACATAGCTGGTTGGTTTAACTTGCTCGAATCCCAACTAATACAGGCACATACATTTCTCTTAGTGAATGAGTGTTCATCTATTTTGTCTATACAACATTCTTTACAGTGGCCTTAACCTAGTGCTTGTATCAACTGTTTTACACCGCTTTTCAACTTATAGTTTAGATATGATGTGCTTATAGCAACCGTGTTTCACCTGATTATCAGTGATTATCCTCTTTGCTTCTGATCTAAACTATCAATCACGAAAATGCAGATTGTTTGTGCTACTTCCTCTAGGCTCTAGTACACGTTATTGATATTCTTTTCGCTTTTACATTCACAGGAAGATTGTTTGATTGCTTGGGATATATCAAAAGGATTCACCTAGTTACAGATCCATTGCACAATGAAATTGAGGTAGGTTTATTACATGATCAGATTGATCTATGAAGGTTTTTTGCTGAATATTTTGTTAATAATCACTTATTATTTAATTCTCAATTATTATCTCACGGGCATAATTTGACAAAATTAATCAGTTTGTCTGGGACTTCTGCATACTTGCATTATAATGGATACATTTTTGTTGCTATGGAATGGAGCATTTGGAACGATAGTCACTTTATAACAAAATGATCATAGCAGCAATAATAGTAAAGTTTTGTATGTAAATATTTAGCAAATTTATCTGAATTAAATTCATCTTCATTCAAATAAGGCACACTTTCTGCAGTTCCATTAGGTTTTTACCAATGATTTAGAACTTTCAAAGTTGTGCCAGAGTAATCGTGAGAGTCTTTTGATGTATTGGTTATTAGTACCAACTACATTACTTTCCCCTTTCAGACATTGTAAACACTATAACAATCGCCTTGTTCGCTTGCTGCCAAATTCCCTAAATTTGTGAACTAACTATGCTGCAGTTTTGAATATGAAGATAACAAGTGTATACATTCTATCCATATCAGAACTATAAACCATCTCTCAACCTATGGTTCCATATTAATAATCTGTTTGCTTTGACCTTCACAGGAAGATTATCTGGTTGCCATGGGCATCTACAATGATATTATGATATTAAGGTAGGTTCTTACATGATCAGAATAATCCATCTGGGTTTCTCGCATAATAATTTGATTTTACATGATCAGAATAATCCATCTGGGTTTCTCGCATAATAATTTGATTTTCATTTATTAAGTCTCTATCATAATCTAATGGTTAAAGTTTTAACAAATTTGTCAGTCGATAAACTAGGTTGTGTTTATCAATGTGATTGTGACCACTGCATACTTAAATAATATGCATCAATATTTGTTGCCATGGAATGACAATTGGAATGACATCCTTACAATGCATTGAAATTACATCCTTACAATGCATTGAAATTACATCCTTACAATGCATTGAAATATGTACAAAAGGATCCTTGCAGAGACAATAGTCAAGTTGGTATGACTTCTTGTCCCAAAATAATTAGCAGTAAAATTCCTATTAATTTCATTCAAACAAGGCACACTTTCTGCAGTTCTTTTAGGTTTTTATCAATGATTTAGAACTTTCAAAGTCGTGCCAGAGTAATCGTGAGAGTCTTTTGATGTATTGGTTATCAGTACCAACTACATTACTTTCCCCTTTCAGACAATGAAGCATATAATTATAAGTACAAAATGTTCGTTAATATTTATCCACAAAAGTTGGATATTGTGGTGTTTCTATCCAGGCCATATCACCAATTTCAACTAATTACCATCCATAACCACCTTCTGAAAATAGAAACGCATCACCAATTTCAACTAATTACCATCCATAACCACCTTCTGAAAATAGAAACGCACAAGTTGTAATTTTGAATCGGATTGTTTATGATCAGTGTTTGTTGCCGAAGGTCATATTTCCAGCGTTTCAAGTATTATCGGGTGGGAATCACCGTTTATGAATTTAAGTGGACTTGCAGCAAAATTAACAGTTAGTTTCTGTGTCATTTCCAGGTGTAACTTCATCTGTTTTGTCTCCAAGATGCATGCAAAGAACATAACCATGGTAAGCGTAATTGAGCAATTGATTTAGAAGAGCAGGGTTGGAACAAAAGAATAATATTATTAATTTTGATTGTCAGTTTGATTTAGATCTTGGAATGGCTCATGAGTTAAATGACTATCTAAAGGAAGTAAAGTGTACTGCTCTAGACATTCAAACATTGTAAAATGGTTGTGATAACACAACATTTGAACATTGTAAAATGTTTGGTTACACAATTGAGACCGAAGTACTATGATGAATCTGCTTATCCATCTTTCGGGACTGAGAAATCCCTGCTGAGAAAATAGCTATTCTGATGTGCTTTCTCAAGTCTTAATAAGAGTAATAAGGGTCGGTTGTCCTTAGCTTTGACGATGAATAATGAATTGACGGGGTATAGCAGGGGTACCCAATAAGCGGCCCGCAGGCCAAATCTGGCCCGCCGACCAGTTTAGTATGGCCCTTTGATCACCACTGAAATACATAGAAAGCTATAGGAATAGCTCGGACAGTGGTGTCCATTTGGCTCTCGAGCATACATTTTTGAACTCCCTTAGTTGAGAACCTAGGGGAAGTATATCACATTGAAATAAAACTTTCCCTTTTGTCTATGTACAGGTAAAAATGGTGTGATGCATCAATCAACAAACTCTACCATTATGGAAAATCCGGAATTATATGGTAAGTGTGTAGTCATTCGGTGTTTAGATTCAAGGCACCCTCTCAGAACTGTTTCCTGGTTATGGTTTTTATTGTTATGCCAGAATTTCTATTAATGTCTCGCTAAATTGTAGCACTGAATTATATCACTATAGTGGCTGTAACAATATGCTGCTATGTTTGGGCCTGGCATGTTATTACTAATTTTGAATATTTTGAAAACATGCCTGTGATGACGACATGCACCACACTTATTTCTGTGAAAGAAAACAAGCACTTACCCACAGATTTGTCTGAGGCAGTCGAGTTTCCCCTAATAACCTGTACAGTCCATGACGAGCTTGTGAAATATAACATAGTCAAATAGTGAAATTTGTATTGAATCATCTCCATTTTCTTACAGAAGGAACATGACTTTGATCAAATCTGTTGGTTGTGAAACTGCAGGGATAGCTTGCATTGGCGACGGCAAACAGGTATGTACAGGAGTCTACATTAGCTACAGATTTTCAGTCATTTGGCAGAATGTTCTCTCCAATCATTATGAAACTTCTTCGTACATTTCTCATGTTTATGGGCCAAAATAGCGCAAGTGTTGAGTTGAACGAAAAAGACTCAAATTTCAGCTGATCTCCCACTCTTGCCAGTGATGACGACATGCACCACACTTATTTCTGTGAAAGAAAACAAGCACTTACCCACAGATTTGTCTGAGGCAGTTATGTTTCAACCTCCCCTGATATTTAGGAAACAATTTCAAGTGTAATATAGACCTGCACCTGTACAGTACAAGATGAGCTTGTGAAATATAACTAGAGTCAAATAGTGTAATTTGTGTATTGAATTATCTCCATTTTCTTACAGAAGGAACATATTACTTGGTCAGACTGCAGGGATAGCTTGCATTTAGTGAAGGCAAATAGGTATGTACATTATAGATAATCAAGTCATTTGGCAGAATGTTCTCCCCAATCATTAAACCCTCTCATAAAACTTAGCAGATCTCCCACTTTGCCAGTGATGACGACATGCACCACACTTATTTCTGTGAAAGAAAACAAGCACTTACCCACAGATTTGTCTGAGGCAGTTTGGTTTCAACCTCCCCTGATATTTAGGAAACAATTTAAAGTGTTAAATATAACCCAGTCAAATAGTATAATTTGTGTATTGAATTATCTCCATTTTCTTACAGAAGGAACGGAACATACAATTGGATCAAAATGGTTGGTGCTAGACTGCAGGGATAGCTTGCATTAGCGACGGCAAACAGGTATGTACAGGACTCAGGAGTCTACATTATAGATATTCATAGTCATTTGGCAGAATGTTCTCCCCAATCATTAATTTCTCGCATGAAACTTCTTAGCAAATTTCTCTTATATGTTTATGTGCCAAAATAGCACAAGTTTTGAGTTGAAGGAAAACGACTTTCAAAATATCAGCTGATCTCCTAATCTTGCCAGTGATGACGACATGCACCACACTTATTTCTGTGAAAGAAAACAAGCATTTACCCACAGATTTGTCTGAGGCAGTCAAGTTTCAACCTCCCCTGATATTTAGGAAACAATTTCAAGTATAAACATGTACCTGTACAAGACGAGCTTGTGAAACATAATTCAATACACAAATTACACTATTTGGTTATCTCTATTTTCTTACAGAAGGGAACATATGACTGGATCAAAATTGTTGATTATGAGACTGCAGGGGATAGCTTGCATTAGCGACGGCAAACAGGTATGTACAGGAGTCTACGTTATAGATAATCATAGTCATTTGGCAGAATGTTCTCCCCAATCATTACCCCTCGCATAAAACTTCTCCGAGGTTTTCTCTCGCATGTTCATGGGCCAAAATAGCACAAGTTATGAGTTGAAGGAAAACGACTTTCAAATATCAGCCGATCTCCCACTCTTGCCAGTGATGACGACATGCACCACACTTATTTCTGTGAAAGAAAACAAGCACTTACCCACAGATTTGTCTGAGGCAGTTTTATCATAATTTATGACACATGTTCATGGAACATTTCCCCCTATGAGTCCGCAATTACAAATGTGGATGTTGCTTCTCATTTTCAGAACCCAAACCATCCGCATCCAGCACCAATTCCAGAGTTAAGATATGGTTTCCGCGTGATAGAAGCAGTGACGATGCCTTCAATTTAAACCCTAATGCAATTTCAAGTTCACATACGGAGGTAAGTGGCATAATAATAACACTCGAAGTTCATTTAGGCAGAATAGAGACTGAATTTAGAGCCATACAGTGAGTATACCTTAGCTCATTCCATCCGTGTCATAAATGTGTACTGTTGCCGAAAAGGGTGTAGTCGGTCAAATACATAATGTCAAATATTGATGGAATTAGCCATGGAAAAACAATTAAAATTAACGCAATTTTGCAGAAATTCTTAACAGAATAATTATCCAATCTGAACCACAAAGGTACCATTTTGAAGCTTTTTGCTTCAAAAAGCTGCTTTTGCTCTGACTGTAGTGTACACACACATATATAATGTATATAACCATATCTTGGCATGTAAATATTCAATGGCCAAATACTCTTGCCAGTGATGACGACATGCACCACACTTATTACTGTGAAAGAAAACAAGCACTTACCCACAGATTTGTCTGAGGCAGTTTTTTTAATTTTTTTATAAATTTATTATAATTTTATGACGCATTTTCATGTATCATTTTTCCTTTGAGTCAACAATTACAATTTTGATGGTGTTGCTTCTCATTTTCAGAAAACCACCAGCATCCAGCACCAGTTAAGATATGATTTCTCTTGAACCCAATGCAATTTTAAGTTCCCTATGCCGAGGTAAGTGGCTGAACACTCAAGAGTTGCATACAGAGGGCTCGGAAACACAAGGCCTTATCTCCATTTTGACCATTTTGAGAAAAGACGATAGGAGATTTTTAAATGCATTGGGGAGATGAGATGGCTTTGTGATATAACTTTGAAAGGGGTTGTGTTATGGAAAGAGAATTTCTCTCTGAAAATGTTGATACCAAAATCTTAATTTTTGAAAAAATGGTGATGAATCCTTGTGTTTTATGAGCCCACGATACATTTATAGGTTTATTTGATAATTTGATACCAACCTGTAATATACTGATATGGGATGCACATAATATTGCTTCTATATAATCAAACTGCAGGAATAATAAACTATGGAATTGACCTATATAATTATGTACATTGTTTATTGTACATTTTATGGGTTGTCCAAAGACATTAGCAAGAATCATCCAGACATGGTGTTCCAAAAATAACAATTACCGTATTATCCCTATTAAGCGCCCAGGGCGGTTAGCAAAGTCAATTTGGGTGGGCGCTTATTATGTTACCTTTTTTTAAATTAATTTATCGTGAGCATGTTCAAAACCACTCGCTGTACAGGCAGTGGTATCAGCACTACTGTACGCGTGACAGTAAAGTGCCTAGTGGGATCGGGGAGAGCAAGGCCGCGGCGATCGAACCAGGCTTGCTTTACTGAAGGACGCCGTGGCGATAAATGTTGTTGTACAGTGCTACGGTAATAGAAAAGGTGGGCGCTTATTTATATAAGGGATTGTTTGTTGGTAATCATTGAGACAAAAACTGGGGTGGGCGCTTATAAGTGCATGGGCGCTTAATAGGGATAATACGGTACATCTTAATCAAAGTTTTTAATTTATGAAATGTGTTACTCTGTTCAATACGCTTACTAATAATATGCATTAAAGACTTGCATTTTTTCACCTTGCAGAGCACAAAAGCGGTAATCTCGCCCGGTGTACAGCATTGAACTTAAAATGTCAACAGCATATAACTCAATTCCAGGTAAGATATGAAAATATTTTAAATCATGTAAACTTTTCCAAGTAAAGAAATTCATTTCAATCCTATTATTTTGACATGATGTTCATTCACTGTACCTCGTTGGCATAGAGTCGAGTATGTACATTACAATGAAAACTCTTAAATCACACAAGGTTAGAGCAAAATATAAGCCTTGTATTAATCCCGACTTCTTGAATGTGTGAGATGATCGATTCATGGCATGGCTACAACAAACATTAATTGTGTCATGTTTTGACGGGTAGGGCAGGGCTTGAAATAAGCAGGAGCAGGGAGCAAATTCTATGCCGCCCCCTGGTGGCAATTCGGAATTCCATGGGAGACGATCGCGCATGCGTATAGCCAGATTGCGATCGACTTTTAGCAGTACAAGTCAGACTCTAGAATTCGTGCAATAGAAAATTAATAAATTTGGGTTTATTCGCTGAATAAACTTACTAAACCTAATGCCAGTATGGCTAAAGGTGACAAAGTGCCCCTGGTTCTTCTGTTTATTTTTGTCACACGGAGCATTCATTGAAAATTACCCTTAGTTATTCTTTTGCACTCATTTTCAGGACGACATATTTCTGTGGGTTTACCCTTTAATATAGTCTGGTATGAGGCTGATTACCCCTGAAGGAAAATCTGTGAACCAGGGATACATTTGTTTAAAATGTCGCTCCTGGTTCTTCATTCCTTATTTCAAGCCCCGAGTCCTGGAGTCTTCCTTAATCATCCCAAGTGTTCTTAGTTTTGCAAATTTGCTTTGATGAAAGTCATTTTGTATATTGAAGGTTTTAATTTTTTTTCTCAATGCAGAAACAAACAAAAACAGCAATCGCATCCCCGTGTACAGCATAGAACATCAATCAAACTTCAACTTCCAGGTAAGATTTTGAAAATAAACTTCATTTATATCTCTTTTTCCTACAGGTACCTACATTTTATATTAGTTTGACATGTTGAATCCTTTCGTTTATACCTCGTTGGCATAGAGTGGAGAATATTACAATGAAAACTCTTAAATCACACGAGGTTAGAGCAAAATATAAGCCTTGTATTAATCCCGACTTCTCTGTGTGAGATGATCGATTCATGGCATGGCTACAAAAAGAATATGATTCAATGTAGGATGTGTATTGTGCACATGATGTATTATTATTTAGCGATGTTCAGATTGGCATGCCTGCACACCACACAGGATGACGCATTAAGTCGGTTTGTCATCTATAAATTAAAGTTGAACCTGTATTTTGATAGACATCCTTCAAATGACATCAAAGTAATAGAGCGACGAAAAATATCCCCTCTGTTGTACAGGCCCGACCGACCAGTCAGTTTCCCTCTTCAAATTTGCACATTAAGAACAACATTTTAAGAATACTTATGAAAATTTAATTTAAACAAAGTTTTGAAATTGTTAAAATTCTCCTTTTGAAAAGTCTTTTGAAAAAACCCACCAACCAACCCTACCCGAGAGGTACGTTTCCCATCGCCTATAGGGTGAAGATTTTTTAAAATACATTATTGATAATCTTTTTTTCAACAGATGTATGCTTGACCAATCCATTATGCTATGCATTGAACATGGATGTGCTTTTCTCCGTGCAGGATACAAAAGAGCGGCAATCACACCTATGGACAGCATAGAACTTCAATCAAACTTCAACTTCCAGGTAAGATATGAAAATCAATCGGAACTTTTCAATTTATATTTCCTTTCACTATACCTCGTTGGCATAGAGTGGAGTATGTTCATTACAATGAAAACTCTTAAATCACACGAGGTTAGAGCAAAATATAAGCCTTGTATTAATCCCGACTTCTCTGTGTGAGATGATCGATTCATGGCATGGCTACAAAATGCTTATAATTCAAAGCATGATGTGCATCATGTTTTATCTAGTGTTGTTTTAATTTTATTTTCGTGAAATTAGACCACTTGCTGATCAGTGCAGAAGTAGATTTGTCACCTACAAATTTGGTTAAATCTGTATTTTGGTGCCGTGTTTTTTCAATTTTTTATCTGTATTACAAGGGGTGTGAGAGTTCCTCTTTTTAGCAGATTTCCTCTTTTTTTAAATATTTCTTATGCTAAAATTTCAGCCCTTTCTTTTCAGCCCATATTTGGCATTTTTACTCAATTTTACGCTGTTCCTCATTTTTGTCTGTTTTCCTCTTTTTTTTATTATTTGTGGCCTCTCACACCCCTGGTATTAGTAAATTTTGATAATCACTTTTCTTAACAGGTGAATGCTTGACCAAGCCATTATGTTATGTTTGGAATGGGTGTGCTTTAAGCAAGAAGACAAATATGGGTGAGTAAATACTGGCCTGGCTTAACACTTTTCACGTGGCTATTAGTTTAACACTTTCCACGCGGCTATTTTTTTATCATACACAAAACAGATTTTTCAGAAACCTTTCCAAACTTTCAAGGCCTATCTCAAGGATTACTGAACCAATACTAGGCATGTTTGTACTTATGTCAATACATTTCTCATGGTGATTCTTAATATGGAAATGAAATTCAATAATTTTGACATTTTTAAATATTTAGTGAAATTTTGGAATGTCGTCTGCAGCCGCCTGCCGCGTGGAAAGTGTTAATATCATATACAAACCTTTTTTTCCAGAAAACTTTCCCAATTTTCAAAGTGTTATCTGGACTGAACCAATACTAGGCATGTTTGTACTTACATGCATATCTCATGGTGATTCCAATTATATTGATGAAATTCAATATCAATAATGTTTTAGAAACAATTGGGTTTAGTATTTTTGCATCAAGTTTACTGCATGAATGGGATGTACTATGATGAATTTGCTTATCCATCTTTCGGGACTGAGAATTCCCTGCTGAGAAAATAGCTATTCTGATGTACCTTCTGAAATGCTTTAATCAGCCTTGATATTTTGTAGATTGAATATTTTGTAGATCAGCCTTGATATTTTGTAGATTGAATATTTTGTAGATTGAAATCTGGAAGTACATATTTTTCACTCTCAAATGTAGATATTTGGCATTTAGCCAAAATGAAGGCGATTTAATTAAACACACTATTTCTTTAATTGCTTTAAGAAATTATATTTCACAGAATTTCAAATTTGTTCACCTAATATAAATAGCATTATTTAATATAAATATTCAATTGTGTTCATAAGCGCAATTAACTAAATCATATTGTGTGCTTTTCAGGTATATTTCCATACAAAGCATCTTGCGAGCATTAACTATCAAACTTTAATTTTGAGGTAAGTAACATTAAGCAAAACCTGGCGTTAATATCAATATATTTTATTCAAAATTGTATTCAAGTAAAAGCTGTTCAATAAGTACATGGAATTTCCATGCATAAAACATATAACCAATAGATGCTCCTCATAATCAAATATGGCATCTTAGCTAAAGAGAGAATAAACCATGGGATATAAATTGGGAAGTGTGATTTTGAAGTGTAAACAAAGGACGGGAGATGGTTTTTGACATGTAATCGATAGATTAATGAAATCCTTCATTGCCATAACATTGAAAAGGTGATCAGTGGTAGTACAATCTGCCCAAAAATAAAGATACTATGATGAATTTGCTTATCCATCTTTCGGGACTGAGAATTCCCTGCTGAGAAAATAGCTATTCTGATGTACCTTTCTGAAATGCTACTATTTATATAGACAGTTAAACTGTTTTTGTTCAAAATTGTATGAACTAATCAATTTTATAACTTGATTTTTTGTTTTCATTTAGAAATTGTGTCTTGTCATGTGCCCACAAGGGATATGATCCATACAGTTATTGAAAGGTAAGTTAAGAGACATTGGCCCGCTAAAACGACATTCATTGGTTTCGAAAAATCAAGACTCATTTACACAGTGAAATGTCATCGACATTTGCCTCATTTCTCAAGCTCAACATCTCCGATTTTAGACTATGGGAGAGCCCTGTTGAATACACCTATTTGGTTGCTACATGTATGTGTAATGTACAATGAAATCTCCTCGTGATAAGCTTAACAAAAATAAAGAAACTTGTCAGTGATGATGATTTTCACCAACTTCGAGTCATGGACTGTGAGACAACAACTTACATGCACTACCATCTGAGACGAGTTTCTAAAATGATCTGCACCTAATTTGAAATCTATAGTGATAGTTTGTTATTTCTATGTAACCTAAATCAAGGTTATGGTTTATTTTTTCCTTTCAGATAACTGGTACTAAAGGGCCTTCATGTGATAACTTACAAATTCTTAGGCAGTGAAGCTATTGAAGACTGCAAGACCGTTCACGAGACGAGGTAAGCACACTTTTTTCAACACTGTCAAATGCATTCCTTAATTTGAAGGAAGGGGAAAACCTTTCTGTCGAAATGTTTTATTTTGGTTGATTTTAAAGAGGAAAACAATATGGAATTTTCAGGGGAACTCTTGAAAATGTTATGGCGATTTGGAGAAAAAGACCAAAACAAAACAACCTTTCTCAATTAAATAATATCCTATATTCCCTTGTCAGTGATGATGATTTTCACCAACTTCGAGTCATGGACTGTGAGACAACAACTTAACATGCACTACCATCTGAGACAAGTTTCAAACTGATCTTTACCTATATAATTTGAAAACAGTAGTGAAGAATTGTGTAAATCCTTGATAAAAACTAAATTAAGGTTATGTTTGTTTACAATGTCACAGGTGCATCCGGTAAAGTGTGAATAGCAAGCCATACCTTTGCCATGATTGTGTTATGCTACACAGAGAAAGCTACCAGCAACTTTGGGGTCTTGATGTGGCAACTTACGAAGGCTGCCTTGATAGGCAGGTGGGTGTGGTTCACGGGAGGACGTACAACTACAAGTGCCACTACATGTACTGTCCGGAAAAGGCTTCCGACTTCCGTCTCTGGAAAGCACCAGAACTAATGCGATTTTGGTCCCGAGAAACAATGCAGCTTTCCTTGAATCAGAGGTAGCAACATTCGACCGGGGAGAGGACTTATCCGACCACTGATATTACTGCCAACTCAAAACGGATAGAGGTAAATATTAAGTCAAATGGAAGTTTTTCTTTTGATACATACATTTTGGTTATGATGATGACTTACTGGGACTGAAGACACTTTGTGCCTTTTGACGACAACCCCCATTCCTCGTTTAAATCCTATCTGAACCAATATTTATCGAAGCGCAATAAACTCTCTTCATGTGTTTATCTAGTAAACTCATTATTTTGAATCTTTATTTCACAGTTGGCAGTGTTTGGCAACTGCAATTTCTAGATGTTCAGAGTATTTTTAACAAGGTGAGCAAGTTTAATTTAAATAATCCATTAAATTATTTATAAAAACAAGACTTGGCGATGATGACACATTCTTTCCCCGTCTTATCGATAGATGCTGATATTCCTATGGCTTGTCAAGATGCCATATTAGCCAAACCAAATCTGAGCATGTCTTGTTATCATTAATGAATTACATAACAGATGGATCTAAATTGAAGACTTACTGATTTTGAATTCTTTCTTACAGATCTCTCAAGATCTGTTTTCAAAAGTTTCCTAGCTCATTCATACAAAGGTAAGATATGCGTAGGAACAAATGAAGCCGTTTTTATAACAAAACATTGATCATGTTAATGATGATGAATTAAACTGAGAATAACTGATGACAAACATTTTGACACCTCAACTGAGACATGATCAGATCACTCTTCCCCATCTTATTGTTTGATGCCGATATTCCAATGGTTTGTCAAGATGCCACATTAGCCAAACCAAATCTGGGCAAGTCTTGTTATCATTATTGAATTAAATTACAGAAGGATCTAAATTTAAGATTAACTGATTTTGAATTCTTTCTTGCAGATCTCAAGATTTGTTTACAAAAGGTTTCCTAGCTCATTTATTCAAGGTAAGAAATACTCTAAAACAGTTTTTACTGCAAAACATAACATTGATCATGTTAATGATGATGAATTAAACTGAGAATAAATGATGACAAACATTTTGACACCTCAACTGAGGCATGATCACTTCAATGGTTTAGTGCAACACGGGCCTCATGTAATGGCTGCCACTGGTAAAATTGCTTTTTTACAAGGGCTATCTTT
Organism: Ophiura sarsii; assembly: GCA_035610835.1. Classification (NCBI taxonomy): domain Eukaryota; kingdom Metazoa; phylum Echinodermata; class Ophiuroidea; order Amphilepidida; family Ophiuridae; genus Ophiura; species Ophiura sarsii. The sequence continues at coordinate 30,183,035 of CM069455.1, forward strand.
TAAAAGCAGCCATGTAACATGTGGCAGCTATTGTAGATATTACCTTTTTCACATAACTGAGAGGCAAGTGCGAAATTCTTTTGTTATAGCTGCCCGAAGTGATATTTTGTTTACATCAATAGGTCTGTTATAGACTACCACATATCGAGGGTTAAGCGCCAGAAGGCAGCAACTCAACTTTTGGGCAAAACGAGATTTTGGTACCAAAATAATTCCTATAACCCACAGATTTTAACAACCAAAAATACTTAAAACACTCTCTCAATTGAAGATATGGCCAATTCCACATAGCCCCAACTCAATGTAACAGGTTTCACTCGGTGCCAGATAATTCCAAAGTTAATTATCTCCAAATAGCCAATTATCTCCAAATAGCCTTTTTTGAGTTAAGGCTTTCTAGCGCTCAACCCACGATATGATAACATCTGTCGGCTATAACAGATAGAGAGCCTTGTTGCACTAAACCTTGGACTTACAAAATCAACTAGTAACTAGTGGCTTTTGTTTTTAACATTGCTCTTTTTTGCAATTGATGATTACAGGTGGAGTGTTACAATACATGCAAGTGTTTAATATCAACAGGTAACTATTATTTAGTGTTATTAATTGTATTTTGGAACTGATTAAGAAAACTCCTGAAAAGATTTTTGATTTTTGATATTGTGCAGTATTTCCACATTGTGTTACATATTATTGGTCCATCTTTCCAATATGCCTCATTTGTAGCAATCACTTGCTTCGGTGCCCAGGTACATCCTCGAATGTTGGATGGTCTCAATCTGAATGTGCCCAAAATTGGCACTATTTTGTGCTCCAAATAACAACTCCACTTTGTTCCGTGAAGTGAAGCAGCATTTACAACTACAATATATGTGCAATTAAGATGTTCTTTAGAGCACCAAGTATTAGTGATTTTGGCTCGCTCAAATTGATCCTGCCGGTTTCCTTCAATTAAATCAATATGTGTGCACAAATTTGATAACCTCCATGATTCGAAAAAGCATACATGTAATTTTAAAACCCGATTAGTGAAGAGAATATCCCTGATTGCAGGATTAAATTATTAACAGCTCTGATATGAGGCCTATAGAGTCACTTGTTCTGCCTTAAAATGGTGTTCAACGTGCTAATGTCCTCGGAAAGAATCCTTGCAGGTAACGTTGTTTGCCAGACCATTATGATTTGGTGGACTACTAAAAATCAGCAACAAAACATATTCTTAATTTTATCCAATGTTCATCAAATACAGAGGCTTGATGTCATGTTACTCATCGTTTTCATAAATTTTTATTACAGGTCTAAACCAACATTCAAACAATATAGGCAGATGGTCACATTTTTCAGGTATGTACAGTTTGACCAGTTTATCAGTCATAGTAAAAATACAGTTTGACTACCTATATATATTGAATTGCGATTATATTGAATGGTGATTAGTACTCTAACCACATGATCTTTCTGGTTAGGTGACGATTGGTCGTTCAGGCGTCTTTGTTTTTCTTTTCCAAAATATTTTTCATACATTTTCAAAACAATTTTGTAATTTTTTTATTGTGAAATTGGTCAGTCGGGGCCCGTAGAACAAAGGTTTTCTTGTTACCTTTGATCATGAATTCTATTTTGAAAGCACTTGTTTACAATGAGGACAACGGAAGTGCCGTCTGAAAGTCTTTGTGATTATTACTCAATCCAACGCTGAGTAAACAAGTTGCAGAATCTTCATTAAATTGAATTGTTTCATGTACGTGTTGTGTACAGATAGCCTTATCAACCATATTGCCATCTTATTTCACAGGATTTTCATACTACTTCAGTGATGTGTTCCACGGATTGGTGAAACCTGTGTTTTTCTGTAAAAGGTGCGTATAACAGGGAATCAGTTATGGAAATCTTGGGAAAGGCTATTTCACAATACAGAGAATCCACTTCACTCATGCAAGTTGTAACTAAGGTTCCAGTAGAATTGGTTGTTCAGATCAATTCAATGCATGACCTTCAATATTAGCATAACTGTTCAAAGAATGCGCTACCCATTTGGCGGGTTATATAAACAAGTATTTATTGGCATGTTTGTTGGTCACATTTGGATGTGGTGTTGGACACATTTGATGTGGTATTGGCGTTTCAAATTCCGAAACGGAAGGTTGGTCTCTATACGCTACTTGCACGATACAGGTGGAACCATTGAAAGGGAGGCTCTCCCCTCAACACGCACTATCACGCCACACTGCATCATGGTTTCACACGGGTTTGTGCATCGCGTGACGCGTTTTGGCACATTCTAAAATGGCGATTGCGTGCAAGCAGCGTATAGCAATAGACCTGAAGTGGAAATGTATTAATATGAAATAAGCAAACATATTAGATCATGAATTCTCTCTGAAAGTGCTTGTTTACAATGAGGACAACGGAAGTGCCGTCTGAAAGGTCTTTGTGATTATTACTCAATCCAACGCTGAGTAAACAAGTTGCTTGAATATTCATTGAATTGTTTCATCATCGTGTTGTGTACAGATAGCTTATCAACCATCTTGCCTTTTATTTTATAGGATATGCATACTACATGCTCAAAGGATTGGTGTGTTGGCCTATAACAGGTGCGTATATCTAGTCAAGAACTTTTTAAACATGAATTTGAAAGAGGGCAGCATTTATGGGAGACAAATCTTTGGAGGGGGCCGGGCTATTTCACAATAGCAGTATACCTATAGGAATTATGTATCATTATGAAATTAGTAAATGGGTTCGATCATTTTCTCTCTGAAAGCACTTGTTTACAATGAGGACAACGGAAGTGCCGTCTGAAAGGTCTTTGTGATTATTACTCAATCCAACGCTGAGTAAACAAGTTGCTGAATATTTATCGAACTGTTCCATGTTGTGTACAGACAGCCTTAATTTAACCAACAATCTTGCCTTTGGTTTTACAGGATTTGCATACTACCTGTTCCAAGGATTGGTGAAACGTGTGTTGTCTATAACAGGTGCGTATATCTAGGCAAGAACTTTCAAACATGAAAGATGGCATCGTTTATGGGAGACAAAAATACTTGGAAGGGCTATTTCACAATAGCAATTGACATACAATATGAAATTAACAAAGATGTTCGATCATGAATTCTCTCTGAAAGCACTTGTTTACAATGAGGACAACGGAAGTGCCGTCTGAAAGGTCTTTGTGATTATTACTCAATCCAACGCTGAGTAAACAAGTTGCTGAATATTCATCAACATTTTTCATGTTGTGTACAGACGGCCTTAATATCAACTTACAATCTTGCCTTTTGTTTTACAGGATTTGCATACTACATGCTCAAAGGATTGGTGAAACGCGTTTTGTCTATAACAGGTGCGTATATCTAGGCAAGAACTTTCAAACATGAAAGAGGGCATCATTTATGGGAGACAAAAATATTTGAAGGGGTATTTCACAATAGCAATTGACATACAATATGAAATTAGCAAACATGTTTGATCATGAATTTTCTCTGAAAGCACTTGTTTACAATGAGGACAACGGAAGTGCCGTCTGAAATGTATTGTGATTATTACTCAATCCAACGCTGAGTAAACAAGTTGCTGAATATTCATCAAAATTGTTCATGTTGTGTACAAGACGGCCTTATCAACTAAGCATCTTGCCTTTTATTTTACAGGATTTGCATACTACAGTGATGGGCTCCACGGTTTGGTGAAACCTATGTTTGCCTATAAAAGGTGCGTATATCTTGTGAAAGAGGGCATCAGTAATGACATACAAAAATGAGAGAAACAATCTAGTGACGGGTCATATCTTGTGAAAGAGGGCATCAGTAATGACATACAAAAAATAAGAGGTAACAATCTAGTGACGGTCATTTCACAAATGCCCAAAAGGTAATTTATTTTATAAAGCTCACATTGCAGCCAGCACTGACACGGTCAGGATTTACAATGTAATATTGATTAGAGTCGGGAGATGGCAAATTGAGCCTATCGTGATTGCCTCTGAATAGAAACAACGTCATACTTATGCAACATGCTGGTGCGCGATTAGATCATCTTTCAAACCTTTTTGATGACAATCGCAACAAATACAGTAGTCTTAAAAATGTTTTACGACGAATAATACTTAAGTGAAATATGCTCACATGTGTTACCAGCACCATGGCGACGTTAAGTTGCATTCCAATATGGTTCTGGTGTCAACGTGGGCAGACAGTAATGCTGTCGCTGTCTCCTTGAATTGTCTCTGATCCGGAGCTATTCCGGTGATATGTGACATACAGTATATAAATTCAATGACTAATGGGCAGGTCCAATTATCATAATAAACATTGCATTTTATCATTTGAATGGCTTGGAGTGTGGTACAAAAATATGTTTAGATCGAGTGCAATATTCTCGTGTCAGCCATTCAATATTATTAATTTGCAAGTTACTGTTTTGATGAATAAATCCATCATTGGCACTTTAATAATCTTTGTATATCCTAAAAAGTACTGAGCAGCACAGGGTTACTGTTCTGTTAAAACCTTGTATGTGTGTTTATCTGACCCCTAAACAATCTGCGGTTTCTATAAATTCATTTTCTCACTTCTTTTTTAGGAGAAATATTCCATCTTTTGCTGTTATATGAATCTCCAAGTCAAGGTTAGTACAAAAGATTTCTATAAATGAAAGTTAAGCTAAGCTGCATTTGCTATGATGACATCTTAGGACACCCATGATATCCCATGATTATAAACCTAAGCGTTACCAAATTCTGAGCAGGGGGCAGTTTTAGACGTTATTAGATATGCTTATTGAACATCTTTGGTTTGCTATAAATACATGTTCTTGTACCATTTTCCCTTTTTTAGGAGGATATCTTGATCATCTGCTGTAATGCATCTCCAACCCAAGGTTAGTACCAAAGATTTCTTTAAATTTGTTTAGAAAGATTGTTAAACTAAGCTGCATTTTGCTATGATGACAATCTTAGGACACCCATGATATCTCGTGATTATAAACCTAAGCGTTACCAAATTCTGAGCAGAGTGCAGTTAATAATTAGAGCCCAATATGGCAGATATACTTCAAGTATAGGGGTTGAATGGTTTCTATGTTAACGTTTTAAGATCAGCCCATTGAACATGGATAAATAAACAGGCATTCAAACTTTAACCAAAAACACCTAACACATAACCATGGAATTAAATAATTACAACTCATATCACCCCTTTCTTTTTGTAGGAGGAAATGTCAATCTTCTGCTGATATATGCATCTCCAACCCAAGCAAGGTTAGTACCAAAGTTTTTAAAATTTATTGTTAGGCAGAGTAAAAATAATTCTTTGTATAATTCCAATTGTTAAAGTTTTGTTCTCGCATTGTAAAAATGAAGTGGCCCTTATTTGTTTCCCTCATTTCCCTACCTCTAGCCTGGAGAAATAAAGTGCAATGTGTTATACTGAAACACTTCTATGGATCTCTTTTCATGACATGGCAGTTAATAAATTCAAGTATGAAGCAAAGTATTTAAGATTCTTAAAGAATCGTGGAACATACTTGTTTTTACTTTGCCTTGTAATCTAAGCTGCATTTGCTATGATGACATCTTAGGACACCCATGATATCCCATGATTATAAACCTAAGCGTTACCAAATTCTGAGCAGAATGCAGTTTTGGACATTATTGTGTTGACCAAAATGCGTGATTCAGTTAATGTAATCAAGTCATATTTTGTTATTTTCAGGTTGGTTAAGTGGTTTGCTTACAAGCTGAGGCAATATACAGGTAACTTAATGATATAATGAGCAATATTATGTTTTTTCTTAAATTTTTTACACATCAAGACATTTCTGGATTCATAAATCTATTTGTATATTTCATATAAAAAAACATCACAAAACTTTGCTAAATCACATTGAAATATCTTCTTCCAATTCAAGGAATTGTTTCAACACATTTGTTTGGATTTTCATAAAGCATTCCGTACTATTGGGTTTACTTGTGTACAGTTGCGATCATAACTGGAAAGTTGGAAAACGACGTTAATACTGTCAAACCATGGAATTCTATTTATAAACGGCAAACAAGTTGTCTTAGTTCACTTCGACAGTTTTTTTCTTCAACCTTTCCAAACCATCTGTATCACTCTGTAACTTGGAAGATATTTAACTCGGGAGGCAAATGAGTGGATGGATACGAGGGGCAATACAGACTTGGCGATGATGACACATTCTTTCCCCGTCTTATCGATAGATGCTGATATTCCTATGGCTTGTCAAGATGCCATATTAGCCAAACCAAATCTGAGCATGTCTGTATTGCACCGTTGTTTATGTTGCATGTCCCTTTCATATAATTGACATTTACTAACCACAGGACTTTCCAATTATGTTGCAGGTGTGATGAAATCCTGAGTATCCCATATCAAAACAAAGGCACCATAAAGGTAAGAAACATTTTGTTAATTGAAATGCCAAGAATCTGTACATAACTGCCTCCTCCTCCGGTACCATTTTTGTTAAATTGAAATGCTAAGAGGTGGCACCAAAGAAGATTTCTTGATGTACCCCATAATGCTTAGCGCCCCTACAGTACCAGCAGGGCTTATCACTAAAACAAATAGTGCCATACATGTGTTAAAGTAATTAACAGCTGGAGGTCGTCTGACCTCTACCATAGTGCAGATAGGGTAAACTTAGCCACAAATATGAAAGAAGTTGAATCCCAACTAAAACTTGTATTTATAAAAATATAGGGTCTTTAAGAAAATCAAGAGAGGACTGTATTAACGACACATCAATCATATTACTTGCAACAGGATTTTCTTCAAGACCCTCATTTAACAGCTTTAAAAGCATTTCCTTGCACTGTAATGTCGATGGGAACCAGTAGACACTGGTGACAGAAATCAGTGGTCATGTGATGAAAGTGAAGCACCCTGAGGTGCATCAAGAAATCTTCTTTGAGGTGGCACGGTCCATACTCCATGGTAGGTACTCTTGGATTACACAAAGGTTGTCTACGTCTCCTTTGATATCTCTTCCATTGTATACTCTGTTCATTTGAGCGCAAAAATAATGGTGAAAGTGACATATTTTTAATGAAACCTCTCCACATTTTTAAAGCACCAAAATAAATGATATGAATATGGTATCGTTGGAACAAGAAAACACATCAGCTATCATTAAAATTGAAACGCTAAAATAAAATATTGGCGATTGAAATTTGAAAACATAATTACAAACCTTTTGAAGAGTTGGGCTTGATATCAATATGATGAAATATTCCACATCTGCAGTTTCCACTATAGAGGGCTAATCCCCCTCCATGATGGGCAAAACTTCCTTGGATGTCTGATTTGATATCATAAAAGACGCCAATAGGAATCAAATCAAGTTATTTGGAAAAGTTTGTAATTTTAATTGTTATGTTCTTGTTCTAGGTACTAAGGAAGGATGGGGACAGTAGGTGGAAGTCTCCAATCAATCACTGAATCAAGGTTGGTACAACAGACACCTTAAATTTCAAAATAAATGGCATGAATAAGTAACTCTTCAGTTTGCCAATATGACGTTTCCATAGTAATGACTAACAGATTTTTAAAATTTATGTGGTTGCAATGATGTCTTAAGAACTTATTACGATATTCCATGAAAACAAACATTTACCAACTGAGCAACTACTTCGAATTAAAAAAAACAGCACTAATATTTAGAAAAATTATTTGAGCTAATCATTTTAATTACAGCATTTTTGATATTTTTTGTCGCAGACTCTTGTTACAAGGGGACTAGATAATTCAGTCGCAACAAGTATCTACTACTGCTATATTTTAGTGCAGGTAAGACAACTTAAAGCTTAATTTGAGAAGGACATTTTGGAATCGTTTTCAATTGCCAATTTTTGAATTTTTGGTGATACACTTAATATTGTTTTGCATATCAATGAAAAGTTGTGTTCTTCTTTCCAACGATACAACATTTGTAGTAATCACTTGTTTCATTGCCCTACCACTTCCTTTAGAATATTGGTATCATTTAAAAGATGAACACAACGGCTTTCCATTGATGAGAACGTGTAACAGGGATTTTCTTGCCCTATTACGTAAACATACAACGAACTGAAGAAACTGAGTTGACGCAGAAAGTATATTTACACCATGTGTCTTTATTCACCCAAAATCATAATACAAGATGTGTGCCGGTTGAAGCACCAAATGATAATGACTTCTCAGCTTGAAGTCCAGAAATGATATGATTGGTAAGCACATGGGCAAGCCACATGCTTACATGTGGCGGGCCAGTGGGCTCTGCTCTGATCGGCCTAGCCACAGTTTACAATAACAGAATTCAAAGAACTGATTGGTCAAAATACAATAACACAATAGACTACTATCATTGGCTAAAGAACTACATCCAAGCAAGCATAGCATCCACACACCTGTGTGCAGGCATGCATGCCTGCTTGGAATGTATGAATAGACCTGGCACAAGCTCTTTTGATAGACTTGTGCCAAGTCAAATCTAATGTGTTTAAAGAGTAATGTATTGTATAAATCTCCTTCTACAAACGCACTATAAAAATTAAAAATACAGGCGATTGAAAATAATGCCTGAACCGTTTTTTGAAGAGTTAAGATTCCTAAATGAAAATATTCACCATTCCCTTTCAACGCTACCGTGTGAAGGTGTACCATCCTTCAACTTGGTTTTATAATTACAAGGGATATAGCATTGAAATGATCTTTAAAACCCAGCTTGAGAGATACAACCTCCATGATTGGATCCTGTCAGATCATACAAAATATTACTGATTTTTGTGTTGTCTTGAAGAGGGAATACCAAGGGAGATTGACTGATCCAACCGGGGAGGTTTGTCCAATAGACCAGGGTTTGTTTACTTTTAGTAATTAGTCATTATTGTAAATCGGAGTATAGGGTATTCCTCGAGCCTTGACCATACCCCATTTTGGAACTATTGTTCAATTAATGATTTGTTTTGCTTGTTTTCCATCAGATTTCCTGAGGTGGCCTCGTGTTAGAAATGCTGCTTTGCATTTAGAATGAACAAATTGTGAAAAGGTAGGTCATTAAGAACATTTGGGGTTATTGAATACTATTTTAGGGTTATATTTCTGACTAAGTCAAATTGTGATATAACATTCAACATGTATGAAGATTCCTAATGAAAATATTCACCATTCCCTTTCAACGCTACCGTGTGAAGGTATACCATCCTTCAACTTGGTTTTATAATTCCAAGGGATATAGCATTGAAATGATCTTTAAAACCCAGCTTGAGAGATATAACCTCCATGATTGGATCCTGTCAGATCATACAAGATATTACAGATTCTTGTGTCGTCTTAAAGAGGGAATAACAAGGGAGATCGACTGATCTAACCAGAGAGGACTCCCATAGGAAAGTTTCTTCTTTTTTAGTCATGTAATGATGATTAATAAAAACCAGAGTACAGGATTTTCAAGTTGGGTGTGGTCAAAGCTAAAAGCTTTGACCACGCCCAACTTGGAATTTAACTATTCAATAAAAGAACTTTTTAAAATTAAACCGGTATTGTTATTTGTTTTTTTCATCAGATTACCCAGAGCTGTCCTTGTCCAAGAAAAGCTGCATTGCATTAAGAATGAGCAAATTGTGAAAAGGTAGGTCAAAAACATCTGGGGTTATCTGACCACGTCAAATTAATATGATATAACGTTCAACGTGTATGAAGATATTCACCATTCCCTTTCAACGCTACCTTGTGAAGGTATACCATCCTTCAACTTGGTTTTATAATTACAAGGGATAAAGCATTGACATGATCTTTAAAACCCAGCTTGAGAGATACAACCTCCATGATTGGATCCTGTCAGATCATACAAGATATTACAGATTTTTGTGTTGTCTTTGAAGAGAGAATAACAAGGGAGATTGACCTATCCAACAGGAGAGGACTGTCTCCTGGAAAGTTGCTTTTTTTTTTGTCACGTAATGATGATTAATGTAAACCAGAGTATAGAATTTAACTATTGCAATAACAGAACCTTTTTTTTTAAATCAATGATTATTTGTTATTTGATTTTTCATCAGATTTCCCAGAGCTGTCCTTCTCCAAGAAAAGCTGCATTGCATTTAGAAAGAGCAAATTGTGAAAAGGTAGGTCAAAAACATCTGGGGTTATTAAATACCCTAACTCCCACTAGACCATACAAAATCATCAAAAATAAAACTATCTCCACGCGCGTGCTGCTGCATTGGCTCGATTATGTCACCTATCGCAGGCATATGTGGGCACAAAGTTTGTGCCCGCATATGCGCTGGGGAGTTAGCTCAGTTGGTAGGGGCACAAACTGGGGCATCTAATCCCGGGGGTGCTCGTTGGTGGGGGATGCTCTGTGATTTTTCGGGTTAAAAGATTTCCCCCTCCCCACGATACACGCAAAAACATAGCCGTGGGATTTGGGGTTAAATACTATTTTGGGCATTGATTTCTGACCAAGTCAAATTATGATATAACGTTCAACGTGTATGAAGATATTCACCATTCCCTTTCAACGCTACCTTGTGAAGGTATACCATCCTTCAACTTGGTTTTATAATTACAAGGGATATAGCATTGAAATGATCTTTAAAACCCAGCTTGAGAGATACAACCTCCATGATTGGATCCTGTCAGATCATACAAAAAGTATGTTTACTCAGACACGAACATTTCCTGCTATAACTCCGGAAACAGTCTTTTGTGATGTCAATAATTCTTCAACTTTATTTTTCAGCCCGTTTAGAGTTATATTTTGTCTACATTTTTTGAGCTTTTCCAGATTTTTTACAATTGTCTGACATTTTCATCAGATTAATAATTCATGATATTATTGACATAGGCTTGTAGTTGAATATTTTATGTTTAACTCTGACCAAGACGAATTATAATATAAATGCACTTTTTTCTGAAGTAGTGAGCACACCACATGGAGATCCAACTTCCAAGTGTCTATAGTGGTGCTCCTTTGCCTCGTATATCAAAAATTCACAATTCAAATATTTGGTGCAGATTCATGGCACAATAAAAAGGGTTTGGAATGACCTGGATCCTTGATCTAAATCAAACATTTATTAACATTTTGCCGAATATTTCTTGCATGCAGATTCCAGATCACAAGTTTCCATGGTGTCGGATGATAAAAATTACAAGGTAAGTGACACAAAACTCCTAGGCTGGTATTCACAAAACAATTTTTTTGACCTGGTTTAACTTATGGCCCTAATAAAGGTCAATACATGTAAGTGTAATATAAGCCGTGATTAGAATTTACTAGAGTATACACTGGATAATAAACTGGTCCATTCAACCCTATGGCTCGCCACATTTTGTGGAGTAAGATAATAATGCCAAATGATGTTTGAACTTAATGAGCACATATGAGCAGTTTAACTGCTGTGACTTCTACATACACATCTTACTGATGGTAGATATCTTAGTCATCTGTATTCTTTGTCTTTATGGTGACGTTCATTTTGTTTTCTTTACAAAATAAGCAAAATATTGCATTAATGAGCATGAAATAACGAGCATGAAACAACTTTCGTATCAAAAGTGATTATTGGTTCAAAATAGAAATTGATGATTTATACACTCGGGGGAAAGAGCGCTTAAAAGGTTTTAAAGATATTGTTATGCCCTTATGATATTGTAATGTTTAGAACAGACTGTCCGAAGGTTCTACATAGAAGTATTATTTTACGGTGAATGGGCCTGAAGGGGATAAGGATTTGACAGAGCAGATAATATATAACAATGATATTTTATGACTTTTTATTGTAGGTGGACAAAGGAATATCAGCTGGTATACCTAAATTCAAAGTGAGGTAAGTAAATATAACTTGCCATGTGATGGTTAAAAAAGAAAAATGAAATGTTCTACAATTTGGATTGTTCCATCACACCCAAGTTTCACCTCATGTAATGGAAAATACAAAATTTGCCCTCGCGATATAGATATTACTATCACACTTTGAGGTATTTGGTATGTGTATATATTACCCTCGTTTATTGCCAGATGATGCCCTTAAGGAATGAGCAGTGAGACTGCAAAGATTACAACGTCCATCACCCATGTAACTGATGGCAATATCTGACCGTTATTATACATATCTGTTAATGCTATTTAATGTTTAAAAGGGGTAAATTTTCCTAAATCCTAGATTTTTATTGATTTTCATTGCAGATGGAAGGAGGCATCCATCAAGTATACAACTAAATTCAAATTAAGGTGAGTTGTTAAACGGCATTCTTCCATAATTCTGTATTTCAGTGGTTTTTTCTGTGAAGATCTAATTACCCTCATTTATTGCCAGATGATGCCCTTAAAGAATGAGCAGTGAGACTGCAAAGATTACAACGTCCATCACCCATGTAACTGATGGCAATATCTGACCGTTATTATACATATCTGTTAATGCTATTTAATGTTTAAAAGGGGTAAATTTTCCTAAATCTAGATTTTATGACTTTTTATTGCAGATGAAAGGAGATATGCATCCATCAAGTATACAACTTAACTCGAATTAAGGTGAGTTGGTAAAAATGTCTTCAATAAAAGATCCTGGACTGAGAGATTCTCAAGTAAATCTATTGGCAAGTGATGAGAATGTCTACATTAGACATTATCTGAGCAACGTTGCTGACAACATACTGCCTTCCTTCTGATGCCTAGTTATAGAATCAAATATTTGTATTTACTACACAACCAAACCTTGTGGTTTGTATTTACAATAAATCTTTTGTGTCGCATTTCTAGTACTTGACTGAAACTATTTATCTTATTTAAAAATTCACAGGTACAGCTTAGCTCCTGTGGCATCAACCAAATAATATCAACTAGTAAAACGGTAAGTTATAATAGGATGAATTTAACAACAATTATATCAAAATACATGAAATTTGATATAGCCAACCGAAAAGCTTTCATTGCAAATTTGATTTAGCCAGATGAAAAGCTTGCATTGCAAATTTGATTTAGCCAACTGAAAAGCTTGCATTGCAATTTTGATTTAGCCAACTGAAAAGCTTGCATTGCAATTTTGATTTAGCCAACCGAAAAGCTTTCATTGCAAATTTGTTTTAGCCATTTGAAAAGCTTGCATTGCAAAACTGGTTTCAAAATAAAAATCCTTGGAACAACTTGATTTCAAAATAGTAAGGTTTTACCAAACACACCACCAAAAGATATAATTGGATGAACATTTATATCAAAATACATGTAATTTGATATAGCCAACTGAAAAGCTTACATTGCAAATTTGATTTAGCCAACTGAAAAGCTTGCATTGCGAAACTGGTTTCAAAATAAAAATCCTTGGAACAACTTTATCTGAATAGTAGGGTTTTGCCAAACATACCATCACAAAATTTATAATTTGTCAAGTACATTCTCATCCGAGATTTGATGAGTGATCGCCATTATTACCTGTGGGCTAATATTGCCCACTCCTTGCACAATCAAACTCCGTGGGCATGGTTCTCAACCAGTAGACTTGCTCAATTCACTTATAGTGTGTGCATATAGTAAATGGCAGCCATGTCGCCTTTCTGGAATATAATCAATTTCAGATAGTGAATTTATGGATGCGACAGTTTTTTTCACAATTCCATCACTGTTTAAATATAGTAGAGAAGAGATGTTAATGGCAACTCATTTTGTTTTTACAGGTTCATGTTTTTCGAGGATGGTTGCTATCTGGACGTGCTAAGAGCATAACTTGGTTCAGGTAAGAGACCGTTTCAGTATTTCTACAAGATTTTAACAGGTTTTGCAATTTTAGTTATGCGAAACCATCACATTTACCTATGATGTTAACACATCACTTGGCTGTGGAATTGAGAGACCAAAAGTCGTGAAATTAAAATCGATTTTATATCAAATCTGAACGGTGAATGGGTATCTGCTTCACCATTGTGTCAAGTTGAAATGCGTTTTGCTATAATAGCTTTTTCACTTGTCTTTGCAGGTTGTTGAGTGTTATCTTGGAATTAATAAAGGTGAGTGTTACTTTGCTACCTGTGTGCTTTTCCAGATGAGTATTTTTTGGGGGATTATAAAACGGTTCATAGCCAAGAGTTTGTCCGAACCTGCATCACAGCATATCATTATAAAAATGATGAATGATCGCCAATATACAGGCTAATATTACCCACTCCTTGCACAATTAAACTCCGTGGGCATAGTTCTCAACCAGTAGACTTGCTCAATTCACTTACAGTGTGTGCATATAGTAAATGGCAGCCATGTCGCCTTTCTGGAATACACTCAATTTCAGATAGTGAATTTATGGATGCAACAGTTTTTTCACAATTCTATCACTGTTTAAATTATGTAGAGAAGAGATGTTAATGGCAACTCTTTGTTTTTACAGGTTCATGTTTTTCGAGGATGGTTGCCATCTGGACGTGCTAAGAGCATAACTTGGTTCTGGTAAGAGACTGTTTCAGTATTTCTACAAGATTTTAACGGGTTTTGCCATTTTCAGTTGTATGCGAAACCATCACATTTACCTATGATGTTAACACATCACTTGGCTGTGGAATTGAGAGACCAAAAGTCGTGAAATTTAAATCGATTTTATATCAAATCTGACCGGTGAATGAATATCTACTTGACGATAATGAATTGTTTAAATACATTTTCTATAAGACTTTTCTTCTCTTTTTTTTGTCTGAACAGGTTGTCTAGTTAAGTTGGTGTCAAGGAGTTATTATCTTGGAAAAGGCGAGTGGTAATCTGCTACCCATGTAATTAAGAGATAAACATCATCGCTATTCTGCCAACGCATTCATGCTGAATGGCCAGATGGAGATGCACGGTTTTGACAGAACAACGAAGATAGTCTTTTGTGGAATTTAGGAAAAGGATAGAAAGTAAGTTTTTCCAGAGTATCCATCTATGCATGCGCATCATCACAATTCAACTCAATTCAACTCATGCCTACATTCCAACAAACTAATTATGAATAAATCATCTCGGATTTGCTGTCTGCATCTTATTTACTGTAAAAGACAACATTTTTGCACATTTTGAACAGTTTTACTTGCGTTTATTTTTCGCAATTTTAAGCCTACTTAGATAGACCTAAATACATATTGAATATATTTGCACGTTTTTATTTTCGCGCTTGCTGATATTAGCGTGAAAAGCATGAAAATAAGTGCAGCGCAAAAATTTCCATTTGCAGTAATTTCACATTGATTATTCGTGTTACAAACGTGCCACTTTTGCTACGTTGTCTCCATCCAATGAGACATATGTTGTCTTCCCTGGTGGCTATAGTAAAGAACTACAAAGGAAGCAGTCTGTTGATTATCTACATGCTGTGCTGACCAGTTAGTAACAAATATAAACATTGTGTTAGATACTCTTCAAAACAAGTTGGGAAATTCTTCTCAATTAATAATTTTAATAAAAATATCTAGTTGTTTATGTATATTTGTATTCTCGTACTAAACATGATTTAGCTTATAACCGGGACTAACTAAACTTGAGTCTAAATTAAACATGCTACTCCCATAACAATGTTTAAAGTTGGACACTTTTCACTTTAGTGAGTTAGTTAGAGGCATACATTTTTGAGATTTGCGTTTAGTTAAACGATATGTGTTTATAGTCGAACACTTTCGAGCTTAAAACCATGTTTAAATGCATATGAGAATACGGGCCATTGTGTTAAGAACAGAAACTTGTTTTGAGGGGTTTGGATAAAAAAGAATTGCGGTGTGAAGTATATATTGTTAATAAGTTGTTTATTCACATCATTTTAAACCAACAGGTAAAGCTTCTTTGTAGCCAATCGGCCTTTTATCAGTCTTGAACCAGTCTCAGGTATGTGAAAGTGTTAGTTGGACCTTTGTTATTTCTTTCTGTGCCACTTACCCAGCTAAATCAATGCTGATATTTCATGAAGCAAGTTGATTTCGTTTATAGTGGCTATATTATAACCTGGTAAAGAGGCTTTACAGCTTGTCGTATTAACATTGGCAATCTGAGCTAAAACGCCTGGGACAAAACTAAATACATGTAATTTACAAGAGTATGTTTTGAAGTACTTGGATATCAATTATAACAGGGTGGTTTGCCAAGTTTCAATTACCAATATTGGTTGACTGCTAGCTTGAGCGGGGGACTCCAGTAGAATATCACATTTGAGGGACAGTTTTGTTTGATTGCTTGATCTTTCATCCAAACTCCAAGAAACCATTTGTCCGAACATATTTAAGGGATCTGTGTTCTATGTCGCACATTAACCTGAATCATTGGTGTAGGAAGGCACACATGCCAATTTTTTATTATTTTGATAACTGACATTGCTTCACTGATCAAGATCTTATTGCATTATTTTATTTTCACCAACAGAATGCTGTGCTTTAAGAGGGAGAATGTGATATTGTGATTCATTGATGTGCTGTCAAAGGTAGGCTTTATTCTATGTTTTAAGTTAAATATGTTGCTATAATTGTCATAAATGCATCCCTCTTAGACCTTAACCTGTACACTCCTGGGTTTAAGGTATATGCAGGATGCGATATCAAATGATTGCCGGGATTCGCTAACACTGCTAGAGCTTAAAGCTTGATGAGCAGGGTTTGATAGTAGGCCTGGCCACATTTTACAAACTTGATTGCTGTCAATCATCTACTATAATCATAGAAATATGTGTTTGAACACTACCCATAATTATCACTTACTATAAAATGTGTGCACCCTTTCGGTCACATGAAAGTAGAAACTAAGTTTATGTTAGTTGAAAGACTACACTCCCTTATTCTTATTCCCCTTCCCTACACTACGGATCAATGTTGCCATGTGCTGTGATTGTGACGGTGGTCAAAATTGTGCGATTCAACATTGATCAGAGAAGTGGGATTACTAACACTTATAGACCTACGAAGTGTTCAAACAAATCAGTGCTGTTCAATTAAAAAATTTGATTGCTGCAAACAAGAATCATACAAGAAACATTTACATATTTTCTTAAACACAATAATTTTTTTATCACCTTAGGTGCAGAAAGCTTCAATCATGGGTTAATAGGAAATTCAACCCTCTCGACATTGATATCATTTCTTTAGGTAAGTAATTGTTTATTAGCTGCCATTAGAAAAAGCTCATGGTTTGAAGTAAGAATCCTGAAATCAATTCTGGTAACATTTCTTGCAAAACTCATTTTAGAATCGGTGAGGACTCGCGCATTTCAAATCTTGCTTAGTTGTGAGCATAACTATTGTTACTTAGTAATGTTTTCCTCCCTAAATAGTTTAGTTGGAGAAGAGATGAAAATTCCGTGTTTATGATGCCTCGTGCCATTGATGCAAACTTATTGGTCTGATCTCCATTTGACAGTTTCAACACATTAAATCTGTTATTTATAAACCATTATTTAACATCTCTTTGGGTTTTTTTATACAGGATTTGTGATCGATTGGTGGTTAATAGGACTTGTCTCATCAAAAAGGTAATATATTTTAAGAATATATATTATGCATGCCCTTGTTAAAATGGTATGGAGAAGTGATGAAACTTCCGTGTTTATGATGCCTTGTGCCGGTGATGTAAACTAATATATATTTGATCTCCAATATCGTGAAATAATATGTAAACTGTTTAAAAATTCACCAGTGCTGACATTGTTATTTTTTTTTATTCCAGGAGCTTGTGTGCAAAATGTGAAGCATCTGAAGCACAACCAACCACAGAAGCAAAGGTAATAATCAGAAATAAATGTCCAAACATAGCATTAGTTTATTCTAGTGAAAGACTTAACTTGTCTTTCTTGTAAATGATCACCATCTTATAAGATTTTAGGGTCCAATACCTTATGTCATCTTATAAGGTCACCAGCCATTGCTGATCGAAGAAAATAAATTAAGGAACATTTCGGACTTTTTTTTCAGTTCTGGAATTTAGCATGCGGTGCCTGTATTTTTTGTAAAACTTATGAATCGTGCATTCCGTTGTGTACCTGGGCAAGTTCCTCATGTGGTATTGTCCAACTTGGTCGAATGCAACATTGAAATGTAGGGTAACGTACAACTTAGTTGTGTTAACAGTATGCAACCAAGTGCAGATTCCTGCAAACACTTAATTTACTGTAAAAGTTAACATGGTCGTGCATCATTCCATTACAGCTGTTTTTGTGCTCGAACCAGCTACCACAATAATAACAAGTGAATATATTTTGTGTGTAAAGGTTTATTTGAAGCTATAGATCACAAATTTAAAAACGCTCAAAATTATCACTTCTACGGTAATTCTATGAGAAGTTATTAATTTAATTAAATTATCAAATAATTTCCTACAGGTCTTGGTGCATGGATAATGATTCTTGTCTAGATTGGAGTGAGTGAATGCAAGTGTCTTCAAATGGTAAGTTATAAATTTGTGAAGTATATCAAATCCTACACAAAGTGAAATGATTATTGTGGGGCTCAGCAAGCTCTATTAAAATATCAAATAAAAAGGTAGCCATAGAAACAACCTTAAGACAGAGGGCCAATGCATAATTGAGTCAATTAAGACTATGATCATAACATTTAAAATACCGTCACAATCCAACCAACTGGTCTTTTGCCCATGTAGTCAGGGATAAAGGGATAAGAAACTCCCAAGACAAAACCCCGATTCTCTTGACCTTAATAGTTTGTCGCAACTGGTATACGTGGCGCGCTTTAATTTCCAAATAGTTGGGGGGTTAAGGGATTATTTGGTTCACATTCTTCTAAAAGCACTAAATTGGACCCATATGTTGCTCGAACCATACTCTTTTGATTTTTGATGGATGCCAAAATTGGAGCCTTCTGGGAGGGACGGCCATATTGGCCAATTCCAATATGGCCGCCATACTGGGGGATCAAAAATTCAAATTGCTTCAATTAAGCTGACAAGCATACCAAATTGTTTGTCCCATGTGTGGTTACTGAGATATTGAGCAAAACGTGAAAACGGTCGTTGACCTTTGCTTTTGGGGGTCAACATTTGAACATGCTCCGATTTTGTCAAATTGTTCGTCAATGGTTCAAGAAATGGTAATTGTTACCGTGACCTGGAGTCGTTTTTGTGCCTTATACAGGGTCGAAAGGTAACAATCCCTATCATACGCCTAGATACGCCCAAAGCAAAGGTCAACGACCTTTTCACGTTTTGCTCAATATCTCAGTAACCACACATCGGAAGTGGTCCTGGTGCTCAGACAAACAATTTTCAGCTATTTGAAGCAATTTGAATTTTTGATTCCCCAGTATGGCGGCCATATTGGAATTGGCCAATATGGCCGTCCCAGAAGGCTCCAATTTTGGCATCCATCAAAAATCAAAATAGTATGGTATGAGCAACATAATATGGGCCAAATTTGGTGCTTTTAGATGAATGTGAACTAAACCTCCCCTGTGATGCCTTAACAGCCCCAACTATGATTGCTTAATCGCGTGTCGCAACTGGTCTAGAGTGCGCTATATTATGGGCCACATCTAAACAATGCACAGATTGTGAGATTCAATCGCCTGATGTAGTGTATTTATTCTAGTATACACAGTGTTGCCAATATTACAGCATTGAGCTACATATACCCCCTGCGCCATGGTCATAAAATGGGCTTGTAAAAAGTTGGGCTACCAATGTTTTCTATGGGCCGAAGGAAAATTGGGCCAGTTTGTTGTGGGCCGCGGCCTAGAGGGCACTTAAGGCCGCGGTTTGGAACAAATTTTAATTGGTCACACAGTATACATTTGCATATGATGTTATTGTATTTCTCAGGGACGTAATCCTGATATACTTTGATGAGAGGAATCACTGATGCTATTTTGATTGTATAGGTATAGTTGTAAGAGATTGTTTTTTAGCATACTAATCATATTACCTCTGGTTTAATTTTCAGGCAATATAGATTTTCAACCGTGGTTAGAAATGGGACAACTTATGAGAACATCTTCACTAGGTATGTAAAAGCTGAGCTTCTGATGTGTTATAATGCCTTTTGCTACCCAACCCTTAAATCCTTTCATTAGATTCATCGTTTAAGAAAATAAAAGGCTCGTTTTTAAATCGAGGTATGTACATCTATTGGGTCATTCAGTGTCAAATCACCAAATTTCTGCAAATTGGTATGGGTCACCTCGTATTTGGCTGAAATTCATTTCTAATATACATTTATAGGAAAGATTAACTTCAGCTCCCAATGAAATCCCTGTGACAAGCTGGACAAATCAAGAAACCTGATCAATGATGATGATTTTCACCAACTAGGAGTCGTGGACTGTGAGGCAACTTAAATAATGCTACAACTACCATCTGAGGAAGGTTTCTGTCCAAACCAAATTTAAAATCGATAGGTATTGTTTGCCTTTTTAGGTTTTAAATAGAAATAACAACGTCAAGGTTATGGTTTATTTTCCTTTCAGAGAACTCATACTATAACTAAGGGCTTTGATGTGGCAACTTACTTATTATTTGGCAGTGAGGCCATTGAAGACGGCGAACTATTCCCGAGGTAAGCACACCATTTTCAACACTTGCTATAATCAAATGTTCCGCGAGCATTCAATTGTAGTCGTGCATTAAGCATGCGGTGGATTGATGTATAATGTACTTATTCACTTCAGCTCCCATGAAATCCCTGTGACAAGCTGGACATAAATCAAGAAACTTTCAATGATGATAATTTTCACCAACTAGGAGTCGTGGACTGTGAGGCAACTGATTATGCTACAATCACCATCTGAGAAAGGTTTCTGTCCAAACCAAATTTAAAATAGTGAATGTTTGTTATTTCTATGAAAAACCTAAAATTAAAGCCAAGGTTATGGTTTATTTTCCTTTCAGAGAACTCATACTAAAAGGGCCTTGATGTGGAAACTTACTAATTATTTGGCAGTGAGGACATTGAAGACAGCGAAGCATTCACGAGGTAAGCACACTGTTTTTAACACTAAATATGCATTTTATTATTTAGAGGAAGGGTGAAAACCTTTCTGTTGAGAAACAAGATTGATATTTTTGATTTTGAGATTGATTGATATTTTTGAAAAGGGTTTTATTTTCTTTTTCAGGAGAACTCTTCTGAAATTGTTTTCATGATAATTGGAAACAAGTTAATTAGGAAAAAATAAAAAGACCAACTTTCTCATGTTATTTAAACCATATACTATATTCCCTTGTCAATGATGATGATTTTCACTGATTCGAGTCACAGACTGTGAGACAACTTACATGCACTACCATCTGAGATGGGTTTCTAACTGATCTGCATCTAATTTGAAATCTATATTGAACGCTTCTTATTTCTATGTAAAACCTAAAAATAAAGCTAAATGAAGGTTGTGTTCGTTTTCAGAGCTCCTACTAATGTGGCAACTTGCAATTGGACAGTGAGACCGTGAAATAGAGCAAGACCATTCAAGAGGTAAGCACATTGTTCTAAAAGTGAAACATTTATACATCCTTTATTTTAGGCCAAGGGGAAAATAAAAACTGTCCGGCCAACCAACATTTTTAATTTTTCAATTCAAAATATATTTTTTGTATTTTTTTACATTCAAATTTTAAAGAACAAAATCTGGAGTTTTTTAATTTGTCGAATTTGAACATAATAATATTTTGAGTAAATTTGAAATTAAAAAGAAAACAATGTCAATGATGATGATTTTCACCAACTTCGAGTCACGGACTGTGAGACAACAACTTACATGCACTACCATCTGAGACAAGTTTCTAACTGATCTGCATCTAATTTGAAATCTATAGTGAACGCTTATTTCTATGTAAAAACCTAAAAATAAAGCTAAATGAAGGTTGTGTTTGTTTTCAGAGAGCTCAAACTATAGGGCCATGAACTTGCAATTCTTGGACAGTGAGACTGTGAAATACAGCAAGACCGTGGAATACAGCAAGACCATTCATGAGGTAAGCACATTGTTTTAAAATTGACAATGTATATTCATGACTTTAGGCCAAGAGGAATAAATAAACATATTTTAGTCTGGCCAACCAACAACAAAATTTATTTTTCAAATCAAATTTTTTTGTATCTTTTTACATTCAAATTTTAAATAAGAAAACAATCTGGAGTTTTTTTTGTCAATTTTGAAAAATATTATTTTATGAGAAAATGTAAAATTAAAAAAAGGAAAACAATGCCTGAGAAGCATTGTCTTTTTAAAAATCATACTATATTCCCTTGTCAATGATGATGATTTTCACCAACTTCGAGTCATGGACTGTGAGACAACAACTTAACATGCACTACCATCTGAGACAAGTTTCTATTTGATCTGCGCCTAATTTAAAATCAGTAGTGGTTTGTGTAAATCCTTAAAATAAAGCTAAATTCAATGTTTGTTTGTTTTCAGAGACTGCATATGATGTTGCAACTTGCAAAGTATTTGAGAGACCTTGAAAGACAGGAAGACCATTCATGAATAAGGTAAGCATATTGTGTTTAAAAGTGACAATTTATCCATTCCTTATTTTAGGCCAAGATGAATAAATAGCATGTTTGTCAGACCAAACAATTTTTTGTCCTCAATTCACAATTTATGCTCCTTTGTATGTTTTTATCTTCAAAAAGAACAAACTGGATGAAGTTTTTTTGATAAGTCAAATAATCGATAAATATTTTGTTCTAGTAAATTTGAAAAAGAAATAATAATAATAATGCCCGACTATAATTGTCTTTTTAAGAACCACTTTCTTTCCCTTGTCGATGACAAACAAAACAACCGACTTTCTCATGTTATATTTAAAATCATATCCTATATTCCCTTGTCAATGATGATGATTTTCACCAACTTCGAGTCATGGACTGTGAGACAACAACTTAACATGCACTACCATCTGAGACAGTTAATTATATTTTTAGTAAGATGACGCAGGCTTTATGTCCTGCCATATGAATATGAGAATAATATTATTTCTGTGATTTATTCATTGTTTTAAAGATTGACAACTTGCCACCTAGACGAGCCTGGTTCTATTAAAGCAGTCGAGTTGATAACTGACAAGGTATGTTGATAACGGTTTAGTGTCTCCTTGAAATTATAATTCCATCATGTATGTTGAAAGGGAGGGTGCCGTACCGTTTCTCACCTCTAGGTGATCATCTTGGTGAACTAATGAACAATTTCACCTAGAGCAGGAGCTTTCATCCAAACCTTTGTCTCTGATGACCCGAACACTGTGGACCAGTTACATTGCCGTAAAATGGTCAGTTAAGTCTGTAGTTTCACCTTGAATCAAAACGCCCTTCAGATAGTTAAATGTGATAGCTTTGAAAGACATGGCACAGACCAAGAAGGACACAGTGTTTTGGATCTTAAGTCGCTGAAAATTGCGAAAGATGTTCGAAATAAACCCATTTTGAGGAAGCCCCAAACAAAAAGATAAGCTTGCATTGCATAAGAGATGGGAAGGGTGATTATGACACTGTTCTCTATGGGTATGTTGGGTAAAGGAAAAGTTGTATTTACAAGTTAACATACCCATTTTGTTTCTTCTTTTTTTTCTCCCTTTGTGTAGGATTGATCAATGATGGATATGAAGTTGTGGCTGTAATCATCAACAATCAATGTGTGGATCGCATCGTATAAGATTCCCAAGCATCCCATGCGACTGGTTCGCACCGTGCTTAACTGCGGCATTTGCGATGGCAAGGGCGCAGTAAAACCGGAAGGTGTGACGTACTTGTAAATAAATGGGTAATTGACCAATCGCAGCCCTGATCAGCAAGACTCCACGCCGCGTTGCGACTGTTTTGGAACGCACTGCATGCAAGGACAAGCTCGAACTTTTTCTGCGAGCGCTCTTATCATTATGCTGTGATCAACAATTTTTTGTTTTGATTATAGTATTTGCGCTCGCATAAGGGAAACAAAATAATGTTGTGTTGCTCTCGGCGACCAGCCCTAAAATCTCATATTGGGGTCACCATTTTGAAAATTTCTTTTTATTTAAGTTTTACCTAAATTGTCAATATATTTTCTGTTAAAAATAAATTGACTTGTTGGCTTGAATAACTGTATTCGAGTATTTGAGTTATTATCACACTATTGTCAAGTTGTCAGTATCATTTGTCAGCAAAAAAAGACGAAAAAAGGAAAATTGATCGACCAACAATTTTTTTTTGCTATGGTGTGGCTTAAGTGAATAGGTGATCACAAAGCTATACAATCATGCCAAACAAATCCAACGGTTTGAAATATGTGATGCAGCGCAGCAAAAAGGATTTATTATGTGTGCTCTCAGAGCATTTTCAAAGTTTTAAAATTATACAACATTTATCAAAATTCAGATTGTATGAGTGACAACTGATCACAAGGTACACTAGTCTTTGGGACACTTGGTTGTAGTGTCATGATAATCAAAACACTTGTAACCAAGAGAACCTAGCTATAAATAATGTAAAGTGGTTACATTTTTTAACAATCTAAGGCTGTTTGTACAATGTAGAATGGTCAGCTTCGGTGTTTTGGACAAAATTAATGACATTTCTAACAATTTATTTTTCATTGGCAATTTCCATGCGAGCTCTTTAACCCTAATAACCCTATGGAGTGGAATCGGGGATCATTGCTTTGAATCAATTCCATATTCATAGGCCTTTTATTTAAAATTGTATCCATTTGTCCATGAATGTGGCTATTAATTCTATTTTACCAGTCATTGTAATATTAGGGTATGGTAAGCCAAAAGGGACATTATTTTGTTACTTTGTATGGTTGATAGAAGACCTACCACTGGTGCATAGTGCAAACCCATTGAGGTTAGTGGTGCAAATCCACAATCAGTGAAACGATTTCTATTCTACCAGTCATTGTAACTATAAGGGATTTGGGTATGGTAAGCCAAAAGGGACATTATTTTGTTGCCTTGTATGGTTGATAGATGCGTAGTGCAAACCCATTGAGGTTAGTTGCAACTCCACAATCAGTGAAACTATTTCTATTTTACCAGTCACTGTAATATTAGGGTATGGTAAGCCAAAAGGGACATTATTTTGTTACTTTGTATGGTTGATAGGAAGACCTACCACTGGTGCATAGTGCAAACCATTGAGGTTAGTGGTGCAACTCCACAATCAGTGAAACTATTTCTATTTTACCAATCATTGTAACGATAAGGGATTTGGGTATGGTAAGCCAAAAGGGACATTATTTTGTTACTTTGTATGGTTGATAGAAGACTACCACTGGTGCATAGTGCAAAACCATTAAGGTTAGTGGTGCAACTCCACAATCAGTGAAACAATTAGGGTATGGTAAGCCAAAAGGGACATTATTTTGTTACTTTGAATGGTTGATAGAAGACCTACCACTGGTGCATAGTGCAAACCCATTGAGGTTAGTGGTGCAACCCCACAATCAGTGAAACTATTTCTATTTTGACCAGTCATTATAAATAATAAGGGATTGGGGTATGGTAGCCAAAGGGAACATTATTTTGTTACTTTGTATGGTTGATAGATGACCTACCACTGGTGCATAGTGCAAACCCATTGAGGTTAGTGGTGCAACTCCACAATCAGTGAAACTATTTCTATTTTGACCAGTCATTATAAATAATAAGGGATTGGGGTATGGTAGCCAAAGGGAACATTATTTTGTTACTTTGTATGGTTGATAGATGACCTACCACTGGTGCATAGTGCAAACCCATTGAGGTTAGTGGTGCAACTCCACAATCAGTGAAACTCTTTCTATTTTACCAGTCATTGTAATCAATAAGGATTAG
Source organism: Ophiura sarsii (assembly GCA_035610835.1). Taxonomy (NCBI): domain Eukaryota; kingdom Metazoa; phylum Echinodermata; class Ophiuroidea; order Amphilepidida; family Ophiuridae; genus Ophiura; species Ophiura sarsii. Next base: position 30,208,778 of record CM069455.1, read on the forward strand.
TGTATGGTAAGCCAAAAAGGACATTATTTTGTTAATTTGTATGGTTGATAGATGACCTACCACACGCGCTCTTTCAGGAATTTTCACCACTTTCCTGCTATTTTCAAAAACTACATTGTCATGCCTGTATTTTGCAATTACACATTTAGTGGTGAATTGTTAAACTGAGATACTCGAGCTTTTAATGACTATTAAATTAAGGGTATAAATTGAAACCAGGGTTTGAAAAATATTGATTGGATATTGCATTTCCATTTAAAACAATGGGGATGTTTAATAATCACGAAAGAGCGCCACTGACGTAAAGTTAGCCGTCTTAATCAAAGTTATGTTCGTATAAAATTCATGCATACATTACCCAGGGGGAAAGGTCGGAAATGCAAAATGCTATAGTATTATTAAACTTAACTTTTGATTCTTCTGTAAAATTTAAAATATCTTAAATCATATTCCAAAAAAGATTCGAATTGTCTACGAGGGAAAAATCTTGGAGGCCTAATTATCATTTTTGTGCCGTAATGTACAGTATGTACCTGTAATTAAAGTTCAATACAGAGGCGTATAAGGTCATGTTTTTTATACTGGGTACCCAAAAAAGGTGGATCTGTTACATTTGCACTACATATTATTACTTTGCATGCATATATTTTGGCTATTATTTGTCACACATACTCAAATTTGGTCTTATTTTGATGAGAAAGTATTTGCCTTTATTTTAAAAAAGAAAAATATAAACTACCATGGTTCTGTTAATTACAATAGTTCGTTAAACCTAATTAGTCAGGGGTGGAAGAGTATGCGGAGAAGGAGTATGCGGAGGAGGAGTGTATAGTTGAACAAGTATGGTGCAATATACATTGGGCAAACATAAAATGCACTGGTTTCACTCTTGGTACAATTCTATATTGAAAACATAACATTATTGAAGCATATTTAAATTAAAAATATAATTAGTTAATTAAGGAATCATTAATTAGCATTAAGAAGCTCAAAAAATTGTTAAGAAACGTAAGTTGGTCGCAGTTTGCGAATGTATGCAAACATTTGCCTGCACCAAACTGTCCATTTTAAAAGTATAGAAAGGTTGAGGTACTCTTTTGAATAAATAAATTTAACTATTTAATTAAAAATTAAAAGAAGATATGTAATTAACCTCATGTATTCTGTATTGTCTGGATGTTAATTAGCACATTTTGTTAAATGCGTTTGTGTGGTGTTATTACTTGTTTTTAACTGTGTTACCAAATAAGTAAAAAAATGCTGGTTTTCATCAAGCTTGTAAACTCAGGAGAATTATTAAATTCTTAGGAATGCAACTGACCTGACCTAGTATAGGATGACCAGCATAAGCAGTTTGCCAATCAACATTGGATCACCCTATATGTTGAATACAACTTAAAACGAAAACATTTTATGATTCAATCGTAGATCAGACTCTTGAAATTTGAATACTGGGGTTAAACATTATGGAAACTAACCTAATTTGTTCATTTGAATGTGCTTAGCACATCATGAAGGTGCAAGAAGGATGAACGCAATTAATTGTATGCCACGAAACATGTGCCATTGGGAAAATTTGAGTCACCCTGTAGTTAAAGGGCCCCTTTTTATTGAACATTATTTGAATCTCACACCATTTTAAGCATTTGCCACTTCAAATTGGAATGTAAAATCATGTTTCAGATGCAAATTTAAATTCATTCAATTTAATGATTTGTGGATAATCATGAATACCTAAATTAATGTTTTAAACACCCTATATGTTTAAAATTAACAACTTTACATAAGAAAAGGGCGACTTTCAAAATCAATCAATGTTCATGTACATGTAATTGATGCATTTTTATTTGAAATCTACTTGAATTTTGTTAAAATACTAGTCTTTGTATGTATGTAGTAATAGAAGCATTTTTCCGGAACTAAATAAACAAATTTTTAGACACCCTGTATGTAGAATTTCAGATTCATAATGAAATTTAATTTGCATATGTCTGGATGGGTATTTTATTAAACTACTTTAAATCTGTACTGAACTTTTCTCTCATCACTTCATATACATAGTGGAAGTAATTATTGAAACCCTTCTTTTTTAGAAGATTTTGCTTGTTACACCCTGTACAATTTCGGGCCACCATGTATAATCAACTTGATTGTATGCTATTTGCATCCTTTACAGTATATGCTTTCAGAATATGTATAATTTTACCAACTTTAAATGTAAACTTTTTCAGATATAATGCATTAACTGAAAAAGGAACCTAATTTATGGAAAAAGGGACATGTAACACAAATTGTACCCAGTATAAAAAACATGACCATAAGGGCAATCACTTGATGGCGACAGGGGCAACTACACCAATCGACTTGGTAGGTATAGGCTGTATTCCCCAAGAGGGGTGGCGAGATGGTGTGAAGGTCAAGTCAAGTAGAATGTAAACTAGAGATACTATTTTGACTCTGAACATGCTGAATTAACTAATGTAATCAGGTTTCGTAAAATTCAGTGGAAAATTACTGCATTACTTCATCAGTCGTAGCTACTGTTGAATAGCTCACTCACTATTTTAATGATAGCGCGCTAATTCGATGAAAGCAAACTTATTCACCACTGCCTACTGCAGATAGCATGTTATAGGCCTACACCAATGGATAACACACACTACTTCATCCACTGTCTACTGCTGATAGCACATCTTTTTGGTTTGATCTGCAGCCCCATAATGAATGACAGCACTGCTGCATACTGCTTTTGAGTAAAAGATTCTGGGCATTATGAAGGCATTAATCTTTCAAGTTGCAACATATTATAGAGCTGAAACATGGTCAGTCGGATAGCAGATTCAAAGAAAATATTGGCTTTTGAAATGCGGTGTTGGCGCAATTAATGTTAGGAATATTATGGAAAGTGCATAAGACCAATGAATTTGTCAGAATCAAGATTGGGAACCAAACTTCTCTGTATACAAAGATCATGCGCAACAAGCTACAATACTTTTGACATATTGCCAGACGAGAGGGTAACAATCTAGAAAAGGTGATAGTACAAGGAGCTATCAATGGAAGACGTAAACGTGGCAGACCAAAACTCCGCTGGACTGGTGGCATTAACTATTAGCAACTGGTCTCTCTTATTTCAGCACATCTCATGTCACGAAATAGACAACGGTGGTGCTCCATCAATAGGGTCACAAAGAATCAGTCATGATCCATAGAACGACGACGAGTCACAAACTTGTTTAGACTCAACTAACTTACTCAAGTTAATTTAATATCAGACTTGAGTCAATGAAAAAGTGACTTTGGTGACGATGAGGTGAAGAGGAGTCTTAAATATAACAATTAAAGGTAGATGTTCCGATTTTCAACTTGAATTTTTCTATTCGACATGAAAGGTCATCCTCAAAAAAGTTGTATTCCAAAGTTTGAGTTGCATAACTCTAATGGTTCTTATTTTAGACGCACAGGATGCCGTGAAATGTGCCCATTGAGTTGTACACAAACTATATTGGTGGTTACCACTTTTCGCGGTAATTCTATGTTATTTCACCGATTTCTTCGTAATCATACTGATTTGGACCGTCAAATTTCAGTATGTTAATCAGAAAAATATGATCTTTCATATGATATGAAAATCTCCATATGTTTGAGAAAAATCTGTGTTATGAAAATGTGATTGGATCATCTACCTTTAAGTCAAGCGATATATAAAACTAAGTCCCAAACCATGTCAAGTCATTGACTCAAAGTCATCAAAAATGGCGACTTGGGCCAAGAAGAAAAAAGATCCGTCTCACATCTCGCACGCATAAGAATGTGCAGTCACATTTGTTGCATAACCCTATGTGATGAGCCCAATTTTTGTGTTTTTTCATATTTTTCATTTTTAGTTGTCCAAAAAAAAATTGGCTCCGGAAGGGCAATTCTCTTTCTGGCCATGCGTTTTAAGTTGGGCCGGTCTCGTGTGACGAACTTAAAATTGGTGAATATCGCGTGTATTTTCATTTGAATGGCGATAACTTTTCTATACTAGGCATTACCCCCACAAAAGTATACATTTTCTTGATTAAAATTGTCTTAGGAGTTCAAAAATGCACTTAAAATTAACATAGGATGAACCCCTAGAAGGTTATGAATTTGAAAAGGTCAACAATTTATGAAAAAAATCTGCTGAGAAAAAAAAATATGAAAAAAATTCTGCATACCCTACAAGGTTAATTATTGCAGATTTGAATTTCTGACAGTCAAAGCTTTCCAAGCATATATAACTTTCTATATCTAGGTAATGTTTACAGTATTTTGCACCGGGCTGGAAAAAATGTCATTTTGCGAAGAAAAAAAATCTGACATACGAGGGGCAGTCAATAAATAATGAAAGTGATCATGGTATGGGATGCATGAGTGATTCTATTGAGAGGATAATGTGATCAATACAAAGTATGAACCTTTGTCTTTCAAACAATACACTTTTGGATTTTTAAATGTGAACTATGACGTCATAGCACTGTCTCAAAGTAAGTACACTTGGGACACTGCTAAATCAGTTATTTGGCGGGAAATTTGAATGATTTTTATGAAACACGTGGTAAGAAGATTGCATAACATGACATCAGAAGCAGGTAAATCCCGATTTTTTTCCCGCATACATATGATACTAAAGACAATAACCTTAATCCCTGTGTAATTTGGAATGTGTAGTATAAGAGGAAAAAGTAAGGAGAAACAATTGAATAAAAGGTATACAAATATCAGTATTTCAAATAGCTAATTTTTATTTAAAAATGCCCAGTCAGTGAATCACTAATATGGCGGAAAATCAAACAATTTGGGAAAAATTCAAGCAATTAACCAGTTTGGAAGATTCCATATGATAGTTAACTAATTATCTGAACTTATTCGCATGAAACCTGCAGAAAAAATGCGCATGCGCAGACGGCAGATAATTTTGAAACGGGCCCAAAATGGCTAAAATCATGAAATTTACCAGATAAAAGCTTTCTGTGCCTTCAAATTCTAATCAGAAATAATGAAAAATGTTTAAATCAATGTGTAAACATATTGTGATAGTCAAAATGAAGATATACAGGAATGTATCAATCAAAGATGGCTGCCACAACCTCTCTTATTACTGTTATCTTTAGAGCTACTAGATATGTATTGTGTAAGTAATCGTCATATAATTTCAATGGTTTGAGGAAATTTGAAATCCCCACTATTATTGCTTTGCATCCCACAACAATTTATTAAATTATAATCCCTCTATTGTTCTTTATCCTTTGTTGTTTTCTAAGGTATATTATTGTGGATTTTGCTAAATAAAAGCGTATTTGAGATGGTCCCTTCTTGTTCGTATTAAGGCATTCAGATCTAAAAAAGAGTGTCAAACAGAGATAAGTGTGTATTCTAACTATGTGCCAAGTGTTATCTGTTTTTATGCTTGCATTGCCGAGATATACGCAAATGTATCAATCAACCCATATTCAACATATTACATATCCAGCCAAATAATTGGCAGATTTCAGTCAGTGTCTGAAACCTATTGTGTTTATGTTAATGACGTTACATAACCAAAGGTATCTAACAATCCAAAAGTGTATTGTTTGAAAGACAAAGGTTCATACTTTGTATTAATCACATTATCCCCTCAATAGAATCACTCATGCATCCCATACCATGATCACTTTCATTATTTATTGACTGCCCCTCGTATTTACCTGCTTGCCATGTGCTTACTGTACGTAACCTGTCCTAAACATCTCTTAGGTGATCCAATTCAACTTGATAGAGCACAGAAACACATACAGAATAAATGAACTGGATACATGTAAGTAATAGTACCCTGTACTAACTGCCCAACCTCATTAATACAAACGCGTCGATGTAAAACAATTCAAATCATGATTGAAACTTACTATATAAGTTCTAGCTGCAACTAAGCAGAGGTGATGGTATGTTCATTTCATTGTCTAGAGTTATAATGCTATTGTACACATAATGTCTTCATGGTCTTCATTTTGAAGTACATAAATATCGCTCTGCTTTCTACTTCGCTGAAGATCAAAGCCACAATATAGCACACACTCCTGTAGTACAATGGCCTCATCTCTGCCTTTTTTTGTAAAGCAAGCCTTCCCTGGTTGTTTTCTCATAATTTAAGTATTAACAACCTTTGTAACTGCCAAGTACAAGTGACCATAATCTGACTGTGTATTTTGTTCCAAGGGAACAACACCATCCGATATGACATGAAGCACGAAATAGGAATATATTGCATCAGATGATGGCTGAATTGCAATGACAGAGTCCTTCACAATCAACCCAGTATAGTCTACATGTGGCAAATTTAAATCTGTGTCTGCTGATCTGCAGAGTCTTCTGATACATCCTGATCACTTGCACTCACTCAATCGAGAAAAGCTACTGATTTGAATGGCGCGACATTGTAGCCTTGTTTTTACTTATGTTCAATTTGGTTGCTAGTTAAATATATTATTTTAATTGGCTTAATTAGGCTAAGTATGAGGTTTATGTAAGTTTCAGATTCTATGCAATAAGCCCTACTCCAAAATAATAGTATTATAGGCCTTTGCCTAACCGTATGTGCTGGTAAAAGACGCTGCGTCGGTACATATCCATCCAGTCATACACATGTAGTTCTTCAATGCATTGCGGGTCTGTAATTATTGATCAATTCTTTATTGATTAAGGTGATTACCCATTATTAAACATCTAAATTATTCAAATCAGTCTATTTACCAGAGTTTATGTACTTCGATGCAACAATTTCATTCCATAAACATGATTTAACTCAATTGCACTGAACTGTACTGTAGATGCCAACTTTGCTGCGCCAGACTCTCCTGCGCCGGACTCTCCTCCACCCCTGATGTTGGTTAATTAGCCATTAATTAACAAAAAATGACAAAATTTCAACACATACTAATACTTTTATCTTCTTGCCCTGCATAAGAGCTTTATTTTGATACCAAATTTAGCTATGTAGGTGGTATCTTTATACAAGAAATTGAATAGACAATGTCATTTTTGATGTGCCGATGTCACAACTCCACCTTTTTGCAGGCCCAGTTCAAAACGCATGGCCTTCTTTTCCACATTAATTTATATAGCTATTTATCGCATATTTCAGCATTGCTATTTCCCCAAATGTATGTGAGACAGACCTTTTTTGTTGCCACATCACTGTCATAACTATTATTTACACACATGCAAGGATCAAAAGAACTGCCTTCTTGCTGTAGGGCACATTATTTTGAATTATTTCAAATTATGAATCTGTTAAATATACAACACAAACAAGTTCATAGAATATTAATTGAGTGGCTTGCTCATATTTTATTACACTATGTACATTATCCATCTCATACATATTCTTTCATCAATACATCGTACCCATTCACAAGATTAAAAGACTTTAAATGCATAAGACCTTGACTCACAAAATAAGGTGACATGGAGAATAAAGTCTTTCTGATCTCCATATTATATTTATCATTACATACATGCTTCGAATGGACTTAAATCTTGCTGCTGTTGTAAGCTATCCCCTGTACATGTATATTCAAAAACAATAAGGAAAAATACCTATGGTTTGGCATGCCATATCACATGAGACCAAAGGCAAATGTGATATGGCACCAAACCAAAGGTGCATGGAATAACAAATGTATCATTAGGCTGCAATAGAAAAAGAGAATGCTATTTAAAACACAAGTTTACTATTTTAAACTCTTCTAAGACAGGCCTTTTCGATGTAAAACCAATGTATCATTTTTCAAAATCATCTACAGTCCTCAAAATAAGTAACTGACCAGGTAATAAATATGCTCTCAACTCCAAAACTATAACTCCTACGTAAAAATATTAGACAATAAAGTTGTAAGGACATTTCTTGTCTTTAATTTGAGATAATACATGTGAAGATTGAATGAATATTAACCCAGTTATGTGCCCTAAGCTAAAACAAAGTCCGTTTTTCATTTTAACATTTCGTTCGTCTACACGCAGCCTAAGGCTAGTAACAGGCAGATTATTGATTAACTTGTAGCAACAACTCACTGGTCGATAGTAACACGGGGATTTGGGGATGCATCAATTGATCAATGCAACCCATACACATACCTGTCACACTGTCCTGCGTGTTCAAATCCCAAGTGTTAAAATGTAAACTGCACTTTGTTTGATCCTTTTCAATGTCGCATTCTTAATTATTAACCGATCTCAATGAATAATGTATCAACTTAAAGAAGAGAAATTTCTTTACAACTTTATTATTTAATATTTTTATGTAGGAGCTATAGTTTTGGAGTTAAGAGTATATTTATTACCTGGTCAGTTACTTATTTTGAGGACTGTATGTAAATATTGTAGATTTCAACCAACTCTTACATAATGTGATCGCTTTACGTGTAATATCATTACCAAGCAAGTAAACTCGATAAATTTACGATATGGATTATAATCCACAATATGGATCAGATTTCAAACATGTGTTAACCAATGAAGTAGCCGTATTTATACCTAAATAACAAGGATTCAAAATCATACTGGGTGGTCCGAAGTCTGGATTACTTTTGCGCTCGGATAGATAAGAACCTCATATTTCTCGATTTATAAACATTTTAACAATATATTAAATACAATATGATACATCACATCAAAGGGTACTTGGAATCAATGAAGATTTTAAAGACAGCACCACAATGCATTGCATTTTTGCAAAACACCGTAAATCTGGTCCCCGATTCATATCGGTTCCCATAAAAGGATTTACAAAATACATTTTCTTAATCATTTGAAACGGAAAGATATTTCTATGGGAAAACTAGGATGAATAAATTTGACCTTTCTCTAGGGGGCTAACATTCTCTACATCTACAGGGTTGACATCTTATCAAACTCCAAATATTGTTGTACTAAGATATACCATGTGATGTGATGCATCAACAATAATACTGTATACCATTTGTGCGTTTGCAGCATACATATTTATCCTTTCACAATTGAACACTCGCCTTTAATAAACAAGTATCATATTGCTTGGAATAATTAATAACCTCTTACGAACCTTACCTAAAACATAAAGTTTTAGTCATAATTTCAAATTGGTGAGTCTTCTTTTATATAAGAGTGTGGGCGCACATGAACGCAACAAGCTTGCAATGTCAGGCACATTGTGCATCATATGCATGACGGCATGACACGTACATAAGCCAAAATTGCAGGCATACGCTTTGATTAATTATCTGATATCTTTAAAGGCCTGCTTTAAAACCTGGAACATATCAACTTGAGTGGTACACATGTGTAGGATTTTATGGTTTTATAATTGGCTAAGTTGGCTAACATAAATATTTGAGGACAAAATTAGGTCAAAACTTGTAAACACAGACTTGCTCCCGCATGCACGCTGACTATGCAGACAACCTTGTGGTTTGTGAGTATGGTTAATAATATGTAAACACTCATCAATGCACTAGTCCCTGACACTTGCAGCAACTTGCCTGAAGCATATTTGGCCTGGCCTACCATGCGGCTCTTTTAAGTTAAATATAGCATTTCAACAGTTGATCAATTTGTAGCAAAAATAGCTTGAGAGGATTTCACAACCCTTCAATTAAATCAAGTCCATCTCCACAATGCTTAATTAAGGGATCCTCATTACAAAAACCTTGCAAGCTTACTTTATTATTTCAGACTCTTTGTTGAAATCCATTATATACTGGATACTGGGGTTATCGTTACTTGATTAAATGCAAGTGACTGATGATGGATGAATTAAGTTCCGTTCATACTCATGTCGTTGCGCATCGCCCGACGTCGAAGGATATCGACGCACGAGTTGAAGCAATCTCAACTTTTATCCGGAGATGTTGACCGATGGCACAACGACGGAAGTATGAACGCGCTTTTACTCCGTATTGCAATAAAGATATTGGTAAGATATTGATAAATATACAGCTTCCTTTCACTCAGCTGTTGAGTCTTTTCATAAAGGGTCGTTATGGTTTATGTTGACACTGTGATGACATACAGCAAACAGATTAAAGTTAATATATATCTTCATAGTGTGATGTGAGAATTGTCCAGAGAGGGTTGCTGATTATAAAGTGAGCATACCCCCTCTGGCTCACATTGAATATCAACCGTTTCATTGTCTATAATGGAGCAGGATACAACCTATCCTGATGCCCCCGCCTTTTTATCTGCTTCTCTTGATGACCGCTTCACATTGTAGTCCTTCACAGCAGCTTTGATGGCATCCTCCGCAAGCACTGTTAGGAAGAAATAAAGATAAGATTAAAGGTATGGAAAGAAATCAAATGTTGGCGGGTCGTTTCAGTTTGTTGTTGGGTCGTTTCAGTTTGTTGTTATGAATTCGCTGAAGAAGTTGTTATCCAACAAAATTAATAACCATAATGTGTTTGTCATTTGCGGTTCAGGCCCTCGGGTACCCGGGCAACTACGGGGCACTCGTCAACAACTCGTTACAACTCGTTTCTCTGAGCTGATATATCCCCCGCTAACCTCTGCAGACTTCCCCGCAGGGCAGGGCAACTTTGGGTGAAGAGAACCTGACCCATACCACGCCCCATACCATAGGTTATGTGGTTATGTCAGTGAGAAAGTGACATAATCTAGTGTTGCCCAACAAATGTTAATTGGAACTTTTGCTGTACTCTATTTTTCGCCAGAAGTGGATTTTGAAAATGAACTATAGTCGGATTTATAATTGAACGAACACATTAAAGCAGCGTATTGCGTACATTGCGTGAAGCGAACACAACCATTAAGCGTCATCATTTCAGGCGCACAGGCTGAAAAAGTAGGCAATACGGAAAGCTCCTTGCAGGGAAATTTGAGCATTTGGAGGGAAATTTTGGCATTTGGAGGGAAATGTTACTCTTTCATTAAGAAATGCATTCCATTTTATAGGGAAATTTGGAATCGCTTGCCGGGATTTTTTTTCTTCTTTTTCAGGCCATGTTCAGGCGCAATCATCTTTGTGCTGCCTGCACGTTGTTCGTTTAATTTTTAACTGGGACTATGTGCGTACTCTAATGAATATGATGCTATACTCACTTGAGCAATGCAGTTTGACAGGTGGAAGACACAACTCCTTAGCAATCTCTGTGTTCTTGATGGTCTGGGCTTCATCCAGCTGTGTATGAGAGGAATAGTCAAGAGAGTAGATTGAAATGCAGGCCTGGAACTTCTTCTTTTTTGGTACCAGCCAGTCAGGCAGGTAAAGTTACCAACCCAATAAAAAAGTACATTAAGGAATCTTTGAGTTTGATGAAAAAGCTACCTGCCAGTTGGGCAGGTACTTTTGCAATTTTACCTGCCGGCACCAAATTTTCCCAGCCTTGTTGAAATGGATATACAAACATTAACTTTATACTGAAAAATGGTAATTTTGGCACTTATGTACTACATGTATGCACACATGTATATTGCTTATGGTGTTAAAACAGCAAAAATGTTTTAAGCATAACATTTTGAAATTGTTCTTAAGGTGACAGAAAAAACACTTATTCTTATTAGGGGAAAATGTATATGTACAAATGAATACCGACCCTTATTTAAGATATCGAAGGCTCAGAAACACAAGGCCTCATCTCCATTTTTTCAAAAATTAGATCTTGGTATCAACATTTTCAGAAAGAAATTCTCTTTCCAGTTTTATTAGGGGGGATTAGGGGAAAATGTTCATGTACAAATGAATACCGACCCTTATTTAAGATATCGAAGGCTCAGAAACACAAGGCCTCATCTCCATTTTTTCAAAAATTAGATCTTGGTATCCAAATTTTCAGTAAGAAATTCTCTTTTCAGAAACACACAGCCTTATCTCCATAACACAACCCTTTCAAAGTTATAGCCAGTATCATAAGGCCTCATCTCCATCTCCCAAATCTTCAATAGTCTTTTTCTAAAAATGGTCAAAAAGGAGATTAGGCCTGGTGTTTCTGAGCCCTTGATTAGAACATTTGTTGTTGTTGTCCAAAATGGGAAGTTTTTTATAGACTTGTGTGACTGTTTGTGACATTTGCAGAAGAACAAAAAAGCAGGCAAACCGACCAACCTGAGAGGCCTCCTCCTCCCCATAGAGCAGGTTTTTGTTGTTGTTAAATATCAAACCAAAACCCTGCTAGTTCAGAGTCCATTCATAAAACCCATACCAATGTACGATAATCACTTTATTACAATTGCACCCGAGTCAAACAGGGTCAGAAGTTCATCTCAGGTTGCGCGAATCTGTTTAGATTCTTACCAAAAATTTGAGATAATCTAGATTCTCTTTGATTCAAAATGTGTGTTAAATGTTTTTCCGAGATTCTCCCAACTCAGGGACGCAAGACTTCCGGAAATGATAACATAAAAAAAAAAATCCTGAAAATGTCTTTTTTTGTTGCATTTTTCAGAATCGGATGATGATATTACAGCATAAAAAGAGGCAAACAATATTTTTTTTAGTGGGGGTGATACCCTGTTACATTATAATTGTTCGATGTCACATGCAAATTCTCAGGCTGTCTCTGGCCAAGCTCAAGTAAAAAAGTTCAGGAAATGGATCCATCACCCACTTGCATCCCTGCCAACTCTACTAGCAAGAATCTTTGCAAGGTTCTCGCAGAATTCCTGCCCCTTCAATTGTGATATTGCATGATGCCCTACTTACAGACTTTCCTTTCACCCATTCTGTTATTAGTGAGCTTGAAGCAATTGCTGAACCGCATCCAAAAGTCTTGAACTTAGCATCAATTATTTTACCATCATCATCCACTTTGATCTGTATTAAAGAGACAATAAGCAACATGATTCATTATTAAACATAATGGGTTAATTTTTAAGCAGGGCTATATCATCAACTACCCTAATTGCTCTTCGTTACGGCTGCAGAACAGTAATTATTACAACCCTTATTCAAAATCTTGATATTGTAGCTTTAGGAAAATAGTTTTGCTATTTCCATATAAATCTGATCATGAGCAGACACTGTTACAAGTAACCGAAGGCAATTGCCGTCGGTGCCCCACCTAGTTGCCTCGATGCCCTCAACTTCTGGCTGTTTTTACTCCATTGAAAAGTACATAATTGCCTTGGTGCCCCTTTCAAATTGCCTGTAATTGTATTGCCCTTTCCATTTCTTAATTTGAGGGCTGGTTACAACCAAGTGTATTTTAGACCTTGTAACACTTTATGTGAGCTCCTTGTATCCCCCAAAGTCAAAATCGCAAAAGGAGAGCGATGCTACATGGTAGGCCCTACTTAACAAGCGAGAGCCCGTCTGCTAATGTTAAATAAATGTTATAACCAATAAAGAATTCAATAACCAATCATGAAGTCATCGGGTTTGCAGTGTTTCCTGGTTCTTTTCATCACCCACACAATGTAGACTTGAAATGATTGCTTTTTTACCTGTAATTTCATGACATCTCCACATGCTGGTGCTCCAACAAGCCCTGTGCCAACATTGCTGTCTTCCTTACTCATCGAGCCAACATTACGAGGATTCTCATAGTGATCAATAACCTACAATTAAAAACATAGGAAGAAGATATCAAATTAATTAGTATTTAGTTCAAAAACATGTCTGCTTCTTTTAAATCAAGGAGAGGCACACAGATCCGAGTGAATGAAAACACAACTTGTGTACTTTTTGGCAATCCTTGGTACTCTTTGGCTTTAATTTAATAACTTTTTCTCATACTTTCGTCTTTATTGGGCTGGGTCACTTATGTGTTTTAACTAATGAACATTCTGATGATTTCTTGTTTTATACAAACTTGTGCAATTGTATGCCAGCTTGCTGAATACATGAATTATACAGACCTGTATATATGTACGTGCCGTGGCTGCTGCCCAAATGCGTCACTTTTTGTGTGCAAAATTTCACTAAACATGGGGTATGATTTAAGCTGGAAAACTTGAAAAACATAATCGCAAAAAACCTATGATGGGTCCCAAATAAAAAACACACACAGTAAAACCGCCCTTTTTAAAGGTAAAAACACCCCCAAAAATGTATCCAAAAAAGCAAATAGCTAGTTTAGTTTAAATAATAATAATAACACACATTTATAGAGCGCTTTACTTTAGTGAGATCTAAACTCAAAGCGCTGTATAACATATGAATAAAAGATTAAAGCAAAAATACAACAATGATCTTAAAACTACAAAAATATACATACACAGAGTCAAATGCATATTTTAAAACAAAAAACATGAGATATGAAATACAGTGTATGGCATTAAAATGCATTATGAAATGAAAAAATCATGAACAAATACACAGCAATTAGATAATTAGATTTCCAAGTTAAATAAGTAGGTCTTATTCGTGACTTGAACTCCTGAACTGAACCTGCCTGGCGTTGGCTAACTAGTGCTGGTAGAGAGTCCCGCCAGAAAATGTTGAGTCCCGGAAACAAAAATCACCTTCCCAAATCCCACAAATAAACGGTTTATTTTTATCAAAATAATAAAAATAAGCTTAAATAAATAAAAGCCACATGTAATTTATAGTTGAGATTCATTCGAAATGAATTTATTTAGTCAAATCTGTGCTAACTGTGCATTTTTCATACTATTATGCTCCCTAAAATGTGATTTTCTCCAAGTATTCTCACTTCGTATATCGCCGGTATATCCGATCCATGTGCATTGCACAATTATATAAATAAAATTTGGGTTTCACCCAAATCTATGCGTAGCCTTCAGATCTGGCCAGTTTGCTCTCGTATTTAGACCTATTTTGTCGGGTTTGACAAGGACCAGGGGGGCTGTTGCTCTTTTTTATACACAAAATGTGCCGCCTTTTCAGTTGCTATGTTATAGTTCAACATTATCATTGAGTGATCAAAATCAAAATTGGTTGGATATGACTCAAAAAATTGAATTTTCTTGAGCGTAGGCCTAGAACGCCGCGTGGAGATAGGTTGAAAACCCCAAAAAATAGCAGAATAGTGATTTTTACGCAAAGATGCGGCCTCCGTAATCAGGGCGTATCTCTAAAACGGAATGTTCGATTGACATAATATTGGGCTACTTTATTCAAAATTTCATGCTGAACAAGTTGATATTAAATTTTTAATGATTCTGACAATAAGTGGTACCTTGAAGGGAGCACACCACTAAGTCGGGTTTGCGCGGCACTTCCTGTAAAAGTTTATCACAGCAATAGTTCCTTTTGACCAAATGAATGTGCAAAATTGGCATCAATTTGAGAGGTAATGATATCAAATTTGTGTTTTATGGATTTTATGGATTATATATTTAATGTTTAGAACAGAAAATTCGATAAATTTAGCTGAAATATAAATAACGGGCCGATTTACACACATGGTGCGTGAACGGGAAATAACCGAATATTGACTCGCGTAATCATACCATTTATTTTCGCCGACTTCTAGCTAAAAATCTTGACGGCCTTTCTTATAGTTCATATTGAGATATGTTAAAATACACAGATGGTCCTAAAACATATCGAAATTTCACTGATCTAGTCGCTAGCACTCTGGATTTACAGCGTTTTGAATATGGAGTACTCGCCGTGTAAAGTCTATGGCACGCGACATAGTGTTGTGCTCCCATGGCGGCACGACCGATAAAAAGATAATTAATATTTGGCTAGAATTCATGGAAATATGTACATTCGGCAAAATGGGAATGTAAAATATTTATTCTCGAAATACATTTCCATATATTTGGACTGAAAACTACCGATTTACACTGTTTTTTATAGGACTAAAAATTACAAAAAGATGCTGCTGCAAAAAGTGAGGTGGGCGGGCTTCGAGAATCAAAAATTTGTTTAAGGCGCCTTACATGTACATAGAGTTTTAATTTATATTTCGCAACTGTGGGCTTGGTATATTTAGGCTTTGGGATTTCCTGTGATTTTTTTAGGTGAAAACCGTGGGCAGTTTTTGTGAATACCGTGATTTACCGTGATTATTGAGATTTCAAGAAAAAAATGCGCAAAATTCTGTGATTTACGGAGTAGGTCGTATTTTTAGAATTCGAAAAAGCCACCGCAACAACTACCAATTTCCGGCGGCCTAGCCGGCCTTCCTGCCTTGTTTTGATGTACACGTTTCGTTAGAAATATCGAATGAAAGTAGTCATAACTTATATTTTTCGTACTAGCAGACAAAATGTTTTGTACAATGTTGAAATTAATAATTCAGCTGTTTTGCGCAACCTTTTGTACAAATATAGCCCAAAAAATGAATTTTAATGTTTTTCATATTACGTATTTTAATTAACCGCATGGTTTGAATTTGTTAACGTTGCGTGTAAGCGAAGGTTTTATTAGAAATAAGTATGTGAAAGTATTACGTATTTTAATTAACCGCATGGTTTGAATTTGTTAACGTTGCGTGTAAGCGAAGGTTTTATTAGAAATAAGTATGTGAAAGTATTCATATAACTTAATATTTCTTGCTAAATGCTGTATTATTGTTCAACATTTTGGAAAACATAAACAACAAAACAAGATTTTAATATTTGCCCACACTATATTTTTTAGTTTATTCATGGTACGGTCAATGTTCATTCTTTTAATAGTCTCGACGCGATGTTATAAATTGAACAACGACACAACTGGTTACATGGTATTTACATGGAATTGCGTACTGGGGGATGATGTTGGAAGGCTGTAAACAATCGCCGCACGCACAAACCAGGAAAACACAAATTAATCTCTACCAATCACAGAGCTTCTTTGTATAAATTACAAAAATATAATTGTAATTTATTCATCATCACATGATTTTTTTATCAATGAATTAATGTTAAATATTCATTATGTTGTCGTCGTCGAAAGAAACGGGAACCATCGGGGATGTCTTTTTCGTAATGGCAGAAATCTTTGGATGGCCATGTGTATTTTCAATGTGACCCCCGGCGTCAATAGGCTCACTGCCTTTAGCCATTGTAAGCTAAGCCCCTTTTAATACAATGCTGACGATGCGATGTTGTTTGATGACATCGAAACAACTTAGTGAGTCATGCTCTTCATTTTCTGTGTCTTTAGAAAGCTGCTTGTAAAAGAGTCTTGAATCAATAATCACCCATTGAACCCGCTGGATTATCTTTTGTATCGACTAACAACCTTTCTGAAGAGGGTGGCGTATGTAAACAATCTCGAACCTTCTGAAGATTTAGTCAGCAGGGCAGGATTAAATCCGCAAATCGCTAACTTGTGTGTGCGCGGCATGCTAGTTTGTGTTGTGGAGAAGTCTTTGCTTGAAGGTGTCATATGATGGGGCTAAGGTAGTCTCGTCTGTCAAGTCGTTCCAGGCTTTGATCGTCCTGGGGAAGAAGGAGTATTTGAAGACGTCCTTTTTGCGTACGGGCTTTCTGGTTTTTACTCCAGCCGGCTGTTCTTTTGAAGTTGGGTTTGAAGTAGGCCTACCTATTTCTTTAGAAGAAGACGGTCTTGTTTATCTTATTCAAATAAATTTTATATTATAAATCATCTGTCAATTGAACTTCAATCAGTCGTTGGCAGCAGTTCTTATTTTCATTTTTTTACCACGAGTACGAGTGAAAAGCAATATGCATATCCCAACCCAACAACAAGTTTGTCCCTGATGTTACACACATTATTTTAATCAAAACACTCGATAGATCATCACATCAAATGACCAGCTCATAACAAAAATTTTAAGTAGGCCTATGATTTTAAATTTTAAATATGGCCAAGTTTTATGACTAGTTGACAGTTGTAAACGACGAATCACTAATGATTTGTTACAGTTTGGATAAAATAATCGGCATGAAAAAACCCAAAACTTATCGAATATTCCATCGATTTTCACCAGGTTTTCGCTTGTATGGTGGGCGGCCATCTTTGCTTTCATTCATGACAAAATACAACATGCATGCTCAAAACTACAGTTTTCCGATTGGTACTTCGCCAGAATTCGGCCCAGTCGCGAGCGATATTGAAGCATGTGCGAACAATGACGTCATGTAATGAGGCCACATTGAGACCACTACGCCGGCGCACCCCAGCGAAGCGTTAATATATGATGGCATATGCATCGTTTCAATGTGCACGTCATTCATAGGCTGCATTATTTTTTACTCGCACTTTATTGTACAGATCGCACAATGCAATCTACAACACTGCACATGTGCCAGCACCTTGGCATCTACATCCTGACAGAAGGACTCTGCCAAGTATCGACGTAAATGTATAAAATGTTGTCTATTTCCACCCCTCACCCCCGGATAGTTTTCATCCACAGCACAAACATTAAACAATAATGTCACGTTTACGTTTACGTTGATACTTAGCAGGATCCTCAAATTAGGACGTAAATGCCAAGGGTGCTGGTGTTGATCTCGTGCAGTGCAGAAATACTGGTACTAACACTAAACAGGAATAAAATATTGACGAATAGAGGGTGCAGACGTTGAGAGCAAACTGATGAACTCAAAGGGGGGTGCTGACAGATGTGACAGAAGGACTGTCATTGATACAATCTATATCAGATCTTTCATTTCATAATGCATGATGCCATACACATTCATATCTCTTGTTTAAATATGCATTTGACTCTGTGTATGTTTATCTCTGTAGTTTTATGATCATTGTTGTATTTTTGCTTTAATCTTGTATTTATATGTTGTACAGCGCTTTGAGTTTAGATCTCACTAAAGTAAAGCGCTCTAGTCTAGTATTAGTATAATAAGTGTGTGTTATTATTATTATTAGGATTGTTATTATAAACCTTTATCCAGAATTTAGCTTGGGAAATGTATTCCATTAGGGTATATATATATATGGTAATACCAAGGACGTATCAGACAAGTCCATGGTAAGACAAACCAGGTTATTTTCTTTTCCCAAATCATGACCTGCCTGACGAATTCAACAACTATTTAATAATGAATACACACACATGATGATGACAATGCTGAAATATTTTTTAGACCATCGTCATCCGGATAAACATGTTCAAATCTCACCTTTTCATGATACTTTGCTGACGGTGCTGCTAAGCTCTGAACAGAACGTAATCGCAAGGTCTTACCAAGCTGTCTTGCAAGTGCTTGAGACATGATAAGGCTTGTATTAATGTGTTTTTCTTTCCAAAATTTCACGATTTTCTCACGGCGATTGTTGATGTTACGAAACCTTGTGGTGCATAAACATCAAACAGACTATTACGCGCAAGACAAAATAGTTTTTCGGTTTTTCTATTAAATTGATCTCTAAACTATCAGATTAGATCTAAATACGTTCTCTCTTGGATTAAAATGTCATTAAATCTAATTTCAAAGATTTTAAATTGTTTTAAAGCGCAACATTTAAGATTGCGTAATGATATTTTGGTTGAACCAAACTTTTACTGTTTGACCTTTCAACTGGAGACGATAACCTATGACCTGGTTAACACCGGTTAAAAGCATTATAACTCGGATTTTGCCAGTCAACAAACAAAACAAACACTGTAAGTGTAACACACGACGCGCGATCAACCATCACCTTCGATTCAAAATGACAGATTTTGATGGTAAGTGGATAATGTAAAGACATTTCTATGCTTTAATATTGTCTTCAAAATTCAAATTATATTTATACGAGTCTTAAATTAAATGAGGCTTTGGCTAAAACAATTTTTATAAAAAAATGTATAAAAAGTAAAAAATAAGCTTAGGCCTAGGCTACTCAAATTGAGTAAGTAAGCTTATTTTTTACTTTTTATACATTTTTTTATATTATAGTCATAACCCTCATTCATTCCTAGCAGGTGTCCGAATTGTCCAGCCCTGGCAAATTTGCCAGTGGACTGACAAATATGCCCGCTAAGTAAGTGGGCATATTTGCCAGTATTTACAGTTAATCCAAAATTAGCGCTTCCACACAAAAAATGGCATATTCTACCCTTCATTCATATATCAATTGTTTAACTCAATACCTAAATATTTTGTGTCGCTTCAAAAAAATTCTTGGTTGCGTTTTGCCAGAAAAATGATGACATTTCAGTCATTTTGTGGCAAGTAGACATTTGCCAGTATTTACAGTTAATCCAAAAGTAGCGCTTCCACACACAAAATGGCATCTTCTAGCCTTCATATATCGATAGCTGAACTTGATACCAAAATATTTTGCGTCGCTTCAAAACAATTCATGGTTACGTTTTACTATAGAAAAAAGATGCAATTTCAGTCATTTTTTGCAAAAACTATTTTTGAAATTTCATTTTCAAGCTTTCATTGAAAGTGCACTATTACATTAACAAACAGGGAATACTCTACGCTTAGGGGAAAAAATTGTGTTGCCGGTTGCCCTCAAGTGCCAAAAATTTAAAATCGGGTCGGTCGGTCGGATTTTTAAAAAAAATAAAAATATTTTTCAATTATTTTATTTAATTAATTTTTTTGGCTGAAATATATATGCTTTATGTCAAGACAAAATTGGTATAGGCCCATATGTCAATTTAACTAATAGTCAAAAACATTTATTTAAGCTTACTTATTCATTTCAAGCAAGAAATAGTAACATTTAGACACTTTAAATCAAATTTAAATCTAAAAAATGAAAAAAAATGGAGACCCTAGTTTTTACGATTTTAGGGTCGGTCGCTGAGGGCAACACAACTTTTTTTTGGGCCTTATTGTGTACTTAGGCCAACAAAAAAAGAAGTTGACTTACCCTTTCTGACTGACCCAAATTTCCGGAAATCTAAAGTCGCTATTTTTTTTTTTTGTAAATTTTTTTTCCAAAGTAAAAAAATAATTAAAAAAATTAATAAAAAGTTAAAAAAATTGAAAGCACATAACAATAAAGAAAAATGAAAACGTGTTTTTGAGTAGTAGGCCTATCTGCTTGTTTAAAAATCAAAAAAACCAAAAAACCAAAAAAATCAATTCTTTAAAACATGTTTTTGTGTAGTATCTCCGTTTAAATTTAAAAAAAGAAGAAAAAAAAAGAAGAAAAAATCAGAACGTCTGACCCAGACTCTGGCACTGAAAGGGCAAGTCAAGGTTTTGTTGGCCTTATTGGTGTTCACACACCAATCCCTCCCCCACCACAAACCCCTCACCCCCATCCCACATGCACAAACCCACTCAACCCCAACCACAAAACTATTCCACCTTCCCGCAATGCCCCCTCCAAGTCTAAACCACTCCACTCCTACAACCTCCCCTCCCCACCCACCCCCATGCCACCACAACCCCCAACACAGACTCCCTCCCCTTCCCATCCCCACCACAATTTCCACAAACCCCCTCCCCTTCCCATCCCCACCACAATTTCCACAAACCCCCTCCCCTTCCCATCCCCACCACAAACCCCTCCCCTTTCATTCACAAAACCCCTCCCCCACCACAAAACCCCTCTCCCACCACAAACACCCTACCACCCCACGGCCTACCCTCCCCACCGCACCACCAACCCATCCCCACCACAGACACCCCACCCCTAGGCCAACCCTTCCCATCCCATGCATCCACGCCACCATCCCCCTTCCCCACCATAAACCCGCTCCCCAGGGCCATCCCATTCCCATTCGCCACCACAAATCCCTGCCCTCCACCACAACCCCTCCCCACCACTAATCCCCCTCCCCAACCCCCCTCCCCATCACTAACCCCCTCCCAACCACAATCCCCCATCACTAACCCCTTCCCAATCCCAAACACCCTCCCTATACCCCACCTCACACCAAACCCCCCTTTACAAAAATCCCATGGTATCGATTATCGTTGTGCCGCCCATCACTACAAAAACTTTTTTACAATAGACAAAACTTTTGCTTGATGCTGAATGGATGTTTCTGACACACCCCTTGAATTTCATTGGCCACAAGTACTCATGGATTCACCCAGATATAGTGTTGGGTGATATCAATCCTCTCAGTCTTAAACCCAAAATCACAGAATGTTCTTCATCTCTTCAAAAAGTATCAGAAGTTGCGATCAAATAAAATTCAAACAGGAAATCAAACATAAACCTAACCCCAACAGATTTTTATTCCATTGGAACAATTATTTTGGGTTTCAAACATGAAAAATAGTGAATTTATTACGCATTTTGTCTTGGTGGGAGAATTTGGCCACTTAATCGGTGGCCAAATTTGGACACCTGCTATGAATGTACTAGTAATAAATAATAAGCTTACGGGGGCGCACCACCAAATCACTCCGCATTTATGTAATAACGCAATTCGGTTAACGAAGTTCTAACATTGAAGTCACGATTTTAATAAGAAGATAGGCTTGAAATTGCACGATATTCGGCAATATGATTGAGATATAAGGCCAAGTAAAAAAAAAAAGATGTTTCTCGTCCAGGTTTTTCAAAAAAAGGAGGATGAGGGGCTTATTATTTATCATTTATTATTTTTCAAAATGGCCGCCGTTTGAGATTTCTGGCAATCTATAGTGTTTTCCCTATTAAATGAAATGACAATTGAGAAAGAGACAATTGTTAGACAAACAAGAACTTAAGAAGTGTTGCTTGTATTACTGTAAAAGTGGAAATGTTTGCGCTACATTTATTTTCGTGCTTTTCGCGCTCAAATCAGCAAGCGCGAAAATTAAAACGCGCGAATATATTCATTTTTTATAGGTCTGTCTATGCATGGAAGCTCAAAATCGCGAAAATAAAAACAAGCAAAATTGTTCAAAATGTGCAATGCGCGAAGATTTACACGCGTGAACATTTCCACTTTTACAGTACTTCTAGGGAAGAGAAGTGTTGCTTGTAACTTCTTGGGAAGAGAAGTGTTGCTTGTAACTTCTTGGGAAGAGAAGTGTTGCTTGTAACTTCTTAACAAAGCATCGTACGAAGAAACTACATGGTCCATATGGTAGTACTCTTTAAAATACAGCCTTCCTATAAAAAATGGACAGAGTTCCGACGTCCGATAGCCCCAAGGTAGGGGGCTATCGGTAGAGGTTTTAAAGTCTACATGTTACATAGCATATTATTTAAAATTTGAAAAATACCTAAATTTAGTATATTTTCATTTAATATGGGAAGAGAAGTGTTGCATGTTACATGATATAACAATAAAATAATGATTAAAATATATTTGCAAATTGAAGTAAGACATTATTTTTGTGGTTCTTATACATGTGATGTGGTAATGCAAAATGGTAAATCTGTGTATTAAAGATAATAAAATGCATTCAAAACATATGTGTTATTATTTCCATCATACATACATGAAACATCTTTTTTTACCAGATCACATGCATAAGAAATAAAGTTATAATTTTTTTGACTTCAAATTAAAAATTAATTTAAACAAAATTGAAATAATGTATTCAAACATAAATCTTTTTAATGCTGCATCATGTTACAGGCAACACTTCTATTGCCATAACAAGCAAATGTACATGTATACATGTAGTTTACTAAATTTAGTTAGATGTTATCACAATAAAACAGTAATGGTATTTTTTACACTGAAAACGGTTCTCAAAAGTCATACTTTTAATCAGAATATTATGAAATACCAATGTACTTATAAGGTAGGATCTTAAGTTATAAATTACCATAGCTATGGTGTGGATCATGGGATATTAAGTGAATTATTTCGGGTCAAATTTAGGTCATCTAAGGTCATGTTTTATATACTTTTGGACTTCAAAAAAAATAAAATTGTAAAAAAAAAATAAAAAAATAGAATAATAAATAATAAATAAAAGGAGGCGGCCCCTAAAAAGGAAGTGGGCGGGGACGAGAAACATATGTTTTTTTTGATTTGGCCTAAGTTAAGATTATTATACCAACAATTCATACTATTTTGAAAACGTTAAGCTAAAATGGGCACGCGGATGTTCACGACAGCCGATACCCATGAGTGATGTGTATCATTGAAAATAGGGTTGCGGCGCTATTTGTCGCTATAGCGGGAAAAGTCAAGGGATAGGACCATGTTTTGACCGGTGATTTAGAGACTTGAGATAATTTTCCTTATTTTGAGAGCAAACAGTGTCTCTCAAGTACTGCAGAATATTTCAAAATATGACCATGAAAATGACTCTAAACACACGTGTCTGAAAATGCGCCGCGTATAATTTACGGAGTGTCCCACGCATAAATATTGAACAGGGTTTTCCAAATTTTGGTAAAATATTCAGAAAATTGAAGACAAATGCTTGAATTTGATATCAAACACTATATCTCAAGTTTTGCAGAAAGCGCCACAATAGCACCGTGAACATGACTGTCAACACTCAAATTTCATGAAGCGTTTATTTGGTGGTGCGCCAATGAACAGTGAATACTGATTAATAGTTACATTACAATTTACAAACATAACATTTACAAATTCAAATAGGTCGGCATATTTATTTATATAGTTTATTTTTGTGTTTTAAAAATTTGATGGGTATTTGGGTCATTCCATGAAGTTGAATACACTTTGTACACAAAGTAAATCTGGTGCAATTTCCAGTGATGAATTTTTGTTGTTGTTGGTTAAACCAGTATAGGTTTTTGAATTATTATGATTTGTAATTGTAGAGTATTGAATGATACCAAACTTAAAGAATTGGATAAAGTGTTCACAGTCATTTTGAGTAAAAACAAGCAAGAAATATCATGTTTTTGGGTAAAATTGTGTGACATTTTGAAGGGGGTCACGGAAAGAGCTGTGGGCATTTTCTGAACACTTAATCTGGCCTTAAGTATTACGATGCTACATGGACACCGTGCCCTAAAATATTTGGAACAGCTTGAACAGGTGCATCTTTTTCAGATCAATAGAGAGGATGTACTATGATGTTAACTTTTTATGTTATAAGCACACGATAAAATTAATAACATGGATTGTAAAACTACAAATTACACAAAAAGATAACCTGCCATGAAGCATAAAACATAATTACCTATGATACACATACACCATTTCTTACAATTACACAATAACAATACACCATTGATCAAAGAAACTTAAGATGTCCACTGAAACAAACTTCATGCAGTGTTGTTCTTAAAGTACCCTAGTCTCTTTGCTCGTTTCTGATTGAATCATCCTCTATTATTGATAAAGATGATTGAAAAGTTTGATCACTTAAAAAGTCGGTTTGCAAAAAAATAATTTAATTGCCATGATGGATTTCTTTGGAAAGGTACTAGTTTTTGAAAATGATGGGTTCCTTGTCTTCATCTCCATAAATTCCAGGACGATAGAACTGTCTTCTGAATTAATGTCAAGAACCTGCAAAGCAAAACAAAATAAACCCTATGGCTTAGTATCTTCATGGAACATTGTGTATTGATATTAGAGTAGATTATTTATTCATGTTGCACTTTTTGTGTTGCAGGAAAATATTTATATTAAAATCATGCTGGAGTATTTTATTTATTATTCATTCAACATGAAAAAGAATAGCAAAGGATAGAGAACTTAAAATGATTTACAATTATTTGTTTTATTTATAGTAAATAAAACTAAAATAAGGGAATGTTTATTGTGAATTCAGTGAAATGCTAATGGAAATGGTGTCCATGTAGCATTGTGTATTAATATATTTCATTAGATATACATCTCTCATAATATGCCTTTTTTTCTGTAAAGTGTAGTAAAATGTAGGCAATGTTTTGAATGTTTTGGGTGATGGATAATTTCGAATGGGGTAATTGTTTTAGTCTAATTAGGCAAATTTTATGAAATGCTACATGGACATGGTGTCCATGTAGCATCGTATTGGTAAGCTATATTATTAGCATTAAAAGAGCAAAAACTAATTCATTATTAACTTCAAAGTTTATTAATGATGTGATTCTACAAAAAAATTAAAATTTCAACGAACTATAATGAAACCCAATGCAAAATATTGCCCATGCTATGCCCGATGCTACATAGGCGCCAAATTATTATGGCGTCCGTGACTCAAAATTAATATCATAACATGAAAAGAAATTCTAATTCAGTGTTTCCCTTTCAATAAAAATGCATTAATGAATACAGACGTACAAGCAACATTAAGAAATAATTATAATCGCACTTACCATTCACAAATCTATCCAATGTTTACATTTTGATGCTACATAAAAGTCCCGATGCTACAACGGGACACTAGCGACTGAAACCTTGATAAAACTAGCCCACATGTGGCAAATTCCAAACAAACCTGATAGCTATTGACCTCTATCCTTACAAAAAGAAATATGGAATGTTTTATTTATCTCCAGGGGGCGATTCCCACAAATTGCATAGGATGTATATCACGATGCTACATTTTATGGTTAGGACACCATGCACACGGCACGGTATACTTTTTCATGAATATATGGAATGGTCTTCATGAAATTTATTCTCATTTGCAATAGTTTTCAATTGATAAATGCTCTTAATTTTGGAATATAATTTAAAAATGTATGATAGAGAACTACCCCCATTCAGCAATGAAAACTCCCGATGCTACACGTGTATATTTTGTGGACACCGTGCGTAGCATCGGAAAGGCAATTTTCATGTTGCTTGGGTGAAAAATCAGTCCAGCGTGACGAGGTGTTTTGGTCAGTAAACTATGAATACATGTATCTTTTATTAATCAAATCGATTTCCAAGCAATTCTATGATAGTTTTGCTTACATAAAACTCATATTAATTGTTGTGTTTTCCATGTCACGTTTTTTAGCAAAAATGGTCTTGGACACCACCTCATTTTTTATTTATTTTTTCTTCAAGAAAGGGTCAATTTTTTTTTTTTCATGGCTCAATACTTTAACTTAGTACTGTTTTTGGACACTAATTTTTTTTGATATACACATAGAGTAAAACAGTTTATAAGCTGCCTAAAGTACCAAATTCTACTATTTTAACAAATGCCCCAACTTCATGGAATGAGCCATATTAACTTAACCCAAGGTGTGGGATATAACAATTAAAGACTGTTTTCTTTAAATTGGATTAAAATTCAGCCTAATTAGCAATGTTTTATTATAGAAAGGGTTCATCATAAAAAAGACATCATTTAGACAGTATTGGTTACAAAGTATGTTATGATTTAACAAAAATAGTTCACAGGTTTCATTTTGAATTTTCAATAGTAGTTTATGGATACAAATTACCTGTTTAATAAGATATGTAAGTGAACCATATCATCTTTGTACTGCATAACTGGGCAAATTTCAGTTTTGAGTTTGGTGTCCATGTTACATACATACCGTATTAGCCCTATTAAGCGCCCAGAGCGGTTAGCAAAGTCATTTTGGGTGTGCGCTTATTATGTTACCTTTTTTTAACTCATTTATTGTACTAAATAAAATGTACAAGTGGACATTTTGAAGATGCTGACCATTTGATGGTCATTTGAAGATTCGATTTTTGTTATTAAATAAAACTGTAAAAATCGGCTTGTCGGACAATTATCGCGGCTGAAATAGCAATTCCGCGATTTCACGGTACAATTTACAGAATCTGTGAGATTGTTAGCGCCGTGATGCAATACCTTCAATGAGACTCCCTGGAAAAAGATGTCATGCTGCAAGCCTAGCACTCATGTACAAAATAAATAACCAACTAGATGTAGTTGCCATCGAAGCACTTTTTTTTTTTGGCTTAAAAATTTTTAGTTTTGAAAATATTGACCAAAAAGTGCCAAAAATGTGATTTTTGAGATAAAAAACATTTTTTTGGCACTTTTTGGTCAATATTTTCAAAACTAAAAAAATTGAAGCCAAAAAAAAAAGGTGCTTCCTAGATAATTGACTCAAGATGATTTTGGTGAAATTTTGAAATTTTTAATAAAAAACTGATTTTGTTAGGTTGTCCGTAAATTTTTGGCGCCAAAAAAGTGATTTTTGGGCAAAAATGTAGAAATCACTATTTTTGGCGAAATTTAATACCAAAAATGGATTCTCCGACTCATTTCATTTGAAAAATTGTATACTTTTATGTACATTACATTATTCGTTTAAAAGTTACAGTGCTTGATAAATTTCATATATTTAGGGTTGACACTTCCCTTAATAGGGATAATACGGTATGTGAAACGAGATAGACCTTCTAACGGAAAATGTACTGTGGCATTAAATATGGTCAACATTCATGAATTTCTTTTACTATTTGGGGGAATGGGACATATTATAGGAGCACTTGAAAATGTTACTTGAATTCTAATAAAATGAATTTCAAATATTGACCCCCATGTCACACTTTGTGTACCCAACTTCATGGAATGACCCATTTTTATTTCCTATATTATAATAATATACTCAGTGGAAAAGCGGCAATTAATCTGAATGGCTCTTGCTCTTTTCAGAGCCACCATCTTTCACAAGTAATCATTGGGCAAGGGGCAGACCAAATAATGATAACTATCTATCTATGTTATGTGGTGAAGTACATTCCTCTCTGCTCTGTTGAAAGTATAGTCGTACTGTTGTACAAAGGGTGCGAGCAGGAACATGATATCCTTTAGTAACTAATCTATTTACAGGTGAAGGTGCTGGTAAAAGAGGTGCAAGTAAAAAAAACCACCCGACTGTTAACGTAGGGTCCGGGGGCTTAGCCTGCTTCTAAACTGCTCCACGGTTTGGGCAGTAACATCTGAGGCTGGCAGGTTATTCCACAGGCAGATGGCGCTGGGAAAGAAGGAGTGTTGAAATGCCGAGATCCGGTAGTGCTGTCTCTGGAACTGAACGGAGTGTCCTGTGCTTTGAGTTGTTGATGGGACTAGATGTGGGGGGCAGGATGGTATTGCCACTAGTCCATGTGTGATTCGGAATAGCATGATGACTTTGCTGTGGACTCGCCTTTCATACAGTGTGTGCCATTGGAGGTCTTGTAGCATTTTGGATACACTGTGACGCAGGTCGTAATCGCTTTTGAAGAAGCGAGCTGCACGTCTCTGTACCATGTCAATCTTGGAGATGAGGTCTTGAGTGTGTGGATCCCATATATTTGAATCATGCTCCAGGGTTGGACGGACATAGGTCTATATAAACCTGTTCCTTGATCTTGGGTAGGCACTTCCTCAGATTGTGTTGTAGAAATCCTCTGGTGCCGTTGGCCTTCTTGCAGATGTTGTTAATGTGAGGTTCTTTTGAATCGTCGCACCGAGGTATTTGGCTTGGTCGACGAAAGCTTGACAGATTAAAACTTGTCCGACTGCGAACCGGTTAAACTCCTTACTTATATTATGAATACCGGTTGTATAAGTCTATCTCACAATGAATACACACATTTGATTGGGACAATCTTGACAAAAGGACTGATTGTTCTAACAGAAAGGGTAAATATAGCCTACACTTGGTTTACTAAATTTACATTTCCTAAAATGTTTTTTGTTGTCAGATGATGTTCCGCCATTGGAGGACATGAGTGAGTTATTGGAGCAAGTAAACAGTCGTCTTAGCAACCGAGAAGGTAGTCGAGCATCATCCAATGGATCAACACAAAGAGGCAACAAAACAACAGAAGTCACAACGAGGCAAGGCAATACGGTAAGTGATTCATTCAACCAGGCCTCAAATTACAAATCTTTGAGGGCACTAATTTCAAGGCCAGTGCACAAGGGCATCAGAGGCCACTGTATGCTAAAGAATGCTTTGAAATTGAGGGCACCAAGGCCAAGTCAAAGGACATGGAGGCCATGGCCTCGATGGCCTTCCTGTAATTTGAGCCCTGCATTAAATTCATCATTCAGCAGATTAGGCCAAAAAAAAAAAAATGTTTGGTTGCCCTTTCACCTCAATTTATTTTTGGGTCGGTAGGTCAATTTTTTTTAATTTTTTTTTTAGATGTCAAAGAATGCCAAAAATACACTTTAAAGTGAATTAGATATGTTTTTATTTCGAAGTATAAGTGTTTTTACAAATGTAAAATGGAGATGAAAGGGATTTTACATGATTTTTGCATACATTACCAATCTTTTCTTACACAAACAATTCACACTCAGACAAAGCAATATTTAATTTGAAAAATATCTGCTTCGTCAAAATGTTGAACCAAATAGGGGAATCAATTGCACTTTCTATGTTCGCATTCCATTTAAATAAATATATTGATATTTCTATGACGCAATAAAACAAAAGTATAAGTTTCAATGTTAATATTTTATTCAATATTTTCTTGGAAACGTTCAAGCACAATAGAATAGAAACACACCAAGGTGATTGAGCGAAACATGTGAGGTGAGGTGTTATGTTTATGATTGTCATGTACCTGCTCTTTTAGCATCAGCCTAGAAGCTCCTAGAGAGTAATAAAATATGTATGGCCTAAGAATATGTGTCTGCAATACATTTTAAATGAACAGCAACCTTAATTCACCATCTCGTAAGCATTTATATTCATGAAATTGATTTTTTTAATTTTTTTAAAATTGATTTTTTTATTTTATTTTTTGAAAAAAAAAAAAAAAAAAAAAACGCGACTGAGATTTTGCAATATTTACGGTCGGTCGGGAAAGGGCAACCAAACATTTTTTTTTTGTTGGCCTTATTAAAAGTCTATCCAATCTTATTAGAAAATAAATCTTGAAATTAATAATATGGATGTGTAATTTAGGTCTCAGCTATCGATTGAATTCTAAAAAAGTGGAAATGTTTGCGCTACATTTATTTGGCGCTAAAATCAGCAAGCGCGGAAATAAAAATGCGCAAATATATTCATTTTGTATGTAGGTCTATGTAAGGAAGCTCAAAATCTCAAAAATAAAAACAAGCTAAATTTTTCAAAATGTGCAAAACGTGAATTACGTGCGAGAACATTTCCACTTTTACAGTACCGTATCTGAATATCAGAAGGGCCCAAATCCATCATTTTGCCAAAATGAGTTATACACCCGAGAACATTTTGCTGCACCATTATAGGCCTACCTTATGTGTAAAGATAGGCGTCACATGTATAATGTAGAAATTATCAAGTAGAGATGAGTTTTACAACATATTTTATAAGATTATGATATAGTCCAACCTCCAGCATTTCGACCATCCGAAAGGAAAAGTGACAAAGGCTGTTATTGTTTGACAGGAATAGCAGTAAAAATAGCTGTGTAGGATGGCGGCACATAAAAAGACGCATAAGCAGGCGGTAAGCGGTTGAACAATAACGGCCTCTGTCACTTTACCTTGACTCCTAATGTATAATCAAAGACTGCCTTGGTATAATTGAGTGCATGTAACCAGTGTGTGATTGCACACAAGGACCAGGGGCGGACTGGCCACTGTGGCGTTGTGGCGATCGCCACATGGGCCGCTTTGGGCCGCTTGGTTCTGGGCCTCTCAGGGCCGGTTACTCACTTGTGTAAAGCATTTTTTCGGGCCGTTTTGGACTCAAATTTCTCCTACACCCCCCCCACTTACGTGAAATTCACGAGGTGACTGACTAGGAAAAATTTGGGGCAACCTTTTACGAAAATTTGAAAAACACTGACATGGTCAAAAAGGGCCGCTTTAATAATTTTGCCATGGCCGCTTTCAGGACCCAGTCCGCCCCTGACCCAAGCCCAGAACGTGATTTTGAAGTGAATACAAATGTATCAGTGAAAATAATTCATCATTGCATCAATTTGATATGACCTGAATAATGGTGAGGTGTCTGTTAAAATTCTCACTATAATCTGGTCTATGTAATAAATACTCTTATTTCAAACTGTATTCTAGAAGAGGTCTGCCTTTTTGGCTTAGGAAAGGGTGCGGAACCCGACTGGATTTACTAAATTATACTTTCATTGATCTAAACTTTGCGTTGTATTCTGTTTTGTATTCTTCCTGTTGCAGGTGAAAGAAAAAGAACCAGAGAAAGCCATTTCCTCCACTTCCACTACAAATGTGAGTGGACCACCATCCGCATCATTTGGTGGCATGAAGAAAGGTTTCTTATTTGGGTCACCAGCTAAACCAAAGTCAGCTGTTAAAAAGACTGGTGTCAAGTCTACTACCACATCTAGTAGCGCTAGCACAAAGTCTGGTGTCAAGACTGCTAACTCATCAATTGGTGATAGTAATACCACTACACAGGACATTCCATTTATCAAACCTAAGACACAGAATGAAAGAAAGTTTGAAATAGATGAAGTGCAGGATGCGCTCAGGGCGAATGAACCTTTCCTCAAAAGCAAAGGTAAGCTCATAGGCCACATAAAACCCCTGGAAGGGGTCAAGTACCGTAAAACGGGGTGAATAGGGACATGGGGGTGAATAGGGACAAAAATGGGAAACGTTTTTTAAATGTCACCCGGCCAGTTTGTGTGCCGTAAAACGGGGTGAATAGGACATGGGGGCCAAAGGTACAAAGGTGTACACCAGGGGTAGCATTCTGACGCGTCTGCACATCATAGACTCCTTACTTTCTTGTTTGACGCATCAAGTTACGCTTCAAAATTGACCAAGGAATCCCTTAAATTTCACGAGGTATGGAAATGGAAACCTGGAGAAATAATGAAGAATTGTCATTGTCCATCCTTCGCTTTCATCAGAAACAACTCGAAATCTTTTTGGATCCCTTAAATTTTGTTTTTATAGTTCTTAAAGGGTCCAGGAAAAATCAATGCGACCGCTGGCATTTTTGAGCCAGCGCTACCCGGTGTACACATGCCTAACCCCCACAAAGGTCAAAATGGGTATGTATTCAATGATTAGGCATGACATGCATTTGGTATAAACATAAAATGAAATTGCAACAAAGAAGTTTCTGATCATGTTAATTTGTTATGGATTGATTACTAAGAAAGGTACTTTTTAAAACAAAAACATTAATTTTTATGAGCAAATATATCTAAGCTGTAAGCCATATACTCACTCAAAACTACGCAGATGTTACATTGGTACTTGGAAGAAGAGTATTATTTGTATTATTTATTTGGGCCTTACGACCCTGGATAACCCAAGAAAGCCTCGATTGAAGCTTATTTCCATTGGGGTCCGTTAGGTGTGTGAACAGATACAGACCTGGATGATCCCCTACTCTTCACGAAAGAGTCTTTAACATGCTTGGGTATTGCTCTTCCGAAGCACGGGACACCATTTCTATGTGACTTCCGAACCACAAGGCAATTGAGACTAATTACCTTGCCCAAGCACTACCAAAACCCTATTGTATATTTCACGGACATAAATTATGCTAATGAGCTCATTAAATGACGTCACTCACATCATCGGGTTTTGCCGATGATTGAAATCCGTTGATTGAAATTCTTGGTCGAGTAAAATGATGTTCTTATTTGTTGTCTGTGAGCTTTTCTGATTTTTTTCCCGTATTGGAGTATTTTTTTATTGAAAATAGACAGTTCAAATTAAACGTTGGTTCCAAGTTCAAGTGACAGCACATGTATTAAAGGCGACAGCAAAGGCAATATGCAAGCAACATTTGAGAAAAAAACGATGCCCGACTTTGCAAGAAAGTGTATGGGGAAGTGTACGGGTGAACATGACAAACCAAAACAGCCTAGTAAATAATCACCTCCGTGGCGCAATTGGTTAGCGCGTTCGGCTGTTAACCGAAAGGTTGGTGGTTCGAGTCCAGCCGGGGGCGTTGTTACTTTTTGCATTTAATGCAGATCGACAAATCACAGTAAAAATATAATATTGACAAAATCACAGACCACTTACACAAAAATCGCATCTGCGCATGCTCCTGTCGTGATCGAAATCTACCACACAAGCAATGGGCGAGTTTTATAAGTGCCAAGGACACAAACATGTTGGCCATAGCGAAGCTAGAACTCACAACCTTTGTATTATGAGTCCTGCGCGTGCTAGACATGAGACCACACATGCTCTCCTAAACAAGAGATAATCCATCAATATTGTCATTCTCTTTTTATTTACCCTTTTGTCTGGACTAGCTAACTGATGACTTATTAAAGACATTTGAACAACATCCATGTTTGCTACGGCAACTGTCTGATCCCCGCATCATGTATATAAGCCATTGCAAAATTCCACAGTTTGTACATATTCAGGATATTCAGTACTGAATTTCTTTTTTTATTAGAATGGAATCAAAGAGATATTCCATCAATTTGGTTATGCTTGTTTTATTTCTTTTCCAGAATGGGTGACTGATGATTTATTAAAAAAGTTAGAGAAACATCCACGATTGTTACGGCAGCTGTCCGATCCTCGCATCACGCAAGCCATGGCTAAATTCCAAAGCAATCCACAGATGGCTATGCAAGAATACAAAGACATTCCAGAAATACAGCAATTCTTTAAAGAATTCTCTGCTATACTAGGTAAGGGTTGCTATTATAAGAATGATAAAAGTGGTAATTTTCGCGCTTTGCCGACTTTCAGCCATTTCGCTTGTTTTTAAATATGTTTGCGTGTTTCTATTTTCGCGGTAGCTGTTTGGAGCGTGAAATTAATGTAGCGCGAAAATGTCCACATTTACAGTCCTTATGATTTGAAATAGAAATGATATAATTCTGTGGGTATTTAAAGGAAGGGTCCCGCAAGCACAACATTCAGCATTATTTGTTAGATAAATAATTATCGAGCCGAAAATACGTAATTATATAGAACAAAACACAATACTAGTCACAAAAATGAATAAAAACTGCTATCACTCAACATGCAATTTTTAAAATTTGCGGCGATCGAAATGCTCGGTGTCGATGACGTCATGGGTATCGGTGCTCAAAAATGCGCATGTGCATTGTATAATTACGACATCGACACTGGGACTTTTGATCGCCGCGAATTTTAAAAAGTGCATGTTGAGAGATTGCATTTTTCTTTTGTTTTTGTTATAAGTGTGGTGTTTTGTTTATTTTAATTACAAAAGTTGGGCTCG
Organism: Ophiura sarsii; assembly: GCA_035610835.1. NCBI lineage: Eukaryota > Metazoa > Echinodermata > Ophiuroidea > Amphilepidida > Ophiuridae > Ophiura > Ophiura sarsii. The sequence continues at coordinate 30,243,519 of CM069455.1, forward strand.
ATAGTTATTCTTCTAACATATACTGCACACTTTTATGCTTGTGGGACACCTCCGTTAAGAAGAGGATTGAAGCACTTATGAAGAGCAATTCAAGTTGTCATACATATCAAACTAGTGGCTTACATTTTGGCCCTATTTCATAAAGGTCAAGTCAAGATAATCTGAAGTTGGTTTCAATGTATAATGGATTTTGATTATATGACTCCAGTAGTAATATTACATCCTAAAACTGCTGGAGTTGGATATCATTTTTAGAATTTAATCCGACGTTAACCGTTCGTCCCATTTGCTCTATCACGTAATCTCTCATGGATAATTTAACCGTAACGATTCGTGAACGAGTCCATGTCTGACATCGTCTGACTTAGAGATACTTATGGACTGTGACCTCAATTTTCATACTGACAACCATCTGAAACCGTTTACCTTAATTTGCCGTCTATCTTGTGAAATTTCACGATTTTTGGTCATGTTGATGAAGATCAATCACATCAACATTGTCAGCACCACTTGCCACATAAATGGCTTCAACCAAATATATATCTAGCGCCATCATTTAATCCTTTTCCCATAAATCATTACACTTTAGGGTCATGTACCTTACCTGTACCTATCTATTGAAACAATTCATTTGTTCCAAATTTCATTTTTCTCAGCAATTTCTTAGTCTTAGTGTCCCTTTAAAAGAATCAACTTGGATCTCAAACTAATGTTGAGCAGGAAATAGCATCATCCAAACTGGTCTTGAATGAATATTTTCTTATTCTTCTCTTGATGTCAAACTTGTCTCGCTAATAGCAACACTTACTTTTTATCTACCAACTGCTTTCAGGAGAGCATTTTGAAGTAATGGCCAATAAACAGCAATCCGACAATTCCACTGCAACACCCAAGCCAAGCGTTAAAACACAAGACAGTCCTGGGGCGGACATAAGCGTCCGTAGTAGCACTAATCCCAACCAGGCCACGGCAGCAGATGAAGCTAAGATGAAGGAGATCTTGAAGGATCCGAAGGTGCAGGAAGCTGTAGCAGACCCACAGATACAGAAGTTGTTTACAGTACTTAAAAATAACCCAGAGCAGGCACAGAGGTAGGTAGAACACACATAGAGTTAAATGACTCATAATCATAATCATGTCTGTACCCAAGGGGGGGGGGGGGGGGGGGATCTGGAAGGATCCGATGGTGCAGGAAACTGTAGCAGACCCACAGAGTCTGATACAGAACTTGTTTACAGTACTTTAAATATAACCCAGAGCAGGCACAGAGGTACATGTAGGTATGATACACACAGAGTTAAATGGCTGATAAGCATGTCTGTACCCAGGAGAGGGGAGGGGGGGGGGGGTTACAATATTCTGAAAATGTGAGATTAATCCAATGAAAAATTAGACAGCTAGCATAATTTGCGTAAACCATGTCATTTACTAGTCTGTACAATAGGATATACACATACAAACCAGAAAATGACATGGTTTACATTTCAATACTTTGCATCCATAAACATTGTAAATTATCTATCAATAACAATAGCAAAGATTAGTTCGCTATATTTCTCATAATTCTGGCACAAATCAAGAATAGCTTCATAATCCACAACTTTTATGCATGAATGTGTCTGTCCAATGTTCAATGCTGCTGTGTTCTTGTGAGAAAGCCTCAGTAGATAAGCATGTAGGAAAGTTGAAGTAGAAAAGCACCAATCATGTCAATAGACAGAGAATGGCGTTTAATTAAAAAACATTCATACGCAGGTGAAATTGGACTTGTAAGTCAACTTCATTTTCTGCCATAAGCATGATAAGAATTTCCCTTTTAGCCTATTAAAAGTATGTAATCTTGCAAGTTCACGTTATGTTACTCTACCTTTACTGTGTGAATTACCATTGTACATACTACAAAATGGATTGACTTGCCTGAATGGTCATATATACTTTCCTTGGATTTGTCTCATTTTTCAGGAATTTAACTTTGTTAGTTGTACTTTACAAATTACTCACGGTACAGTGGTTGTAATAAGGATTAAATCCATGCTGAAAGAGAGGCCTATTTCTTTTGATTCACCCTGTATAATGATTGTCTTTTGTCTTTACAGGATGCTACAACAGCTTGGTCCTGCTGGTAAAGCCAAGGTGCAGAGACTTGTAGATGCTGGATTGCTGGGAATTGCATCATGACAGCAAGCACTCACTGTAAAACCTGAATTCTGTGAAAGATCTATAACATATAAGAGGTCTTCTAACACAGGATTGGTCATTTTTGGACTTTTGATCATCTTTTTGTAGAGCTATTAACAGCTGCATTTAAAGGCCACAAGGTAGCACACCTCTAAATAGTTCCTATTATTTAGAGGTGTGCTACCACAAGCAGGCCTCGAAATAAGGCGGGCCCTCGGGTCAAAAGCCCTCAAAAGTTAGTGAGGACCTGTGATATTTCTATCATGCCAGTTGTAATTGACAATTTTAAGCTAACCTGGGGAATCTAACAAAAGAGCCTTTGGACATACTAAAATTGGTTCAAAGAAACTTTCACAAAGTATAGGGACCAAATAAATCACATGCAGACATAGTAGTGCAATGCATCTTGAAAGAAATTGTAAAAAATAGGACATTTGCCAACAATTTCAATCAAGTTTCAACATTTTCTGGCGAAGTTGTTAATACAAGTGACTTAATGTACGAGTGCTTGACAGCGTAAATGTCCGTTCATACTCCTATCGTTGCACATCGCCCAACATCAACAGATATCGATGCATGTGCTGAAGCAATGTCAACTTGTATCCAGCGATGTCGCCCGATGCGCAACAACAGGAGTATGAACGGAACCTTAGGATATGGGCATAGGAGTGGGAGCAGGGATTAGGTAAGGATAAGGTTTTGTTTTAAGGTAGGGTTCAGGGTTACGGTACCCGACCACCATTTGGCCTTTGCCATTATGACATATTTCTTCATTTTGAAAAACATGCCCGACATATTCCATGAAATGTGATTAATGATGTGATATTTTGTTTGTGTTCATGGGTCGTAATTGTTGTGTGTGAGTTTGGTTCTTGTAATTACATGTCAAATGTAATGCCTTCATGAAGGCACTTTGTTTCTAAACTAATATTGCTTCTTTATTTATTATTATGTTTTCATTTTATTATTTTAACGTAATTTTATATCTTTGTAAGCGCTTTGAGTCTGCCGGAAATGGCGCACCACTAACTTGTTGTATGTATGTACAGTCCAACCTCAGTTATCCGACCCCCTTTTATATGTATAACCCTGTTATCCGGCTGAATGATCCCCAAAGAAAATAAGTTTTATACTGCCCAATCACCTTTATTATTTTCACACTCTGAAACATATGAAGGCCGTCTTTTGATGTTGGTAGTGCTGTTCAGTGCTTACGTAATACATTGTCAATGTTTTTTAAAGTTGTATTATCAACTGGTATGTACTACAGCTGGTACCGGCACATTGTACACTTTTAAATTATGAAATGTGGTCCATATTCTGTAACTTACAGTATTTTTGAATTTGGTAGGTTTTGTATTTACTTTAAATTTAGAAGGTATTTTGCCTAAAAACACATACAGATATTATATCACTTTTTTCTCGGCCTTAAATTCTTCCAAAAGTAAGATAATGAAAATACAAATTATATCAAATGGGTAGTTTATTACCTATATAAGTGGTGGGTTATCAAGTTATTTTATGTTATAAACGATGACATGATGCAAAATATTGATGATTTTCACAGCCTATTTTAGCGGGGTCACACTTGAAAATGTAGATGGGTGCAAATCTCGTATACGACATTTTTCAGAACCCTTCTATATTCCAAAATTGAGCCTTTCAGCACAGTCAATGCAGAATTACACATAATTCGCTTATCCAGATTTTTCACTCATCCGGCCATTGCTTGGTCCCATCATGTCCGGATAACTGTGGTTGGACTGCTCATATATATGTAGAGTCAGACTGCATATGTGCAAGTCCACCTGAAGTACGAAAATGACATCAGCGTATATTCCAGATAGATGCAGCATCATGTCATGTTCTTATTCTAGATGGAATGGATTGTAGTGTTTTGTTTTGAAAGTATGCATTGTGGTATTGCGTTTGTTGATTTGTGTATCAATATAAAGCTTCAGGGACCCTCTGAAAATTGTCCTTTACAAGTCTTCCAAATCAAGTTTCTCATGATTTTGTGAATCATTTAACATAATCTGAATTGGTTACACCGTATTCAACAACTCCACCATACCTTAAGAACAGTAGCAAAGCATTGTCGATTTGAGTTAAACAACGCTGCTATGGACAACCATCGATCGCGCCGATCAATCCGCACCACGCGGATACTGTATTTACGCGATACACGATCGCAGTCGCAATGTGTGTTGTTTTTGGAATGGGGACTGTTTTCATCGAGTTTTGAAACTTACAGGAATTTAATTATAGGTTAGTTTGGGCATTCCAGTTTTTTGATAATTGAATGAAATTGTTAATAATGAAGTAGGCCTGCATTAAAATAATGTTCTTATTTTCATTGTTTATTTATGAAATGGCGTTCAAGGTAGCACACCTCAATAATAGGAAGTCGAAATTAGACGACCATTCATTTTGCACTTTATTTTGATCGATGCGCGACGCTTCAAAAGATGATATCTCAATGACCATTGTGATTTAGGAATTGATTTTGGTATCAAATTAAGCCCAAGACAATGCTTATAATATGATTATAACGATAGATCGATTTTAAGGATTTAAAGTTAGGAAAATGTTAGGCCTACGACTATACTAGAAACCCGACATTAGCAAAAGACAAGTTTTTGAATTACGGCCGATGCGCTTAGATTCCCGACTGTGTAAAATCTAACTGTTATCGATATATAATTTACAATTTTAATCGAAAGCTTGCTAAAATAGCTAGAGTTTAATACCAAATTGAAAGAATTTCAATGTATAAATTTCTATTTATGCCCCCAAACTATGACGCATTATACACGCAGGCCACCATACTATTAGATTTTTAGAAGATTTAAACCATGTTCTGGCAAGGTTATTTTTAAATTTACACATAGAAAGTCATTCAATTTGGTATTAAACTCTAGCTATTTTAGCAAGCTTATGATTAAAATTGTAAAATATGTATTGATAACGGTTAGATTTTAAGCAATCGAGCATCTAAGCCCTCTACGGTCATTTTTCAAGTTGATTTTCGCAAGACTTACGGCAGTGCACCGTGAAAGTAGGACTACTATTTATTAACAACAAATAGTTAATATTATTTGTGAATGATCTATCATTAAAATTCATATTGTTAGCTTTAATTTGATACCAACCTCGTCTGCTAAAACACTGTAGTTCCCGAGAAATCACTATTTTAATCACGTGTATTGATAAGAAGTATTGCGCAATAAGAGTTGCAAGTTTTCGCCTGGAACTATTTATAGGTGTGCTACCTCAAATCCCAAGTCGTTGTTGAATGGGATTAAATCATGTTTCAGCGTATGTGCATCACCAATCGACAACTCACGTTCTGCGTGTACTGCATGTTTATCTCACTCGGTCAACGCAGCACGCACAGAACGTGAGTTGTCGATTGGTGATGCACATACGCTGAAACATGATTTAATCCCTTAATATCTGCTTCAATATCAAGATGCAACAATGTTAATCAGATTAATGTAGCATGAAAGATCTAGTTTGTTTTAGAATCCTAAATTTACAAAACTTTTTATATATACATGTAATTATAGTCAAATGTTATAATGCTATGGTCGAAATTCTAGGTATTTTACGCGAGCGTGATTTGTTGTTGTTCCCGGTGCTGTGTCCAAATGTATGATATGCGCAAACGACCATGTATACATGCGCATAATAACCTATCAGGATACTCAATCATTGTTTGAATGCTTGCAGTACGCACAGCTAGGTTACATATTACGTATACAGAATTTTTCTCCATATCATTAGGACGCTGACTATATAGATGATCAATAAGTGTTTTGTTTTACCTGTAGCTTAAATGTGATTCTTTGTGACTTTATAATTAATTAAGAAAGACAGTTTCCAAGGTTCTTCCTTCTCACCACTCTTATGAGATAATGACATCACTACAGCCATTGCCTACTCAATGCTTGGTAATGTCTTCTAATAGTATAATCAGTTTCAAATTTGCGGGAATATTCAGATTTTATCTCTCCACGCGCAAAAGCGATCCAAGTGTATGCCCAGACGCGCACGTTTTTTGATCCAAGCGTTTGTCCAGACCTGCGCGTGGTTGCATCACGCATATGGTGCACGGGGCGGTTGTTGCATTCATGCGCGCTCGCTTCCTTCTGTATTCATTCGCTTGAGGCCAATTTGGAGCTGATCAAACTATAGATAAAATTACTCTTCGAAGGTAGATGAACAGTTTACAATTGACAAAATACCAAAAAGTGGATTTTTCACCAACAACTTTCCGTCCAAATTTAATGATGTATTCAGGGAGTAATTGACTTATCTTGTATTGTATGTAATTTGAAAGCAATAAAACATTTTGTGTTAAAATTTGTTATGTGTTATGATTTTCATATCAATGTCAAACCTCTGATATTGAGCGCCTGTAAGCTGGTTCACTCATTTTTTTAAAATGGTATGTGCGGCGTATGGGGTGATCTGTAATGTCATACAAAATTGATTCCATGTAGGGTAAAGTCGCCAGTTTTCAATCAGTGCCTATTTTCGGTGTCTTTCGCCCAAATCGTGTAATGAAAATGACCTTGTCGTTATAAACTGACGGCTAAAAAAACGCCGCATAGTTGATGCCCGGTATTGCTTTAAAATGGCGACGACCGATGCAATTACACGATTTGGGCGAAAGTGACCGAAAATAGGCTCTGACTGAAACTGGCGACTTGACCCTACCTAATTTAATTTACAAAGTTTTCCCCTCGAACAACAACTGTGATAGGATTGGGCAAGTCACAAAGGGTCCATTTTCCTTCCACGAGACAGTGACTTCACTGTGTCATTAGTGATTGCAGCACATCAAGATACATGATGTGTGTGCAGTGATCCATTTGTGTGAAAAAATGTGTGTAGCAAATTGTTGTCTAATTCCAACCGTTCGTTAAAAATTATAAACTGTTACATTAAAATGCATAGTATAAAACTGCTATACACTTTTAGGTTGTATAGCAAATTCTGCAAAGTGTGAAGCATTTAGCGATGCGACACTGGGTAAATTGTAGGCTGTGTGTGCGTAAATGTGGTGTCTGTAAAGTCACATCACTTTCCGGAGGAAATGAAACACATTTACACAAAAAGCTCCAAACCAGGTGCGTTGATGTTGGCTAATTCAAACACAATAATCTGTATTGAAAATCTGCGATGTATATATGTGCAAATTTCTTCTCCGCAATTTTTAGATACCTCATTCATAAAAATTGAATGAATACTTTTATCAAAGTTATGAATTCAATAACCACCAAAAAGTTGCACTAGAATTGGTTTTATATATGGAATATCATTGATTTGTATTGTCAACTGTGTGCAGTCAGGAATCTGGATAACAGGGAGTCTTTACACACATTTTCACTGCGTAATCACTCACTATACTCCCCTGTCATAATGCCTTGGACATAATTCCATCAAATCATGCGTATGTTCGAGTTGCGTACGTAGGTGCGCATTGCAATACGTAGGTGCGAGTGTGCGTAAATACTGAAGCGCGTACCGGTTCCTTTAAACAAATAATCACGTATCCTAATTGGTCAATCTTGAAATCGTCACACGCCTTGGTTGATGGCGTGTGACATTGTTCGCGCCTGTCAAGCATTTTGACGCCGCGCCCTGCAAACAACAACAGAATAAGCTCGCGTAAAATAATGCGAATTATGCCCAAGGGACTATGACAGGGAGTATAAGTAATGATATCCCATAAAATCAAAATTTTAGTGCAACTATTTACATTATTTGTGGTCATTTAAACAATAATAACTTAAAAACTATCCACTAAATTTTTATGTGATGAGGTATCAAGCTACGGGGAAGTTGCTCATTTAATGTATGTCTCAGATTTACGATTATAGATTTTAGATAGCCAACATCAAAGCACCTGGTCTGGAACTTTTTGTGTTAGGTATAGGCTATAGCTGCTTAAAAAAAGTCTTTCCAAACAGAAGACCGACTCACAGTGTAAAAGCATACACACAAAGGAGCTCAAACTCCATTGAACGTGCTCCTATAATGTGTTAAGGGTAATCGATTTGTGTTGAGTTGTAACGCTTCATCAATTTAATATTGATCTTCATACTATGGATTGATAGCTATGTGAAATTTGGTGAAATATACCCAAGGATTTAAAAACTAAATTAACATTTACAGACACAACATGAATAATAAGTCAATTCACTCAAGTTTCATATTTAATATTCTTTACATTATATTTTCATACTGAATTTACAATATAATATCACACACACAGAAGAATACAGCATATAAGGTAAAAAGGCCATGTAGTAATCAAGTCTGGAAAATATACAACAAGGAATGTATAAACAATCCCCTTTCAATTAATATATGAACAGCTGTGTCAAGGCAATTTTATTGTACCAAGTATTTTTGAAGTGGATGGGTAACATGGGGTGTGCACAGATTGACCTCTAATGACCCCTACATGACCTTTGACTATTTGTGTCAACAATTTAAACTATTTATTGCTGTTTTGGGAATAACACAATCTGAGGCAATCTGAAAATCAATCAATGGCGGTCAATCTGAGGATCTCTACAATGGCTGTCTGTGGACAGGTAATAAATACTAGGAGAAATGTGTAACTTTGCACAGGGACTTTGTAAAGATGTCTGAAGGATCATGTAACAAAATGAAATGTCTAGCTCCTTCACTTCTGGTGATTTCTAAAACTTTTTGATACCTCCTCGTATACATGGTGTTTACTATTCTACATGCAGATCTTCAAACAGACAGTCATATTCCAATATTTTTGTTAAATTGTTCCAATGGGTTCATACGATAAAGCAAAAATACACTTCAAATTTGCCCAATGAACAGTACACAGTATTTAACCACTTTTAATAAGCCTATTCGCCATTAGCCGCCCGAAGTGCATTCTGGGTAATATTCGCCAAATGTATGGGAGATAAACATGCCGAGGTTGCGCATGCTTTCCCAATGTGGCGCACTTCGTAATTATCCTTAAAATGACTGTACTTGCAGTTTTTATTACCGTAACACCTCCATTTTTTCATGAAAATTGCACCTTGGAGTATTGATTATCATGCGGCTGAAAATAAATGAAATGATTACTGATGGCACAAACAAATCACAGGGGATTCCCCAAGAGTCGCAGTTCATCACATGGCCGTCTACGGTCGAGTTTGTCTTGTTTATCTCCCATTTATTGCCAGAAGTAAAACTTCTGAGCATGCGCGGTTGTAATGGCGAATAGGCTTATTGCAATTTGCAATCCTCATATAACAAACAATATATAAAGTATATATTTATTAATGTACTTGGACAATGATAGAGTGTCATTTGATGTTAATGCTCTCCGATCCACTGAATCTTCAAAAATTAGACATTTTTCAAACGTGATTTTCTGATATACCAATACTAATGGAATATTGACAACTATTTTTGGTTACTTCCTGACTTGAGAGGGCATTCAAGTTTCAATGGCAGTATCTTGAAATAGGCCTCTTTTTATCTTTTATGGCTTCTACTGGAGGCATTGAGATTGCATTTAAGATTTGGATGTAGTCCAACCTCGATTATCCGGACATGAAGGGATCAAGCAATGGCCGGATAAGTGAACAATCTGGATAAGCAAATTATGTGTAATAATTCTGCATTGACTGCCAGAAGTGCTAAAATTGGGACAACAAAAAGAGGACTGAATGAGGGGTGTGACAAATGTATTTATTAGCACTTAATAGTACTTTCAACATGAAAAGATGGCCTTCAAATGCATCAGAGTATGCAAATTAGGTGATTTATTTTCTTTTGGGTTATCGGGATGAAAAGGGGGTCGGATATTTGAGATTGGCCTGGACTGTACATAGGGATAGAACACAGGGCAGCTATAATTATAACCATGTAAATTAAATGTAAACAATGCATTGCTGCTCTGAGTATTATTCCGTATTACAATCCTAATTAAGGACATTGCAGTCTCTTCTTGGGTTTCTAATTTTAGCCGCATACACACTCTAAATTGTACAAGAAATGTTCGTAAAGCTTTGTACGATAAAGATCTAATAAGTTAAGTAGACGGAAAGAAAAATTACATAACAAAATAACAAATGTCACCAAGAGGCTAACGCAGCAAGATACACATTTTACTCAAAGGGATATTATGTGTTACACTGCTTCCAAGGCATCCAGCCATTTATTCTGGTAATAAATCATCTCCTAACTCTTCATCCCCAAAGTCATCCTCAGCCACATCTCTTTTCCTGGCGGCTGTTTTGGGTCTCTCTATCGAAGGACCTAGTGGATCCACATAGGAGGCATCTGTAGAAAGATAAACAGTTATTAGTACTCACATGTAAATGTAATAAAACTGTACCGTTTGACAACACTATGGGTAAAAACATCCTTGACAACTAGCATTGTCTTTGCAATTACATAGTTGCCAGTTGATGTATCACCATGTGGGATTTTTATCCCGATCAAAAATGTCCCCAGTATTCAAGTTTCTAATTATTAATACAACTCTTAAAATGTAAACTTTAGATGATTATTGACCTAGATTTTGACCTCAGATGAATTTTAAAAAGTTGGCAATTTTTATCTGCCATAGCCTACATATCACAAAAGGTTTAAATTCAATCTTATTTTCTGTTCAAGAAATACAGGATCAGGACAGTTGGGTGGACTGAGGGATATTTCAAAATAGAAATGTTTGCGTGCATTTAAATGTCGAAAGGAGCACTTACTCGCTAAAAAATTTCCAATCTAACTTGTAGCTGGGCATTGCAAAGTTACACAAAGTGTACATTAACAAAATGTTCATGTCATAAATTAGACCAGTATTGCTGATTTGTAAAATTTAAACTCGTGAACATTTCTGGTTTTACAGTATGTCTCATTCTATTATGCAGGGTGCAAATGGGTTGCAACTGCTGAATGCAGCACACATCCTAGACTAGATACAAATCTTCTTTAAACGGTGTTGTTAGGCCAAAAAGATAAATGTTTGGTTGCCCTCCGTGACTGACCGAAAAAAAGAAAGAAAAAAAAACTGGGTTGCATGTTGTTTTGTTTTTTTAAATATTTTTTAACTCAGAAAATTTCATAATTTTGGACATATTTTGTCCCAAAGATGTAGAAATAAATTCTATGAAATGTTTTGAAGTCCAATTTATCATATGTAAGTCAAAAATATTACGTTCGTTTATACATTCCATGTATAAATTGCACTTTTTGTCGAAGCCCGGTATAGGGGAAAAGAAAAAAACACCTACCTACCGACCGACCCACAATTTTTTTCTCTCTGGAGGGCAACCAAACAATTTTTTTTTGCCTAACGCTTTATTACACCGTGGACTTGATTAAAGTCTAGCATCGTTTCCATGAATGCATGTTGGATTCAACAGTCACCAAACATATTGGGTTGATCTTGTTGATAAGTGCACTTACCAACATCCTGTGCCTCAGCTTCATATGGTCCAGATGAGTCCGGTAGTTGCGCCGCACGTCTTCTCATGCCACTGCTACCATGACGTGCACCAGATCGAGCGCTGCTTTGACGACTACCTGCGCTGTTACCACGACCAGAATCTGCAGAGCATGTCACAATTATTGGTGTTATCTATCAAGAATTAGCATAGTCGTAAGTATTACAACTTGGAAACTTAGTCCCCATTTAGAGAAAATGAATTGAAAGCAAAGGTTTTACATACAATCTGACAATACTGGGATTTTAACCCAAATCCTTTCGGTCCAACAGTAAATGTCATAACCACTTACGTTCCTATATTGAAAAAATGAATTGAAAGCAAATGTTTTACATACAATATAACGATACTGGGATTTTACTTAGTAACCCAGAACCTTTTGGTCCCAAAGCAAATGTCATAACCACTACACCAGCTATGCTGTCGGTGCCGAAGTAGCGATTTTAATCCTACAAAAAATGTAGGGTAGCCCATATTCTATGTGTGTTATGGAATAAGTCTGTATAACTCATACAATAGAAGTCTTTGCACTAGACTAATTTGTGTACCCAAATATTTTCATGAATTAAAAAACAACATTTGATTAAGATTAGGGTCAGTCAGTCAGCAAACAAACCATGTTATATTGGTGTTATGTCTCATCATAAGTACAGGGTGGTTAAAAAGTATACCCATGTTTGACAGCCATTTTGACGTACTTACTAAAAATGTCTATTATCTTGAACAGGTTATTATTCATTTTAAAAATAAGTTGGATTAACTTCAGAAATTAATGAAAAATAGACAAATGAAATAACGACTTCTAATAAAATGCAATTTGAAAATGCTTTTTTTTAAAGGAAAAAACACCTTTTGGCTATATATATATAGAAGGATCAATCATTATGTTTTTTGTATTAGCAAATGTTTCTGGTTAGGCGTCATCATTGTACACTTTTGTGCAAGTCTTTATTAGTAATTAGTTCGCCAATGACTCTGCATTTCGGTGAGTAGGGCGCCCTCTTTGTTAAAGACTCACCATTATCGTCTTCATCACCTGGCGTACCCAGGGGTTCCGACTCTGTGTGGTGCATCATGGGTAGACAGAGGATTGGTGAGATGAAGGTGAAGAACAAGTTGGTTGGTATGGGTTAGGTAGATGGGTTGATAGGTGGGTGGATAGGTAGGTAGGTGGTGGGTTCACATCACATCACATCAAAATGAAGTGTATATTGGATGGCAATGATGGAAAAGACAAACAATGGTGTGTGGTTAGTGAGTGCAACATGGCTGCCAGCCATAGACTGAGTTACCTAGTCCCTCTATAGATCTACAACTGTAACTAATGCTGAACCATATCAAATTGTGTGAATCCATGGATATGATCTATATGGATAGGTATAGCCTATATACCGGTCCCAATGCAGCCAGTCATAGAGTAACTCACTGGTCCATCCAGGGAAAAGGGTTGGAGAGGGAAATACTATATTGAAAACATGGTGGACCAAAACATACAAGATATGCGAATGATAGATATGAATATGTTAATGTATATCAGCCTCAAGTCAAGGAAATATCCTCAGAGAAAAGAATATTCCACCAGCCAAGGCGACCAAAAACACCCTGTTCTACGGGCAAACAGACTTCTCAGCTAGGGGTCGGTCAGCCAGGCTTTTTTTTTTTCCAAAAAAATTGGGAAATGTTGGTGAATTTATAAAATAAAAAATATTAAAAAAAAGAAAAAAGAAGTTAATACAAGGTGTATCAAAAAAAATAGGACACTTTTTCATGACGGTGTAATACTTGTTATAATCATTGGACCATGACCAATTTAGTCTCAATGTAAAGCCCAATTAATTATTATGATATCCTGAAAATATGAGATCAATCCGATGAAAAATAAGAAAACAAGCATAATTTGTGTAAACCATGTCATTTACTGGTTTGTACAATGGGATTTACATGTAGACCAGTAAATAACATGGTTTACGTTTCAATACGTTACAATAATTATAAACATAAAAGATAATCTATCAGTCAATAGCAAAGATTAGTTTGGAAATCCATTTAATTCTGGCACAAATCAATACTGGCTAAATTATCCACAAATCAGCTCAGACGCATGCATATTCTGTGCAAATTAAAAAAAGTTCACTGTAGATGGTTCATTAGCATGATAAATAGAATTGGCATAAATAGTGTGCGCGTTCATGTTTGTTACGCTACTGTTACTGTGTGAATGACCATTGTACATACTACAAAATAGATTGCCTTGCCTAATAGGTCACAATTTCCTTAATTAATAATGGATTTTTCTCATCTTTTCAGGATTTTATCTTTATCGGTTGTACTTTACATTGAAATATAAATTGTCATGCTTCAGTGATTTAACAAGGATTTAAATCATCATCAAAAAGTGTCCTAATTTTTTTGATACACCCTGTACATTCAAAAATGTTAATACATTCAAAAATGTTCCAACATATTTCGAAAAAACACAGAGTCAGTCGGGCCGTAAAACATGGATTTTTGTGATATTGGGTGAGTGGGGCACATGAAGGAGGGTACTTGTACACAAAGATGGATATTATACTCAGGTGACGTCTGGAATTTCTTAAGGGGTCTGAACAAGTCTTTTGATCTACTGTAAAAGTAGAAATTTTCGCGAGGTTTTTATTTTCGCGAATTTCGCGAATCAATCCTCAACCGCGAAAATATAAACTCGCGAAAATTATTATTATTAACCGTTTTGTTCACAAATGTTGAAAATCACGAAATGCCTGTTATGACCATTTTCGTGTGAAATATCTTCTCGCGAAAATATTGACTTTTACAGTATGATGTGCTAAACAAATGTTTCAACAAATTGTTCCTCCCCTTTTCTACATTTTAAACATTTAACAAGTTGTTTCCAAGATGCCCCATTGTGAAAAACTAACCTTTTTAAACTTTTCTTTCAAATCCACCTTTTAATACAAGAGAACCCTCCTCATCTGAGCTTATTAAATATTATGAGGATTATAATTAGGTATTACTTGACACACGAATTCAACTTACATATTAATTATTTGGGATTAATTACAATACACCTCTAATTTATCATGAATATAAATATTATTTGAGTACTATTTTACACACACACACCAATACATTTCAGAGTATATATTTGTAAGCATCACAGATTATATATTTGTAAGCATCACAGATTATATATTTGTAAGCATCACAGATTATATATTTGTAAGCATCACAGATTATATATTTGTAAGCATCACAGATTATATATTTGTAAGCATCACAGATTATATATTTGTAAGCATCACAGATTATATATTTGTAAGCATCACAGATTATATATTTGTAAGCATCACAGATTATATATTTGTAAGCATCACAGATTATATATTTGTAAGCATCACAGATTATATATTTGTAAGCATCACAGATTATATATTTGTAAGCATCACAGATTATATATTTGTAAGCATCACATATTATATATTTGTAGGCATCACAGATTATATATTTGTAAGCATCACAGATTATATATTTGTAAGCATCACAGATTATATATTTGTAAGCATCACAGATTATATATTTGTAAGCATCACAGATTATATATTTGTAAGCATCACAGATTATATATTTGTAAGCATCACAGATTATATATTTGTAAGCATCACAGATTATATATTTGTAAGCATCACAGATTATATATTTGTAAGCATCACAGATTATATATTTGTAAGCATCACAGATTATATATTTGTAAGCATCACAGATTATATATTTGTAAGCATCACAGATTATATATTTGTAAGCATCACAGATTATATATTTGTAAGCATCACAGATTATATATTTGTAAGCATCACAGATTATATATTTGTAAGCATCACAGATTATATATTTGTAAGCATCACAGATTATATATTTGTAAGCATCACAGATTATATATTTGTAAGCATCACAGATTATATATTTGTAAGCATCACATATTATATATTTGTAGGCATCACAGATTATATATTTGTAAGCATCACAGATTATATATTTGTAAGCATCACAGATTATATATTTGTAAGCATCACAGATTATATATTTGTAAGCATCACAGATTATATATTTGTAAGCATCACAGATTATATATTTGTAAGCATCACAGATTATATATTTGTAAGCATCACAGATTATATATTTGTAAGCATCACAGATTATATATTTGTAAGCATCACAGATTATATATTTGTAAGTAATCACAAACTAATCGCTAAAAATCACACACAATGTTATAAAATATTAGAACAAATCAATCTACCTGAGGATCTTGATGCTATTTCCACATACAACAAAAATAGATTGAAATAAAAATTAAATTTCTCTCTTTCTTTGATCAGATGGTACAAACACACACACCCCCACAAATATATATCTATACCAGGCCTCAAATTTCATCATTTTAGGGGCACGGCCACTTTGGCCTTAAGAATATACCATTTCGAAGGGCACCGAGGCCATGTTCTGGGGCACCAAGGCCAAACCAAGGGCACACACGGCCTCTGTTAAAAATAGGGCACGGCCATTATGGCCGTGAATTTTTTACTGATCCGAGGGCATCGCGGCCAGATGCGAGGGCATCGCGGCAATGGCCGCGATGTAATTTGAGCCCTGATCTATACACTATTATAAGCCTACCATTTAGCATGTCTGTTCTGAACTTATCATTTAAAAATCAGCTATTAAGTGCAATGGACTCTACCGATGGAAGATAGGGTGGCCACGGGCCCGAGATAGATTTTCTTTATACTTTCATATTTGATAGACCTTAACCCGAAACTAACATATCTGGAAATATTTTTGAAAAATAATCCTTGTTACCATGGCAATAGCCAAAATGGCATTTTCGGACGATTATTGCCATTTTGGCATTTTTAATCTTTCAAATTTTCATATTTTGAAGCCTGCGTAACTATTGCACTCAATGGTCATGATTTTTTTTCATTACAAGCTATGGGTAGATAAATACTTAAATGCTTCATTGAATGTATCCAAAAAATTGCCAGGTGTCACGGAGGGTTATACCATTTATTTGAAATAGGGGTGTTTTTCAACTTTTTCAAAGTATGCAAATATACCAATTCTGCATAGCTTACAACCCATATGGTAACGCTCCGATTTCAACGTGGACCATGTCATGATGAGATGAGACATTAGTCTTATCAAAAATGTTAATTTGAGTTTGGGGAAAATACTTCCTGTATATGCAGTGTTGCCAGACATTTTCACCAAAAATCACATTTTGTTCAAAATCAAATCCACTTTTTATTCTATTTAATGATATGAGACTGGAACTTATCATTCACAGTTAAGTTTTAACAATGGGATGTATGTGTTAGACCACTAGAAACTCAAATCTAGTATTTTTTGCTTTGTTAACATACTTTAAAACCAAAATGGCCGCCAAATGAATGGTCAAAAGTGGTCAAAATTCCATACAATAGCATAATATCAACCGAAATGTATGATAAAAATATAATTTTAATGATGGGATGTATGTGTTAGACCACTAGTAACTCATATCCATTATTTGTACTCTGTTGATAAAGTTCAAAATCCAAAATGGCTGCCAAAATAGCCCCCAAAATAGTTCCTAAATTGGCTGCAAAATTGTCAAATTCCATAAAATGGGATAATATCAACCTAAATGTATGATGAAAATATAGTTTTAATGATGGGATGTATGTATTAGACCACTAGTAACTCATATCTAGTAGTTTTGCTTTGTTAACACACTTAGAAATCCAAAATGGCCCCCAATATGGGTCCCAAAATGGCTGAACAAATTGTCGAAATTCCATAAAATGGTATAATATATCAACCAAAATGTATGATGAAAGTATGAAAGTATAGTTTTAAAATATAAGGATGGTATGTATTAGACCACTAGTAACTCATATTCAGTATATTTGCATTGTAATAACATACTTTAAATCCAAGATGGCCACCAATATGGTCGCTGTAAATGTACAAATAGTGTACAATAATCCACACACAAAATTGCAAGAGTGTATATTACATCACATTCACCAAATAGTATGTTCGAAACTGCTAAGCTTTTGCTTTTAGATATAAGGCCCACCTCTATGACAATTTTGACTCTCTGTATCACTTTCCAAAATGGCTTCATAAGTGGTTAAGTTGATGTTAAATGACCTAAAACAATTGTTTTGTATTGCAAATGACCATACTATATATGTAATAATACCAATACCCCCAAATCTAATAAGACAGCATTCAATATATGTCTATGATAAAGCCTAGGGGCTGTAGATCTAGTTTGAGTATTTTAAAATATATAAGATGGCTGCAAAAGGTTAAAATAACTGAAAAACAGTATTAGTCTTATTGTTAGTGTTACATTAGATATGAACAAAAGATTATATCTATGGATTTTAATCCACCCAGTAAACGTATCTGTATGTAACAAGGTATGATTGTATCCATATCTTGATCAATTGGTGGCCACCTGTGGTAATTATTTGACCATTTGGAGGTAATTTTATTGACCATTAGGGGTAAGTTTAATAAAATGGTCATTACAATGCCCATCTTAATAACATCACATTGTCAAAATGGAGTCTATACCATTTAAGTATACCTTGTCACATATACAAATACGTTTACTGGATGGATTAAAAGCTGTAGATATAATCATTTGGTCATATCTAATGTAACACTAACAATAAACTAATACTATTTTTCAGTTATTTTAACCTTTTGCAGCCATCTTGGATGGATATTTTAAACTACTCAAAGCTGTATAGATCTACAGCCTCCTAGGCTTTATCATAGATATAGTGAATACTGCCCCATTACATTTGGGGGTATTGGTATTACATAGTGTGGTACAAAACCATTGTTTTAGGTCATTTAACATCAACTTATCCATTCTGGCAGCCATTTTGGAAAGTGATACTGAATCAAAATTGTCAGAGGTGGGCCTTATTTCTAAAAGCAATAGCTTAGCAGTTTAGAATAATACTATTTGGTGAATTTGATGTAATATACACTCTTACAATATCTATTTTGGATTATCATACACTCATGTAGACTATTTTTTACATTTACAGCGGCCATTTTAGTGGCCATCTTAGTTTTAAATTATGTTATTACAATGCAAATATACTGGATATGAGTTACTAGTGGTCTAATACATTATACATCCCAATGTTAAAACTATACTTTCATCATACATTTTGGTTGATATTATCCCATTTTATGGAATTTGAACAACTTGTTCAGTCATTTTGGGACCCATTTTGGGGGCCATTTTGGATTTCTAAGTATGTTAACAACACAAATACTAGATATGAGTTACTAGTGGTTTAATACATACATCCCATCATTAAAACTATATTTTCATCATACATTTCGGTTGATATTATGCTATTTTATGGAATTTTGACCACTTTTGACCAGTTTTGGTCATTAATTTGGCGGCCATTTTGGTTTTAAAGTATGTTAATAAAGCAAAAATACTAGATATGAGTCTCTAGTGGTCTAACTCATACATCCCATTGTTAAAACTATACTCTGATCATACATGTTGGTTTAAATATGCCAATATATAGAATTTTGGCGGCCATGTTGGCGGCCATCTTGGATATAGGTGTGTTAACAAAGCAAAAGTTCTGGATATGAGTATCTAGTGGTCTAAAACATACATCCCACTATTAAAACTACACTTTCACCATACAATTTGATTGCTTATGTCATTTTATGAGATTTGACCAGTTGTGGCGGCCATTTTGGACGCCATCTTGCATAACCCCTTAGCATTATGAAAATATTGTTGGTAACATCCTGATTATGTCTAAGGATCATGATAGGAAGTTTAAAAAGTTGGTTTGGGGAGGCCTGGGGGTGCACACTAACCCTTTGTAGATACCCGACAAATATCTAAGACTAATCCCTCAGATCATATTCAAATTGGTAAAGACAGCCCGTAGCCAAGGTGTATGGCAAGTCAAACGTGTCATGATAATGTAATTATTTGTATTTAGTTGAATTTGTAGTCTTTACATGTTTTTTAATACTACTGTTGTTTACCTTTCCGTAGTTTTGATTTTTCATTTCCGTAGTATTTAACTTACGGTAAGATTTATGTTGATTTTTTTTAGTAAATAGGTAAAAGACTGGCAACACTGTTTTGCTTTCCACAAACACAAATAAATATTTTGGGGTGAACACCAATTGATTTACAATTAATATGTGATTACAATGAGTACACATGACAACATATTTGGGGTTATAAGGGTTTTTCACGTTGAAAACGTAATCTGTAATCATATTACTTGCTATGGCAACACCCGTTAAGTTAATGACTGGCAACACTGACCATTTAAAATGATCACATTTATTATAATATCAAATTTTCTTCTAATTAACATCTCGCTGTGAATTTAAGGTTCCGGTTTCATATCATAAAACACAGCGAAACATGCGTTAGCTTTTGAAGGAATTGTGAATTTTTGTGAAAATATCTGGCAACACTGCATATTCAGGAAGTATTTTCCCCAAACTCAAATTAACATTTTTGATAAGACTAATGTCTCATCTCAACATGACATGGTCCACGTTGAAATCGGAGCGTTACCATGTGGGTTGTAAGCTATGCAGATTTGGTATATTTGTATACTTTGAAAAAGTTGAAAAACACCCCTATTTCAAATAAATGGTATGACCCATCATGATATCCCATATTTATGCCTATGCACTCACTGAAGCATCTACATATTCACCTATTTAGCTTATATAAAGAAAATATTTCATATACTTTTTGTCTATTAGAAATAGATGCTTACAAATTTGATAATTTGTGAGGTTAAAAAGGCAAAAATGGGGAAAATAGCCCTCAAATGGTATTTTGGCCGTTGCCATGGAAATGAGAATTATTTTTCAAAATTAATTCCACATTTGTTAGTTTTAACTAAAGGGTCATCAAATATGAAAGTATAAAGAAATTCCATTCCGGGGCCGTGGCCAACATTTTAAAAAAATCCTCCATTTTTACAGTCCATTGCACTTAAGACACTGATTGATGAGATTCTTCACATCTAGTTCACAGAAAAATTATTTACTTGTGTGTGGACGTTTCGGAAACCACCTGTTTCCTTTCTCAACACTTGGTGTGGAGTGTTGACGATCTGCTGTTTACAGCATCTGATCTGGTTGCTTAGTTGCAATGTTTCTAGAAGATTTATCAGCAGTTAATAGATCATCAAACTTGTGACTCAGAATATATTGCCCCTCTTCTCTATTCATTGTTTTGCCCTATACCTATTTTCCTCTCTGCCTGTAATCTTTGCCGCATTTGTCCATGCTAGCTGATTTGCTGATGGTGGGTTGGGAATTCTTACGGGCTACTCTAGTGCGAAATGATGTCAACCAACATCTTGTGTTGTAAATAGCAGATTGTCAACCCTCCACAAGTGTTGAGAAAGGAAACGGGCTGTTTCCAAAACACCACACGTACATAAGTGTTTTTTCCTTGGACTAGATATAATCTCATCAATCAGCTTATATATAACAGTCCTGATGAATATTTACAAGTATTAAGGCACTATTTATTTTCAATGATATTCAGTTCTAAAGACACTACACTTGAGAACCAAGAAGGCATGCTCCTAACAAGAAGATTGTTAACTGCTATCACTTTCAATATTGGAGAAAGTCATCAACACACAAATGATATAAGGAGATGACAAGGAAAAAGGAGATAAAGGTCCAAGTGATGTCGGTGCAAAATACTATATATGTGGTAATTTTTGTGAGGGTTTTATTTTCATGAATTTTGCAAGTGGACATGAAAATGCAAAAATATAAACACATACAAATATTCTTTTGCAATAGAGTTACATTATAATTAATGTAGAGACCGCAAAGTTAAAGTCTTACACATTTTCCAAAACTATAAAATCGCGAAAATATCTGTACACCAAAATTACCACTTATACAGTATAATGGCATTTATCATTATTATCAAACAATGATTTGAATATTGGATAATTTTGTTACAGCATGCATACCCAACAAACAAATCAAACAATGCATACAAAAAAGCACGCCCTCACCTGCGCTACCTGCACGCACACCTCGTCCGCTTCCGGCTCGACCACTACCAGTGCGTCCACTACCAACACGGCGACCTCCGCTATTTATACGCTGTTTGACAAAAATAACATTATGATATTTAGGAGATTGTGTGTAACTGTTATGGTAGGTAATGGGTTGTTTTGATTGAATTTACATGATAGTAAAAGCAACTCTTATATCGTTTCAATTTGGGAAATCTTTAATTCTGATGATGACATTCGCTAGAGTTTCGAAAGCTAAGCACTCTGACTGATATAGACCTCTCTAGGGAAAGACCAAATTCTAATCCTCTCATACATAATTAACTAAAATACTAACATTAAAATGGTTAGTTTACTCTATGGACTAATGGTTATAAAAGGAATAACCATCCACACATGCTTACCCATGCACATTATATTATATTCATAATGTTATAGGTTTTAAAATTATAAGTGAAATATAGAGAATACCACTTCTCTATATATTATCATCACATGGGCTTCCCTTCGCACAATGATTTGAGAGTAGGTGCCCCTCTCCTACTTGGGTAATTGGTGGCTCTGAAAACATCCACATTATATTTACATGTAGACAAATCAATAGAAAGATTATTGGAAAGTTGAGACCTGCTCTAAGTAAAGGAAATACTTGTGTATTTGGGGATACTGGATGTGTTTACCTAATGTCAAGGTTAAATTATGCGTACGAGGTTACGTGATCAAGTGAATGGGACGAACGCTTTCCAACGGATTAAATTGAAAAAATGATACTGACACTGGAGTTGGTTATCCAACTCCAGCGGTTTTAGGATGAAATAATTTAGTTCCAACGTGTGATGAAATTTATGGGATCATATAATCAAAATCCATTGTTATATTGAAACCAACGGAAATTTAAAATTGACGGCCGTTCGTGTCCTCCATCGTCTGGGCATAGACTTGGATGATTCAATAGCACATCTAGAGCTTCTGGTTTGAGGGTTGGGAAACCCATTTAAAAAAATTGAAGTGGTAAAATCAATTAGCCTCTTTGAATAATGGTGGACAATAATAAGAAGGCAGTATTTCAAATGGGTATATTCAATAGGAGAGGGCATATTTCAGTGTGGGTCAAACCCAGGAAATACCAACAAAGAATGTGTAGTCAGGCGTGCATCATTCATTCACTACCTCTGAAAGGCTTTTTTTCAATCAACATTTTGTTAAATTTTCAAAATGTATGCAAAATTTCCTCTGACGATTACTGTCTCTTAAACATCAATACCTGTTCTCGGAGTTCTTTTGCCTTCTCAGCTTTCTTGAGTTTAGTGGCATATTCCTGGGCATCCTTGAGACCCATGTCTGAGCATAGACGCACAAGGAACTTCAAACCTGGGAATACAAGAAAACCAAAGCATGGTTTTATTTACTAAAGGCAAACCGGTGTAACGAATGACCAACTTGCATATCTTGGATGCAATACTTTTATGATGTGACACACTAAAATGAACCTCCTCTACCTGAATACTTCCAACGTGAATATCTTGGATTCTTATAGTATTTTGTTAGCATAAATCTCCCATACTTAGTTGCAATTACAACAACAAAAAAGAAAGAAAAAATATGTGAATTATCCTCAAATATGGTTTTCTATACTGATGGTTTGTGTACAAAACTGTTCTAGGGGGAAATTTGAAGTGAACTGATTACTTTTATCCTTATCATCGGAATCATTTGTCATTTAACTTAAAATTTTGAATATGACTGCTTTAATCATATCGCCGCTGTTCTGTCGAAACCTTGTAATCTCCATCTGGCCTTTCGGCATGTCTAAAGTATAGTCGTCGCCAGAATACTTCAGCACTTTTTAAAACCGCCAATGCGCGCGTCTAGTTAATGAGCGTGTGGGCTAATCGGATTACAGGGGCCGCGATGCATCAAACTGCTCAAAGATAACGCTGTTGTGACGCTGTTCTACAACGCACATACGTGTTTACGCTGTACGCAGTTGTCACAGAAAAAAGTGCCGAAGTATTCTGACCACGACTATAATACTTGCTATTTATAACCATTGACAGTCTGCTTTAAACATGTTCAAGGGCCAAAATACATCTGTCACGCCCTTGTCTTTTGCTCTTGCCCTCTGAAAATGTCTAAAGCAACACTTCCAATGTATAACCATTGGGCAGTTTTACTTCATACATGCTGAAGGGCCGGAAAAACATACAAGCTTTTGACAGAAGAGCGACGATATATCATGTGCTTTTATGTCAAATTGTCAAATAAAAAATTCTGTGTGATAATTAAATTTGGTACCAACCTTTGAAAAGGCAGATATTTCAAGGAAACTAGCTTAAATGGATTAAAATAGTACTCTGGTAATTAACACTTTTCATGCGGCTATTAGTTTTACCTAATACAAAACATATTTTTTCAAAACCGGCATAATTCTGTTATACCCTACACACCTACATCGGAAGTATGCGTCGTTCTTAAAAATCATGCACTATACCTCTGTGAAGGGTATAACAGAATTACTCCTAAAAACCTTTCCCAACTTTTAAGGTCCATCTCAAGGATTACTGATCCAATACCAGGCATGTTTGTACTTGTTTTAATGCATTTCTCATGTTGATTCCAAATATTGTAATGAAATTCAATAATTTTGAAATTTTTGAAACATTTTGTGACATTTTGGAATGTCCTCTGTAGACGCCTGCAGCGTGGAAATTGTTTAGGTCTACAAGCATGTATCTTTCCTAAAAGTGACTGGTACAAGTACAGGTTGAAAAACCCATATGTTCAATGGCTCTGCCAGAATTGTAATTAGATAATAAACTTACATTCTATATTCTCTGGAAACTTCTTGTGAATGTGTTTGTAGGTCTCTAATGCCTGCCCATAGTTACCTGTAGAAGGTAGTGAATACAAAACAGGTTATTTATGTAATATTGGAAAAAGCATTTGTTAGGCCAATTTGTTGTTGTTGTCAATATCCGACCTACCCTAATTTTGAAAACTGGAAGAAAAAAATTGTGTTTTTCTTCCAGAATTTTGCTTTCAACTGTTTCTTTACTTTTCTAAACTGTTTTAAAACATGAATGGAGTGATTTAATAGTAAAATATTCCCACTCACATCTTATTTAGCAACTATTATACATCTTTTGAATGCAATTTATAAAAAATAAAATATGTGACACCCATAGACCAATGCACTCACCACTACGTCTATGACAGCTAGCAATCATAAGCTTCCATTTGACCTGGTTGGGTTGTATCACTGCGGCTTTCTCAAAGTAATGTATCGCCTTCTCCACAAACTGAGAGTCAATGAAATACGCCCCCAGCCATTCTATAATCTCTATATTAGACGGGTAGTACCTGAAAGACTGATCACAAAAAAGGGGGAAAAACAGTATTACAACTTATGCATCCATGCTGCCTGGTCTCTTTATGCGATAGATACCTGTGCTATGAATTGAAATAACTATCATTGTCATTATTGCATGATTATCATATTATGATGTGGATGTTTTACCCAAATTAAATATCAACAATTTCTATTCAAATGTCTGGGTGCTTGAATTAATAGCCATACATTTATGCACAGCATTGCTAACAGTATTCGTTATAGAGATATAGAATAAAAACCTTTTTTTTGTTGAAACTTTTTCAACTTTCAAGGTCTCAAGGATTATTGAACCAATACTAGGCATATTTGCACTTATTTTAATGCATTTCCCATGCTGATTCCAAATATGGTAATGACACTAGTAGTTCTGATATTTTTGAAACAATTTTGGAATTTTTGGAATGTCGTCTGCCGTGTCACAATAAAATGCTCTGTCACAATAAAATGGACCATTTTGCCATCCTCACAAATGTCAATGATAATTAGAAGCACCCCACCTTCACTTACAGAAATGTAAAAAATTGAGGTTTTGTTTCCTAAGAATCAAGGATCTGTCATTTCCTGGCAAAATATGAAACCTTTATAGTTTGATCAGTTCCAAATTGGCGAAGCCTCCTTACAGCAGCAAATGAATACAGATGGATGCGAACAAGCATGAAAGCACTTGAAAACATATCTGAACTATAGTCCTCGCCAGAATACTTCAGCACTTTTTAAAACCGCCAATGCGCGCATCTAGTTAATGAGCGAGTGGGCGGGGACATTCATGACCCATAGATACGATCGCGGCCAATCGAATTTCAGGGGCTGTGACGCGTCGAACTGCTCAAAGATAACGCTGTTGTGACGCTGTTCTACAACGCACTTCCGTGTTTACGCTGTACGCAGTTGTCACAGAAAAAAGTGCCGAAGTATTCTGACCACGGCTATAGTACTGCAATCTACAAATGTGATCTCATAGCAGTGCAATTGACTATAGCTGTACTTACTTCATAATGGTATTGATAGGCCTGTGATTTATCACCTTCATTATCATACAGCTCTCCTAGCCTAGCCAAGATGGCCGGGTCTGTTGGTACTATGCCTATCAGCTGCATAAACCACTCAGTAGCCTGGGCTGTGTCTTCTAACATATCATATCTAAAACGGATCTGTCAAGAAAAAAACCTCTTGCATACTTTGTACCCTCACTTATATACTCACCAGAACATTAGTTTTACCCCCCTTTTAAGTCAATGTTCCAATTAAAAAAAAATCTCCAACAAGGTTTTAGAAAGGTATTTGTAGGCACATTTGAAATGTCATGATACAATTTGAAGTGCATATTAAATGTCTTTAAAAGTTGCATGTTATTCTTCAACTAATGTTAAGCAATATTATATTTTCAACAACACATTTTGTGTTTCTCGTGCATAAATAAATTGAAAATTGCAATACAATAAAAGCAATTAAATAAAATGTAGAACATTTTGATTTGGCAATAAATATTGTTAATTTCATAAACTATTCAAATGTGACACAGCTGAAAAATTGATCAAATCTTTGTCTATTAAAGGATACAAGTTAGCAATCTGGTATATCACTTCTGCATTGTTTCGTAAGATGGCGTGTAGCTTCATGAAGCAATCCAAGGAATCATCAAGGTGGCCAAGTTTCTTTAACACCAATCCTGAATTGAGGAACAAGAAATGACAATGATCTATTAGGCTCAAAGGTGTCTCATTAATCCTAACCACCAAACCGGGATTTTAACTGATATCGCAGTTTTTGAAGAAAAAACGACAAATAAATTGCCGCTACCAGACCAGGGATCAAACTGGAGACCCTCCGGACCCAAAACCTGGCCCCAACAAGCCAAGGCTCTCAGCTACTTGTTCGCGCAGTATACTACTCTCACTATATGGGCTCGGTTTATTACGTCATCGAAAACCATTCCAAATGCGCGTGGAGAAAGGCTTGCTTGGAGTATTTTGGAGCACTCAGTTAGGTTAGGGTTAAAGATGACAGAGGATTGGGGACTGGGGACTCAAACGAGTGTTTTTACAAACTTCATTCCGCATTCCATAACATCGGGCCCCTTGCCCTATATGGCTGTTGCGGTTACGCACCAGTCACATAGAATGCATATGAATTGTTTGAGATGATCAAGAAAATATGAAAGTGATCATTAGGCAAAAAAAAGATTTGTTGTGTTGCCCTCAGCGACCAACCCTAAAATCTCAAAAATCAGGGTTGTAATTCTTTTTTTAAATTTTGAAGATTTAAATTTTACCCAATTTGTCAAAATATTACTATTTTCTGCTTGATATGATTGAGTTTGCTTCAATAAATTGTCTTTAAACTATTATCCCACTAGAAATATTAGTCAAATTGACACTTACCAATTTTGTCTTGTCAGTAATATTTGTCAGGGGGAAAAAAGGAGAAAAAAAGAAAGAAAGGGAAATGCGACCGACCGACGCGACTTCAAGATATTTGGCACTTGAAGGCAACACAACAACTTATTTTTGTTGTGCCTTATAGCGACACTCACCCATATTGAATAGTGCTTCTGTACACGAGGCTTCAGTCCGTAACGCCTCCTGGTAAAATTCTTTGGATTTTTCCAGGTCTCCTTGTACAAACAAACAGTTGCCTTTGTTGACGAGAGCTGAGAAGATAGGATATAGGAAAATAATGCACTATATATTATGAGACTGTTATAGTACATAGATTTCAACAGGGCTTAATTCATAACTTTAGTGCGTATGGTCATCATGTTAAAATGTTCAAGCGCACCCTACACAAAGTTGCATAGGTGTTGTGTGTATAGCACAGATGGGGGGGGGGGGGGGGGGGGGTGCGTGTGCAAAAGAATGTGAATATTCGAAGCAGCCAAGTTGGTAAGCAACTCAGTGGACTAACCTATAAATTTTATAAAGGAGGCATTTGTTGTTGTTTGATTAAAATAAATCTAACAAATAACAATGAGAATAAAATACAGCTCGTCGTCAATGGCCGCTGTCCAAATATGCCTATACATGATGAGACCACCATAAATAGCAAAACAGCTGCAAACTTGATTTATTCTCTAAGTGTCATATGAAATAAACCAATTTATAATTTAATAACTAAATAAAGCATATTCCATGGAATGTATGTACTCATGTTATCAAAGATTTATAGCAGTGATGTGTCATTGCACCAATGTAGATTAACAGAGTGTAAACATACCCAGTGTTATGAGAGCTACATATCATGCACATTCCTGATAAGATAGTTGGGGATGCTTATTTATTGGGATCTCCTCATATTGGAGAAACTGTGCAGGAGGTACTTAACTTAAGTATTTATTCTTCAGAGATTTGGCCCTTATTGCAGGTGAAAGTTGTTTAACTGTTTGAAAATCTATCATGTGGATGTATGAAAGAGAAGATGCATCAGATGCCTCTGTATGGAAATGGAAATAGCCACATCTGTATTTTAATGTTCATGCAGTTGTTCAATTCAATTATAATCAACAGTTTGGCTATGTTCGCTGCTTAAAGTGTAAGACAACATACACCTATTAAATAAACACAGTTACCCACCAGCAGGGTTATATCTATCAGCTCCCATTGCCATCTCAGCATACTTCTCAGCCATCTGATATTCACATTGCAAGAAATATATGAACGATAGATTGGTGGCAGCAACAGATGCACACTTGGAATCCTTCTTCTCAAACGCCTTGAGGGTTTCTACAGCCTAGAGAACAGAATAGACATCAAAGTGATTAGATTGATAACAAACAACAGACACACATGTGGAATAATTCTAAGTTCCTTTGAGAGAACCCATGGCTTATGGAACAATCAGGGATGCAAGTGGGTGATTGAACCATCTCCAGAACTTTTTACGCGAGCTTGGCCCAAAAACTTTTATGGGGGCTCGTCTGAGGCTACAGGGTATTATCAACAAAAAAACATGTTTGCCTCTTTTTATGCTGAAATATCATTATTCGATTCCAGAAAGGAAAAAAAGAAGAAAAAAACAAATTAATGAAAACAATTCTTTTTCTTACGTCCAAAAATCTGAATTTCTTTTATGGCCGGAAGACTTGCATCCCTACAGAATATATGATTATCAAAGTATGGATTCACTTTCCTCACTTGGATGTAAATGTCATGGATTGTAATATTTTCACTTTAAAAATGTGCAATGGATTAATTGCTGCTCCGAGTTACATTTAGTTTATACCAATTGCTCAGCATATAACCAACCCCATATATAACAACTGGCAGCTTTTATAGATAGGGCCTTGTGGCACTAAGACATCGATATAACGCTTCACATACCTGTGAGAATTCTTTCTGCTTGAGATACATGATAGCCTTGTTGATCTCCAAATCATTAGCAAGTTCTGTGTAGGGAGATTGCTTCACACAATCAACACACCTGAAAGAGATGGAGATAGGTAAAGATTGAATTCTAGGAAAAGGGGTAACATTTCGTCGCTGTTCTGACATAACGACACATCACTTTACTTAATTCTGTTGTGATGTGTCGTTATGCCAGAACAGCGACGATTTATTTGCCCAGGATTGACATTCTTTTTAACCACACAGGTTCAAACACAAACACATAACAGTAACTCTCTGAATATTATAATATGATGCCATCACTAGAATACTTGTTGATGTTACCCCTTTATAACTTGAGGTAAAGGGTATTATAGAAACATAAATATTTAACTCTTTAGTCTTTGATTCATTGTGCCCATTTGGTCCCAAACCAAAGGAAATTTTAAATATTTGATATATTCATAGTAAATGCAAAAATATGAACTGAAATATCATTGATACATTCATAACCATCACTTAATAATGTGTGGCTGTAGCACAAGCCTTCATTTACTTCAAAATCATAATTCACACTATTACAATCCATTCTTGGGTGACAAAAAGGATGGTGCTATTTATTTCACTATCAAATCATAAATTTTGAAGACAAAAAATGAGTGGAAAAAAATAATTAAATTTTAAAGTTTAAAGAATAAAATATAATTTGTAGCTGTTTTGGTATAAACATTGGTCTCATAATGTATAGGCTGTACCATATTTGGTTATTTAGTTTATTGGTTATCTTTATCTTTTATCATAAAAATAACGCTCTTTGTTAGATTTATTTTAATCATACAACAACAAATTTTCCCCTTTGTAAAATCGGCAAATCCAGCGAGTTGTTTACCAACTTCTTGCTTCAAATAATCCTTTGGCACACGCACACACCACAACTCTGCGCTATAGGCATAGTGCATACGGCGGCAACTTTGTGTAGGGCACACTTGAACATCATGATCGGTCTCATATTATTTAGTGCGTATCAGCTGTAAATCAGCCAAAAACCAATCCAAAATCTCACACGCTATATATAAGAAAATACCATTGGTGACATTACTTACCAGTCATACCCGGCAGAGAAGCTCTGTTCAATGGCAGGTGCGATGAGCTTGGCTGCTGCCATAACACACTTCTCCATGGCGGCTTTCCTGTATGTAAATAGGAATTCAAACAGACAGCAGGTATGAGAATAAGGAATTGAAGAAAAGCACCTGAAAGTTGGACTGAAAATGTCAACAAATGTGGGGGGGGGGGGGGGAAATGTGGTTAGACTTGAGGAAATGGGTATGAAATGCACAACAAAAAATAAAATATTGATTTGGGTGCAAAAAAGGACAACCCAGATAATTTCATATTACTACATCACTGCAAAGAAACTTTCTAAAAAACTGTTTCCACTACTCGATCAATTGACTTACTTGTCTTTCTCTGCTTGCCTCAAGGTGTCATTTCGTATGGCTTCTAACACAAAGTTGGCATGCTTATCATCCTATGAAGAGAGAAAATTAGAGACATTTGAAAATAAATAAGTAAAGCCAAGTTATCAGTAATTAAGATGAGCCAAACTTTGTAGAACAAGTCAAATTAAATGAGCGTGTTTTCTGAAAATAAAACAAGTATAGGATTTGGACATAATTCTGTGACATCCTACCGACCCATTTGTGACCAGTCCTGTCAAAAATGACATGTTGTCTGCAAACACAGTTTTGAGATAGAGGCCAATATAGTTGGTGAAATATAAAGACAATAATAAAAACAAATATGCTTCTTCAAATCATATATATTGTGATTACAATGTCCGATTACCTTCAGCATGGTGTCATTTCAAAGCTTAACATATGCTCTTTCAAGTCATACCAATAACTCAGATTTGACTCGGGCCTCCAACATGTCCATTTTGATGTGACGAATCACATTTCACACTGGTGCATGTTTAGGCATGATATTCATATCAGGTGAAAAGAAATCTGAATTTCCATGAAATATTAAAACCAGCAGACTATTGCACAAAATTGTCTACATTTTGGCTAAATAAATGAAACTTTAGGCCCAGATATCTACTTTTAAGAGTTAAAAATATCTACTTTAAGATTTTTATCTACAAAAAACCATGCCTGCATTTTATACCATAAAAGACACTTTAATAATGTTACCTGTGAAGAGTATTACAGAGTAAGTCCTGGATTTGTTGGTTTCCTTATCAATAAGTAATGCACATGTATATTTTAGGTTGGTGCATCAATTCGTAGGCTAACTAGTACCTACGCTGGTTCCCTGCAACCTGGATCACCGTGCCAACTCATCCATAGGTGATAGGCTTCTCCATTACGAGAATCTACTCTACACCACATTATGTTCGCTCTGTTATGACATACGGCAAATAACAATCAACCCAAGTTGTAGTTGAGGTGGTGCATCAAATACCAAATGCAATGTCTCGATACCATGGCTATGACGCAATGTAGAGCGCGCTATGGCCATGCATGTATCTGACGCTCTCGTGGAGGCAGACACAGTGTATTTTGTTCCAATCAGCAAGTTTGTCGTTGTTCTATGTGTGGTACTGGCGCTGACCAAATTGATTGTGGATAATTTTACATCATTTTATGCATCATGACTTTTATGTCAGCAAATCAATGTGAAGACATGATTTGTGCATACCTGCATCTATGGATGAGTTGTGATGTGTAGCTCATTGATGCAAGACAATCAACCACTTACCACTATGCAAAACTAGTAATTGTGTGGATTTTGGTACCAAATACTATTATTTTTTCAATGACTTTTAGGAACCCATCAGGGAATGATTAGGAACTGTACAGCATAAAGTAAACTATTTGGCCTTTTCAAGATTTTTGTTCCAACTAGTGATGGGACAAACATATCATCGCTGTTCTGTCAAAACCTTGTATCTCCATCTGGCTTTGCAGCATGTATAGAGTAATTTATACTTCCTATGTAAAATCTTTAGGCAGTCTGTTCTAAACATGTTCAAGGATCAAGGGCCAAAACATATCGATCAAAACTTTGAAAGTTTTTTGGCCCCTGAACATGTATAAAGCAACAGTTCCTATGCATAACTGTAGGGCAGTTTTAATTCATACATACTGAAGGGCTGGAAAACATACAAGGTTTTGACCGAACATCGACGATATTACTATAAAACAAGAATACAACAACAACTCACTGGATGAGGAAGGTATTTGTCTTCATCGTCCAGGTTAAGATCCACCTGTAGAAGTCTGGTAAATGTCTTCTTCATCTTCTCCCTGTCTCCGGTAGCATAGTAACAGAGGATGAGATTGAAGGCTGTCCTGTAGTCAGGTCTCTCCATCATGATGTGTTCATAGGAGGTGATTGCATCGCTGTATTGACCCATCTTTACAAATACAACGCCAATGTTCTGCATTATGTGGATCCTGTAGATGTATAATGGACAAATGGCATTAGGCCACCAAAAGATAAAGAAGAAAAGAAGAAAGAAAGAAAAAAGAATAAAGAAGGAAAATCGACCGACCGACCCGACTTCAAGATTTTTGGCACTTGAGGGCAACACAACAATTTACTTTGGCCCAGACGACGGTGGCTACGAACGGCCGTTAATTTTGAATTTCCGTTGGTTTCAATGTAACAATGGATTTTGATTATATGACCCCATAAAATTCATCATAGGTTAGAAGAAAAATTTTCCAATCCAAAACCGTTCGGGATGGCTAATCATCCCAATTGTAAATGCTATTTTTTGAATTTAAACCGTTGTTAAGCGGTCATCCCATTCACTTGATCAGGTAACCTCGTTCGCATATTTTAACCTGAATACTCGTGAATACGCCCATGTCCAGCGTCGTCTGCTTTGGCCTAAGGTCTCACCTCATCTCTTTGTGTGTGTTAGGCACTTGATCCAGTGCCATACGGTAATACTTCACAGCCTTGGCAAAATTACGCTGCTTGAAGAAGATATTACCCATGTTCACTTTCAGGCGACCTGTAAAATTAAAGAAAAATAAATGTATGAAATCATACAATGAAAATATTTGATAAATAAGATATTTGAAAGGGAATGTGATGTGTCATGGTCATTTCGTACATCTTATGGGCTGTTTATTACACAATGTTGGTTAAAACTATTAATTGTTCACTACATGGCAATTTTCAACACTAATTTTGAAAGAGACGTGTCACTTTTCTCAACTTATTTGGCAACTTTACGGTTTGGCTATTTTGCACATTTAAACAGACTTCCTAAATAGAGTACTGGACTGAAACTGACACAATTGTGATAACGTCAGTCATTCAGGACAGGGGATTGTGGCAGGCAATCATGAATTAAAGATATCGTTCAAACTAAGCAAGCAACTTTATTAATTAAGCAACACTTTTTTTCCATGCAATTACAAATCTATAATGGACTAATAACATGCAAAATTAATTTTGATAATACTGCTTTTTTACTATGACTGTTCACTGCAAATTGACCTAGCGTATCGACTTTATACACATTAAATCATTTAACTACTGTGACAATAAAAACACACAAACATATTTATTTTGTGTATAAGTCTAAATGTAATCGCGCCAA
Source organism: Ophiura sarsii (assembly GCA_035610835.1). Taxonomy (NCBI): domain Eukaryota; kingdom Metazoa; phylum Echinodermata; class Ophiuroidea; order Amphilepidida; family Ophiuridae; genus Ophiura; species Ophiura sarsii. The sequence goes on from CM069455.1 coordinate 30,277,640, forward strand.
AAATACCACCTTCACAGTATTTATGGATTACTCTAATTTGACAACCCTACACTTCACTCACCTGCATTTGAGAACATTTTATTTTTGACGATGACATTGTAGGAGTTGATGGCTTCTGTAAACATCTCATTAGCTTCATACTGATTAGCAAGGTTGAATAATACCTACAAGGAAAAAACAAGTGAAAAAGTTAAGATCTGTTCGACCTTAAAGTGGGGCAAAACAAAACATTTGCTTGTTAAACCCAAGACCCGCAAGATATATTGACTTTTAAAAAAGATACATATAGAAAAATGTAAAGATGTTTCATGAATTCTGGGTCTGATCTCTCATATCTTGATGAGTATGCAGAGTACAGTACTTCAGGTCTATGATGATTTGATCATCATATCCCAGCTGTTCCAAAACATTGCATGTGACACCCATGTGAACCCCCATGTGATAACCATGTGACATTAGGTACTTACACAGTATGTCAGATCCAAATTGATTTGATCATTAGATCCCAGCTGTTCTAAAAAGTTGCATGTGACACCCATGTGATAACCATGTGACATTTGGTACTTACAGAGTATGTCAGATCCAAATTGATTTGATCATTAGATCCCAGCTGTTCTCTTTGCCTCACAAGAACTCTCTCCTTTCTTCCAGCCTCTTTGGCCTTCTCTAGAGCCTGTTGAAGAAATAAATATAACTTATGTATTCTGCTGAGGCATTTACAAATGTAGGGCACATTTGTTGTTGTTGTGTTGCCCTCCAGTGCCAAATTTTTTTTTTTTTTTTGCTGACAAATATTACTGACAGACCGTGGTAAATGTCAATTTGACTAATGTTTCTAGTGTGATAATAGTTTAAAAGCAATCTATTCAAGCAAACTTATTCATTTTAATAGTAATTAATATTATGACAAATTGGGTAAAATTTAAATCTTAAAAAAAAATGCGACCCTGATTTTGTGATTTTAGGGCTGGTCGCTGAAGGCAACACAAAAAAAGAAAATTGCCTTATGTGTATAAAATTCTGCTGAGGCATACACGATTGTAATGGAAGTATTATCAAGACAACTTCTTTCCTTGTAGCAAAGCAGCTCTACTTTATTAATGACATAACTTCATGAATATTTATAAAGACATGCACTTTTTGTACTGGTCAACACGCACTAACAAGTAAAATACACTTTTTAGAAATATGATAGAAAATTTACTTTGGTACCAAAATGTCCCTTAACTTGCGCATATAATTATCATGATATCAATACCATGTGAAACCCATGTGACACCATTGTAATACCCATGAGATACTGTAAAAGTGAACCTTTTCGCACGTGCAATTATTCACGCTTTACACATTTTGAACAATTTTGCTTGTTTTTATTTTTGCAATTTTGAGCTTCCTTACATAGACCTTCATACAAAATTAATATATTTGTGCGTTTTTCATTTTGTGCTTGCTGGTTTGGGCGCGAAAATAAATGTAGCACAACGTTTTCTACTTTTACAGTTCTGAAATTCTTACCAAACTCAGCTCTCCTCTACTGTTAGCAAAACAACTCTGCTCTATTAAGTCATTCACTTGTTTCTCAAGCTGCTTAACCTTTTCCTCAGGTCTAGAATCAAATAATACAAGAATATCACATTAATATAAAGCTACTATAATAGTCAGGGCTCAAAATAACAGGTTTTTTTACTGGGAGCTACTTTTTTTCAAAAGTAGCGCCCGGATCATGGGATTTATTGAAAACCGGGAGCTACTTTGAGTCTACCAGGAGCTAACTTTTTATTAAATCCAGCGTGGCAGCATTGTCAAATCGAAATTCGATGTCTTATGAGCAAGCTTCCCGATCATCAATGGGCGTTGGTTTGGACAAAATATCAGCGCTCGGTTGTTTATTTTTCAGCATTACTGGGCGCTATTGCAGGAGGACTGAGGGGTAAGAATCGCCCAGCGCCTGCTTATCTTGAGCCTTGATAATAGTCTAATTCACTTCCACAAGACAGTGACTTCACTATATCATTCATTGATCGCAGTGATAAACGTGTGTGCCCTCACAAGGCCACTCATGCGTCAATGCTGTGCCAGTAAAGTTATGCCAATGTCCTGAGGAAGAGAAATAGAGCATTGTAATACATAGTTTGCAATGACCTTACATACATTTAGATAGACGATTCAATCAGTGAATGCAAGTAGAGGTAGAAAGCTCATTATGAGCAAAATAAAATATCAAATTATATATGTATTCTAGCTAAGTTTTAAAGTAGGGTAATAGAAGAATATTAAAATTAATGTTCCACAAAAGTATATTGTTAGCTGTAATCACATAAGCTTCAAAGTCTCTGCCATTTCAAAATCCAGTATTCTAGTCAATTTTTAAAGTATAGGATTAGAAGAATATTACAAATAACGATCCACAAAACCATATTGTCAGCTGTTAACACATAAAGCTTCAAAGTCTCTGCCATTTCAAAATCCAGACGTAATAATTATCAAAATGCAAATGAAAACATAAGAATTTTGAAGTTAAATGTTGACGGACTCAAGAGGAAAGATTTCCAACTTATAATACTCATACATTCTCATTCCAAAATAACATTGGATAATGCCATTTTCAATTGGCCCAGAAAGAGAAGCTTATTGACCAAAGTTAGATCCCTAGATATTACTTACGTGTCTTCACTTTTAGCTTCCAGTGGAGGTGCGGGTCCCTTTGAGCCTTGGTTTAAAGGGTCAAATGGCTGACCTGTAAGGACATTTAATACATATCAGTTAATATAACAGCATAAGGCGACAAAAAAATCACACCCTGTTTTACGAGCGAACAAGTATGGTCAGTCGGTCAGGTTTTTTTGTTTTTTTTAAATCTAAAATGTCACCAAAATCTGCCAAAATCTGGACTTTTGTTTAAAAAAAAATTCAACAGATTTTCAGCCAAAAAACCGCCTGATTGTACATGATTTGAAAAAAATAAATTGTAAAATTGTAAAATAAAATTGTTGAAAAACTCAACAAGTTGGTCGGCCGTAAAACAGGGTTTCCCCCCTCGCTTAATAACACATTTTACCTTTGATTTTTTAGCAGGAAATCATGCCATTAACAGTGTTAATAATAATAATGTAGCAACAAAAGGCAGTCATTGTAGATAGGGCTTTAAAAACATTGCATTGTCTTAACACTTTCCACGCGGCTATTATGTTACCATATACAAAACAGATTTTTCAGAACCATCACTCGAAACCTTTCCCAACTTTCAAACTCTATCTCAAGATTTACTGAACCAATACTATACTAGGCATATTTGTACTTATTTCAATGCATTTCACATGGTGATTCCAATATTATGGTAATGAAATTAAAAAATGTTGACATTTTTGAAACATTTTGTGAAATTTTGGAATGTCGTCTGCAGACGCCTGCCGCGTGGAAAGTGTTAATGAATTGAAAATAATGATGTAATTACCTCTGCCTGCTGATGAATAGCCGGCAGCTTTCACTGCTGTCATGGGTCTTGCTCCACCATCCTATAGAGGAAATAAATTGAGTTGTTTAGTGATCCAGATTGGACCAGATCTGATATGGATCGGCAAAAAATCCGCTCATTTGCCGATCAATGAAAGGCTCCAACATTTGAGGCTATACGATATATTCTGGCCTGAACAATGTCGGAAACGATGAAATAAATCAATACTGAAGTACATGAAGTGTTCCCATCTAGTTTCCAGAATAGTTACTACAAAGTTCAAGATACCGATGCAACTTATGTGATTATTAATTTTTACCATATGCCCCTATCCTTGGTATATTATATTCTGTCATATCATGGTCTTTAACTCTTTATTAAATAACAGGATCAGGATCAGCAGATCTGTTAAATTATGGATTGAAGATAGGCAATGACAGATAGGGTGGACCGGCCCTTCACTAAAAATGTTAGCATTCATTTAATTAGCTTTTCTATTATTCACTCTTTTCATTGTTTTATGACATTTTTCATGATTCAAAGGTGTGTTACAAATCAATCGTTGATCAAGGATTATAATTTATTTGTTTCGATTATAGGAACAACCCTTTATTTTGTAGGCAATTACCCATTTCATATCAAACAGATAAAAACATAATTTTGACTTTGTTTTGATGTATAGAAATGATTCTAGCGACTTACTGCTCCTCCTTGTGCACCTGTAACTGGTCTACCCATAGATGATACGAGCCCCGTTTTTAAGCGAGCCTGTAATTAATACAACACATAAAAAGCATTAGAAGTAGCAATAATATTCTTAATTTGATTTGCATTGCATACCTGCCAACATTGAAAGTCCAGAAATCGGAACATGTGCATGGCGTGGCCATCACCCAAGTCTTTATGTACTCTATGAAACTGACAAAATGATCTAAAAACATGACATTTTAAGGAAACACATTTATACATATTGTGACCATTTGTTCATTCTGATAAAATGCCAGACATCTTTTATTTATTTTTATTCTTTCAGGTTTTTTATATATATTTTTTTCCTTCCTAATATTCTGGAAATCGGAACGTTCAGATTTTCTGGCAACTCAGAAATCGGAACTGATCAGACAAAATTGGAACAGTTGGCAGGTATGGCATTGTAACATGTTTTTATTAAGCATATTTTGGCCATCCACCTTTAGTGAAAGCAATGGAGCGAATCTACTTGCACTATAAATTTAAGGGAGGAATTTTGAAGGAAGGAGAGAGGAACCACATAATAGCTGGATAACCATATAGACGACACAACACAAACCCAGCCTTCAATAGAACCTAAAATCAAAACATCAGTTATTTTGAAGATGAACTGGCAGGAGGGTTTTTTCTTCACATATTTTCAGTGTCAGAAGTTTGTCAAAAGGTGCGAGAATCCTATTAAATTCTTGCAAAGGATTTGGCGGGAATCTATTGTTTCTCCTCCACTCAAATAGTGTGTTAGACAGATTATTCACATGAATCAATTTGTATTCTCGCAACTTTACTGGCTGGAATCTTTTGTGGGATGGATTCTCAGATTCTCCTCGAATTTCTGACCCAGATTTATTCTGTGCATATTGTAGAAGCATGATTTCACTATCTGTGAAAAAAAACCATGATATCTATGTTTTTAATAAATGGCCCTCCTGAGTTAGAACCTAATAATGGGTATTCCAATCTAAATCAGTATATCCCTAGGTGGTAAATAATGTTAATGTACTATCCTGACATACTATACATACCTGTGCTGCTGCGGTGCCCACTTGTCCCCTCTGAAGACCAAACTGTTCAAATGAAATAATAGGATATAGACATTTCAACAATTGGATTCCATTTTTTAACAATATCACAAAAAAACGTATTGCTTAATTTCATTTCATATAATTAAAAAATAAATCCCAGCATTTATTAAGTGCATGAATGCTACAATGGCCTCTCAATGTGCATACAAATATAGAAGAAGGTATTTAATAATGTCTTTTTAAGTTGCTTCTCAAAAGTGTAGGTATTATTAGAGTCTTGAATATATATAATGGGCATCATAATCTTGGAGCCTTGACAAAAACAACATACATTTGTTAAAGTAGGCGATAAAATGTATGTTTTATCTAAATGTTGTTTTTCTATTGCCTGCTATACAATTGTTCCTCTTTTTCACACTTACAATGTGGTTCAACTATTTTCCAGTGTAAATTTATTCCATTATCCCACAAAAAGCATATGGCATCGTATCGTATAACTACACTACTTACCGTCCTTTGAGCTGTCATCTAGAAAGAAAAGAAATAGAAACAAGAAACGATTAAGAATTATTAATTGGGTACGGAGGAAACAGGAAAGTGACATACTTTAAAATTTCCAACACAGTCATATAAATTTGTGCAAACTCCATTGAAAATGAATTTCCAATTAAGCAACCTACAGGAGGCAATGTTAGGTGATTTGTAGATAAGAATTTAAATCAACATCATTTTGCAGAAATGCTTTGCACTCTTCTTAACAACATTTATTTATCCTTTTTCTGATTAGGTTTTTCTTTGTTTGTCTTTGTTTTTCCAAGCTGTTCAAGTGCTAGTTATCACTGCTTAAATGACCTGATTTAACACTCTCCACGCAGCTATTAGTTTTACCAGGGTTCTAGCCAGGACCATTTTAGAACCGGGTAAATTTACTGACGGCGAACGGAGAAAATGTAGCGAACGAAGTGCAGTGGATCATGGAATGGGATCCAGAGGCCTTCTTAATGTCTTTTTAGGGTTTTTTAATGCACTTTGAGGGTTCCTGCCACATAATTTCTTGTTTTATGAGGCAGTTTAACGATTTTATCCACAAATTGTAAAAAGATTTTCTTTTAATTTTTTTTTATAGAGTGCCGGGCGGCCAGCCCAATTCCGGGCCCAGCGCCGGGCGGGCTAGCCCAGTGGTGGGCTGGCTAGCCCAGTGGTGGGCGAGCCCGCTCAGTGGTGGGCGAGCCCGCTTGGCGCCGCCCGTCCTAGCTAGAACCCTGAGTTTTACCATGTATACAAAACAGATTTTTCAGAAACCTATCCTAATTTTCGAAGTTTATCTCAAGGATAACTGATCCAATACTAGGCATGTTTGTACTTATTTTAATGCATTTCTCATGGTGCTTCCAAATGTTGTAATATAATTAAATATTTATGACATTTTTGAAACAATTTGTGATTTTTTGGAATGTCGTCTGCAAACGCCTGCCGCATGGAAAGCGTTAACATGAAGCCTGCCTTTTGAGAACTCCTGTAGGTGAACCATGACCCCCAACGGCACCATAATTTGAGCATCCTTTGGAATACTTACCGGCGGTCTTCTGCCATGACTAGTCTTGACAGCTTGTTGAAACCCTTCATCTTGCTCTAAATTCTGTAGATCAAAGCCAAGAAGTTCATTTGTGTGATCAAGGTATGATGAACAAGAATTAAAGAATGTTTGATAATGATAACTGCGTGTACACATTGTTTTATTGAGCTTGAAAATTTGCTATAAAATGAGCTAAGACATTGTAGTATAACTTGCAAAGATTCATCATTTCAAATGATGCAGTCATGGCAATTGTCACTGAAAGGTTTGTATCTTTCCAATATGCCATGTTCTAAGTTAACATACAAACTGCTTGCAAATTCTTAAGATTGTTTAAAATTCAAAATGGCCATGTTGCTAATCAACTTTACTTTGACCGACTATGTTATATCTCCAAATGAATATTTCAAATATTACTGTAGCTGAGATCTAAATTGTCATTAAAATAGAATGTTAACTAGGACTATTCCGGGTTAAAAAAATTACTGTAATACTTAAAGGTAAAAAATGTCCTCCATATTGAAAATCAAAATGAACGCAAAGTAATTTGCAATGGATGCACGTCACATGAGGTTGACTTCGCGTAAAGGTACACTACACTACACAAGGTCAACCTCACCCCCACAGCGGTGAAACGGACATCTGTGGTGCACAACACGTCAGCTGGACCTCACAGCTCTGATTGGTTTGACAGGTTAATTTACAATATCAATTAAATTCTAATGGACTTTTGGGTGAATTGAGATGGTTACAAACCTGTCAAATGTGAGATTGTGATCTAGACAATTGGATTTGTTTTGAAACTGTCACTTTAAAAATTCAAAGATTTTGTGTACGGAACTTTAACCTTTGAATTTTCAGTTTCATGTTTTATTGTTGGGTATAAACGTGCCATCTTTAAACTAGATGGAATTTTTGAAAAATTTAAACAGTTCTGAAATCAGTAGAATATGTAGCTTGCTGCCAAATAAAAAACCAAGTTGCTAGAAAATGACCATGTGAAGGGTTTTCCTATGCCACCACACATATAAGAAATTACAGTTCGTCACCTACAATGTCTCATGTAATATCTATTATATATTTACCTGGGTATCATACATAGCATTGTATTCATTGTAACCTGAGTAGATGTCGTCATCTTCCCCAGCCAGGTGGACATTCTCCATCTTATTTGAGTGGATTGGTCACACTATGTCAGTTAAATATGGGGTCAGAATGTCACTTAATATCCTGTTGTTAAACTGTAGTGAAAAAAACAAACAAAACAAAACATGTGAACACAAAATAGTGTAATTGTAGTGTACCCATTTCTCTAAATTCACATCCAGAATTTTCCTCCAAATACAAAATTTCCCTGCAAGGAGCTTTCTGATTTTTCCAGACCTGGGCACCTGCAGGGTTGGAAAAACTGCAAAGTTTCCCTGCAAGGGAAATTTGAGGAAGTTGGGTTTCCCGCTGCTTTAGCAGATGGGGTGTCTGAGGGGGACTGCCCCCCTCAGAAGCTGGCGTAACCAGCGGGGGGAAGGAGCCCCCACTTGGAACCCTTGCCTCCTCTCCGCTCAAGGGCGCATACAGGATGGTCGCACCCCGGGGTGCTGTGAAAAGACGATCCCCCATAAATGCAATTGATCAGGCCCTTTTCTTGTTCTATAGCCCCAATATTGCCTTTCTTTTCCGTTTCCTTTTCTTCTCTTATTTTTCCTTTTTTGTCTCCTTTCCTTTTCCCCCATTCCTTTTTCTTTCTCCCCTTTTTTTCTTTTTTCTTCTTCATACCCCGGGGAGCTGCAGCCACCGTAGCACCCTCCCTGGATCCGCCCCTGCCTCCGCTTGCCCCCCCCCCCACCCCAAATGAAATCAATCGGTGTGGGTGTGGAATGGAGCCCCCCCCCCCTCCATTTCAAGTCACAGCCCCCTTCTTGCTCCCCCCCCCCCCCCCCCCCCAAATGAAAAAGTCTAGTTACGCCACTGCAGACGCTTAAAGCTTTTTGGAAAATTAAGGTCCAATTGATTGATTGCATCATTTTATGGAATAAAACGCAATTTATTTTGGTAAACTAGGATTTACCAACAGGCCCAATTGATCACACAGTGCAGCCGTTTCTCCTATCCATAAAAAACCCTTAATATTCATTATCCCTCACCCATGCATGGCACTTTGAATTTGAATACGGCTTAGTGCTTGGTGTTTTATTCCGCGTAGCGTATTGAAAATGTGACTTTTGAAAAGTGACTTATTTTCTATAAGTGGTGCTAATCATGGTTTATCTTTGTTGTTAGGTGTTATTATGTTTGGTTCATCACTTGCTTCACAAAAATCAGGATATTCCTACATTTGTAAATTTATTTATTCATAAGTTTGCCTTCGATTAATTTGAGCCCTGTTTGGGACTTTGATTGCATGGTGGAAAGCACTATATAAGAAGTGTGTATTATTATTATTATTACATTTTTTTTTACATTCTTATTTTATTTAAAATATTATAAATGGCCAATCTTGGTAGTCTTTTCATCAAGTCACAACGTTTGGATTTCATCGCTGCTGGCAAACATCTATCTAGCCCTCGAGGCATTCAAGCACACGTGTTAAAAATGGCTAGTATAGAAAGTGATCATATGTAAGTAGGCCTAGGCCTAAATATGTTTTTCCAACAATACCAAGTCTAATAATAATTACGAAATCTTTGTATTCCCCGAATGTCAATAATTTACTAATTTATAATTTTGTCGCCTACATAAAATGGAGAAAGATTATTGTAATTGTAATAAATCATTACTGATCATTTAAATAATCATTGTTTTCATCTGCAACCGTTTTAAGATCAAATTGATAATTGAATAAATATTAAAATTAATGAATTATGCGAATCAAATCTAAACACTAACTTTACCACACATTCATGACAGTGCAGTTTGTCGCCATTTTCTAAACCCGTTAGCGATGTACCTCGTGTTGTCGTCAAATGAATTGAAGGAACTAGATGTAAATAGATGAGATTTATTTCAGTACGTTTTCTTTTGCATCAAAATAACCAGGCCTAATACAAGTAGCTATAAACTTTAAAGTCGGCAATATAGTCAGATTTATAATTGAACGACCACATTGCAGCAGCGTTTTGCGTACTTTGCGTGAAGCGCGCACAACCATGACTTATGCCATGAGCGTGAACATTTCGGGCGCGATCATATTTGTGCTGCGTGCGTGGTGTTCGTTCAATTTGTAATCAAACTATAGTCGGAGAATGGTCCAACTGACCACGGCCTGACATTGCTGATACACGGTCGGGCCCACGACGTTGTCGTTGTATTGCAGTAAATCCGAGGTTGGCACAACAACATCCATTGCCTGGACGTTGTTGGTCGCATGGGCATCCGACTGTCGAGCCAACGACTGGCTGACTTTAACAGCCGACTAGATCGCGACGTCGGGCCGACTTCAGTGTGCTTAGCCTATGGCATAGGCTATGGCTCTGGGTCATTTCATGACTTCCTCATTTTTTTAATTCTTTTATCCAGGCGCAAGCATTAGAAATTTGCATGCAACATCAATCATGTGCAAACAGAAAAACCCATGTAGAAATTCAAACAAACAAGCAAATCAACAACAACAAAAACAAATTTAGCAGGCCAAAAGTTGTTGGTCTTCATAAAAAGACTAAAGTCATTGATAAATGACAGTCCAGCCCTGGCCTAGACCATGGACTTATTAGATAAGTCCATGCCTAGACTAGCCTAGTCCTATTTACTGATTATTTTGCTTGGAAACGGGACGCGTTGCTGTTCGTTGCGTTGTTGCTACTGAAATTATTTATGAAAAGAAGACCTCAGAAAAACTGAACAGTCATTACAATTGACCAATAATACGACCAGTAAACCAAACAAAACTAATCACAATTCCAAACCTGTAACTATAAATCAATGAAGACATCGCATTGAATTTTAAATAAGAAAATAAGCATAGGCCTACCGGTTTATCCAGTAAATATATTTTGACGGCTGCAAAAGTATTTCCTTCCCATCATGCTTTGTAAGAATGGTTCACCATCTCTGCTTAGCTCCTTTTACTCTAAAAAAATTGTATGTAATTTTGAAACTAATTAGGATCAGCGAGATAATTAATGAGGTCATGTCAAAGGTCATCATTAAATATTTCTGAGCAAAACATGAACAACTTTCCGTGTCTTTGATGAAAAGAGAAGGGGATCAAGCGGGTTTTCCCCTTCCAAATCATGTTTATTTCCTAGTTTTTAAGTAGCGTAACTTATAAGCTGTTTATCCCATTATGGCAGCTTCTAGTAATATTGCTAAATTCGAAACACAGGCCAGCTTTGTAGAGAAAATTGATTACAATGACATAGAATTTGAGAAGGTAAGCTTACCCTTTTTTTTTACTTACAAGTTTTTAAGTTTAGGCCTATGAGGCTATTGTTTATAAGTTCACGTAGCTATTTTCATTGAATAATTGCTTGTAATGTAATAGTTACCTGACATAGCCCCTGGTTTCAAAGCCGATACAACTGTGTCACAGCAGCGAGTAGTTCACATAAAAATATTTCTTGAACACCGCAAAGCCAAGGTTAGACGTTTGCAAATAAGATTATCAGTAATACGTTTTCCTACAGAGCATTCCTACCTACCTTATTTTTAAAACCGAAAAACGGAAGCAGAAAAACAGCGCATTATCTGAGGTGTGAAAATGAAAATTCGTGAATACAGTATTTTCACTCAATTTTTTTCCCAAGGGTATTTGACCCTTGGCCTTGGGATAAAAAAGTAAAGGGTCAAAATGAAAAGTGAAGGGTCAAAAAAATTCCGTTAAATTTAAGCGCAATTTTTCTTCGCTTTTTAAAAAACCAACTTTTCGTGTATAACATCAAATATCCATCCAAATATATTTGTGTATAGACGATAGTTTAGTTAATTATTTAAATGATTTTTAAATAATGTATTTGTTTATTATTTAACGGGGTTGAGGGGAGCCTTAGTTTTTCTCTATAGTTGGGGTCTTGTTTTTGAACCCCCCCCCCCCACCCTCCTCCATCCCCACCCCCACCCCTAGACTTGCAATCCAACAATGGGTGATGAACATTTGTTGCCAAGAAGTGATCATGTGATCCTCCAATTCTTGCATGTTTCAGATCAAAATAAAACCATAGACGGTCTATGATAAAACACTCTTGCAAATAATGATGAACAAATAATACTCCTACTCAGGAAGGGCTCAGGAAAAGAAAACCTTTGAAATAACTTTTTATGAAGTTTTCATTGATAATAATAATACAGGCAATATCCATATGAGTCAACAATAACAATTTTGAAGGGAAGCCCTGAAATTTGTATACAATTTGGTGGGAAAACGTGGCCGGCCCGCCCGGCTCCATGTTTTTTTTACCAAATCCAAAATATTCAACCTATAAGCTTACTTTACTCCATTAACATTCAATTCATGTCTAAATTTACATTAAACAAAGTGTACTACAATCAATCCCCATGCTTATAGTTTGTAAACAAAGCCTTTGTAAACATCAATGCCACTTGAAAGGTATTTCAATTCGTAACAACAGCAAGGAAACTTGGCAACAGTTTTAGTTTATAACAACAATAAACGTGCATCGATCGATCGTACTTCTCGACATTGAAAAATTATTCGTTTATGACATGATCGGGAGTTTTCCATTTAATCTGTAGGGGTGTATATAATTTTGTAATTTACAAAATGCCATTACACCATGGTACACGACAAAACAAACTTGAATTCTTTATTTATTTCAAATCTATGATAATTGAGTAATTGATTGTTATTATTCCGAACAACTCTGTTTACTGATAGATCCTTTCATTTTTAGTGACATATTTAAAGTAGTTACCCATTTAACTAAATACTCCGACCCATTGACCCTGGGAACATGTTTACAAAACACGTGTTCCGCGATTGATTTTATTTGTCAAAATTCAATGAAAAATCCAGGGAAAGAAAGCACTCAAGCAAAACTACAATAGCGTCTTATCTATTATAATTGGTTTTCTTATCAAGTGGATAGACTTCAGAATCTGAAGGGGGTGGCGTATTAAACAATTTCTTTTGAATTTGGTTTCGGCTGAAGTCCATATTGTTTATGAATTACCCTTGTGAGGTCATGACCTGAACATCTGTAAACGATCGCCGCACGTAAACACAAATAAATCTCTACCAATCACAAAGCTCTTTTGTATTTACAAAAATATAATTGTAATTTATTCATCATCACATGACTTTTTTATGAATGAATAGATTTGAATATTCATTAATGTTGTCGTGTTAAGCACCTTGTAATGCAATACAATACAATGCAATATGAATGCTGACGATACGATGTTGTTTGATGTCGTTTTATGACATCGAAACATGTGAGTCGTGCTCTTAAAAGGGTCTTGAATCAATAATCACCCATTGAACACCACACCCTGGATTCTTTTTTGTATCAACTAACAACGTTTCTGAAGAGGGTGGCATATGTAAACAATCTCTATGCTCTTTTGAAGTTGGGTTTGAAGTAGGCCTACTTATTTCTTAAGAAAACGACGGTCTTTTGTTTATCTCATTCAAATAAATTCGATATTATATATCATCTGTCAATTGAATTTCAATCAGTCGTGTCAAGTAGGCCTAGAGATGAATGCACTTTCACTATCAAGTGGCCCTTGATCATGTTGATGTACATTTTATTGTAATTACCGTGCGTGGGTGGTATTTTTGATGAATGGATTGATCAACTTGAGATCGGCGAAAATGCTGTGCGTGAACCACTGGATCAATAGCGGCTGGTTTTAAATGGCGGCTCGTAAGATCAGACTTTTGAGGACACGTGGGAAATGAAAAGTGGAAAACAATGTCTCTCATTGGTTCAACAAATGATGTAGCCATCTTTTTAACCAATCGGCCGGTAGTTCTCAGGGGGTTAAGAAAAAAACTGGTCAAGTGATGCAAATTTGAAACCATTTTAGCTTTAGATAAGATTTACTTTCATGATGTATTTTCACGTACCGCCTAAACATATATAATTCAAGAGATATACCAGCAACATTTCGGAGCACCAACCCGGAATTGTACCCGCGCCCGAGACCTTCCGATCAAATGTCGAACACGCTAGTGTATAGACCAAAAGAGGACTTCCCCCGTCAGTTCTATGACACTAACACACTTATTATCTCGTGACAATACTCCCCCCTATACAATACAATGCACGTCCTCGTGCCGTAAATACAACTTAAATACACTACTAAAAATGCTCCACAATGGATGGGCCCGCCCTGGTGTTAAGAAACACCAGGGGCCACCGCTGCCACCAATTTTGTCACGCACCGCCCTAAACATATTTTAGGAAACTGATCAAACCAGGCCGATGCCACTGTTCACAGTTTCCCATTGCCGAGATCGAAGCCTCTAGTCTAGTGTGATAGCGCCCTCGATTTGCGAGTCACATCGCACGTTTCATTTGCCTTATAAGGACTTTCGTACTGTCAATCATAGCATCGCCCTCGATTTACAAGTCACATCGCGCGTACCCAGTGGCGTAACAGCCGGGGGGGGGGGGGGGGGGGGCACAGTGCCCCCCCTGAAGGTGCTCAGCAGGAAGTTCAAACCTACCCACCAGGAAAGATAGGGGAAAGGGAAAAGAGGAAAAGAAGGGGGAAAGGGAAAGAAAAGAGAGAGAGAAAGAAAAAAGGGAGGAAAAAGAAAAAAAGGAGAAAAAAGGGGAAAGAAAGAAAAGAAGAAAGGGAAAGAAAGAAAGAAAGAACATTTCGCAGTACAAAAAGCACAACTATCAACAAATTGTTGACTGTTGTGCTTTTTGTACTGCGAAATTTTGTGACGGTGCGAAATTTTGAGACCCTAATTTTGAGACACCCCCCCCCCCCACTTACGTGAAATTCACGAGGTGACTGACTGGGAAAAAATGTGGGGCAACCTTTTACGACAAATTCCGGGACGGAATTATTCTAACCAGGATTTTTTTTGGCTGTGCCCCCCTGACAACCAACCTCTGTTACGCCCCTGCGCGTACCCATGCCCATATGGGAGGCTCTTGTTTTGCGATTTGAATTTCCCCTCCCATTATATACATATACTCTCCCTGATCAAACTATAGTAGTTGATGAAAATTAGTTGAGCTCTTTACAGGATGTTTCAAAGTGAATAGTGCCATAATTGTAAGTATTGTAAACATTTTCTTACTTGCAGGTAGTGGGCAAAGGTTCATTTGGTGTGGTGAGCAAGGCAAGATGGCTAGGCAGGACAGTTGCAGTGAAGATGATAGAAACAGAGGAGGAAATCAAGGCTTTCAAAGTAGAGGTAAAGACAGCCCTGGGTATTTTCGAGACTGTCTCAGGTTTTTTTCCCTCAGGCACTGAGTTTCGTCCCCAAATTAAAAAATAACAATTCCCCCTTTTCACATTTGTATCTAACTTTCTTATGGTTTTTTCTCATCCATCCCATCCCCCCTTTCCTTTCCTTACAGATACCAAGTGTCTTCCCCAATTACAAAATAACAACTTCCCCCTTTCCTTTGAACCTTTTCTCCGCCATCTCTTTTTGTCTCCCTTTTCCTTCTTTTCCCCCTGTTCCCCTATTTTTTCTCTCACATTCGACCAAATTTCTTCCCCATTTGAATGATAGTGTTAAGTTTTTTCCCTACCCTGAAAGCATGATATTTTTAAGTATAATAATATACCCCTGGGTAAAGACTAAAATAAAAAGCGTTACATGCAAAGCGAAGTTAGTGAGCGTTACACACAAATCTAAGTTATAGTGATGGTCCCCAAGGATGAGTTTTTATGTCATCCCATTTGTTGTCACCAGACTTACAGAAAGTCAGCACCAGTTGGTATTACTATACTAGGTTGATACCCCCAAACTACCTGAATCACTGTAATCACTACAACTCATGAACATGTAGTCAAACTGCCTTTGGTGTAGTTTTGGACAGCGTGTACTATTGGGTGTACTTTTTAAGCTCCTCCACACAGTGTCAAATGCCTTTTGGAAGTCCAAGAAAGTTATCGTCAGCCTGCTTCGATAATTGCCTAGAACTCATTTTTTCTAGTTTTTAGAAAACAACAAAAATAAAGAAAGTGAGTTAGGCAATTATCGAAGCAGGCTGACGATATGTTGAATAGCACCATGAATAGTGCAGGTGAATTCCAACAGGAGCAGTAACTGTTGGATAGAATAAGGTTGGAGATATACCTTTAAGTGAAATGTGGCTTGTTATAGGCCTAATACGAGTTAATATGACCCATTTCAAACATTTTGCATCATTATTACAATCTGCCTAACTCACAAGGCTGACTTAGGCAGAATTGAAATTGTGCATTTATCAACACTTTTAATTGGTCAATGACTTCTGTATTATTACAGCATGTGCATAATGTAATGAAGTCATGATTTATGCAAAAAGCTCGATTTCGCTGAAAAGTGAGTGAGGCAATTATCGAAGCAGGCTGACGATATGTAGGCTTACCATCATCATGCCTACTCGCCACTATATGTTTCAAGATAAAAAGGTACGCTGTCCAAAACTGCACAGTCATAAATTGTAGTGAATTGACTTCAATCTAAGTTTGCGGGTGACTTGTCTTTCAAATCTGTCAAGTAGCCGACAGAAATTTTCCTACTTAACTTTACCAAAGATTTCCTGGTAACAGTGTATTCACTTAAAGATTTGATTTAGTTTTTCTGTCTATTGTTAAACAGGTGACCCAACTGTCTAGAGTGGCCCATCCCAACATAGTGAAACTCTATGGAGCTTGCACAGATAGACCTGTATGCTTGGTAATGGAATATGCAGAAGGAGGCTCTCTGTATAATGTACTACATGGTACTCTCCAACCCATCTATACGGCTGCCCATGCCATGAGTTGGGCATTGCAAAGTGCAAGGGGCGTCGCTTATCTACATGCTATGAGACCAAAAGCTTTGATTCATAGGGACTTGAAACCTGCAAAGTAAGTGTAATGTTTAGAGAATAAAACATAGTTCTTAGCTGTTTTGCTATAGACGATGGTCTTATAATGTATAGGCTGTACCATATTTGGAGTCGTGTATGGTCGCCGTTTAGTTTATTGGTTATTTTGATCTTTTATCATAAAATAACGCAGTTTGTTAGATTTATTTTAAACAAACAACAACAAATGTCCCCCTTTATAAAATCGGCGAATCCAGCGAGCTGTTTTCCAACATCCTGCTTCAAATTAATCGCGTTCTTTAGCACACACGCACCTGTCATCGCTGCGTTATACCCACAACGCATACGGCGGCGACTTTGTGTAGGGCACGCTAACGCGATGACGCGTTGATCATACGCGCTGAAGGTATTATTTTTCGAATGAATTAAACCCCGCCCCAAACTATGCACCATTGTCTCATAATGCATGGGCGTGTCGGCTGAAAATCGGCCAAAAACCAATCAAATTGCCTGCTGACATGTCAAACCACACCCACTATATAAGAATTATCTTTAAAGTATGAAAACCACTCATAATCTGACTATGGAAGATGCATACTTTATAACATCATACTACTGAGTGCAAAGGATGTTATGGATGGTGCATGGTGTGAGGCAAAAGCTTTGATTCATAGGGACTTGAAACCTGCAAAGTAAGTGTAATGTTTATCGTAGTATGAAAACCACCCATAATCTGACTATGGAAGATTCATACTTTATAACATCATACTAACAGAGTGCAAAATGTTATGGATAGTGCATGGTGTGAGGCAAAAGCTTTTGACTCAAGGATTTTAAGCTTACTGAAAGCAGATATACTAGAATCACTCGCAATTACTTACGGGATTTGAAAAAACCGGCAAAGTAAGTGCAATGAGGTCTTTACACACCTCTCATATCTGATCTTGTTTAAGACACTGTACCATCATTGCAGGTCTTTGGACTGATAGCTAGAATGCAGTTTTCATACTATAGTTTAAACAGTTCCAAATTAGTGAAGCCTTCTTACAGCAGCGAATGAATACAGACGGAAGCGGGCACGATGAAGGCAATAAGCGCACTGTGTATCATATGTGTGACACGTGTGTGCAGCTAAAATAGTGTGCCTTTGGCCATAATTACGCGCATACGCTTGGATTACTTTTGCGCGTGGAGAGATAAGAACCAAATATTTCTCGCCAATTTGGAACTGATCAAACTATAGTACAGTATAATTTTATCTTAAAAGTTATTTTACTTAGGGAATAGTGTAATGTACGTCTCAGTCATTCATCAATTACATACTAGGACCACTATGATTGATAAATACCTGGGTCCTTAAGTATGGCTTGTCTCACATTTTCCCAATTAGCTCAGTGTCTATTTTAAGGGCTTAGTGCCACAAGGCCCTATCTGTAATAGCTGCCAGATGGGGTTGTTTATATGCTGAGCAATTGCGTGGTATAAATGTAGCTTTGAGCAGCTATTGCAGATATCGTCTGTTTGTTCAGAAACCTAGTGATGTGAATAGTCACTATCTGTAATAGCTGCCATATGTTATAAACTTTTGGTGCTACATGGTGCGCCCTTGTAAAAATGCAATCTTACATGTGGCAGCCATTGTAGGTAGGTCTAGTTAGCTACAAACTCTTGATTTGTTTTTCTTTGTCTAGTTTGCTACTTATGGCTGGTGGAACTGAGTTAAAGATTTGTGACTTTGGTACTGCATGTGATATACAGACCTATATGACCAACAATAAAGGCAGTGCCGCATGGATGGCCCCAGAAGTATTTGAAGGTTAGTTTACTACAATCAGGCCAACAACATTTTTTTGTTTGTCCATAGGGTAGGGTCGGTAGGTCAGATTTTATTGTTGTTGATAACACATATTCAAAAGATGTATAATAGTTATTAAATACATGTAAGATGTGAATAGGTATTTTAACTATGAAATCACTTCATTCATGTTGAAGAAACAGTTTAACAAATATGTTTGTATAAAATGTAAAGAGATGAATCCAACGGAACCAGGAACTAAACACACCAAGGATCAGAAAACTGATACAAGCAGATATCTCGAAAATGTAAAAATGCTAAGAGTAAAAGCAAGATATACCAACAGGGTGTGGGGTAAAAGGTAATAACAAGAGAGAATAACGTCATAAAAAAGTTAAATAACCAAAAAAACAATGACACACGGAAATGCACTGGGACAAGCAATGAAAATTGCTGTGCAATAAAACAACAAAGATATATGGTAACAATAAAGACCGACGTTTCAAGTGGATATACCACCCTTCATCAGGGACAAAATATAAAAAACAAAAGTGTTAAGAACTATAAATAAGATAATGAACTAGACAAGTCAACCACTGTAATTATAGCACAATGCCAGTAATAGATGTTGACTACTAGACACCCTTTTGGTATATATTGCTTTTACTCATTAGCAAATATGTTTGTGTATTTCCAGAAAGCAAAAATTGTGGAAGAAAAAAACACCCTTATTCTGGAATTTCCAAAATTAGGATAGGTATTCATTTGTACAGTGAACACTTTTTTGTCAGTTTTCAAAATTAGGGTATTTAGTTTAGTTTAGTTTATTTTTATTTGGCATATCAAGACACAGAGATACAATACATCATATAAAATATACAAATCTTAAAAACTTACAACAATTAACACAACATATTAATACAATTAAATAAAACATATAATGCCAAGGATAGCCCAAGAAAGCTCTAAAAAGGGCTTATTTCCATTGGGGTCCTTATTAAAACAGCACATTATAAAAACATCATATATATATTTGCACACAAAATAATATTGCACTTTTTCTGAAACAACTGCATATAAAAAAATGGATGAAAAATCAAGATAGAAAGTGACTCTTTACTGCCTTTTTGAACTGCCTGTGGGTTTTGGATGTTTTAACCTGAGTTGGTAGCAAGTTCCATTCTCGAATACCAGTAAAGAAAAATGTATTGCACTGCTGACCTTAAGCTTTGGGAACCAGAAAATTTGTTGCACTGCCTGCCCCTGGTATTGTATCTGTGAGTGTTGGACAATTAGGTATAATGAGAATTCAAGTACTCAGGTAGGTCAGAAATGGAAGGAAAAAATGGTTTAGCCTCATTTGTAAATGTGAGTGTTGGACAATTAGGTATAATGAGAATTCAAGTACTCAGGTAGGTCAGAAATAGAAGGAAAAAAATGGTTTAGCCTCATTTGTAAATGTGAGTGTTGGACAATTAGGTATAATGAGAATTCAAGTACTCAGGTAGGTCAGAAATGGAAGGAAAAAAATGGTTTAGCCTCATTTGTAAATGTGAGTGTTGGACAATTAGGTATAATGAGAATTCAAGTACTCAGGTAGGTCAGAAATGGAAGGAAAAAAATGGTTTAGCCTCATTTGTAAATGTGAGTGTTGGACAATTAGGTATAATGAGAATTCAAGTACTCAGGTAGGTCAGAAATGGAAGGAAAAAAATGGTTTAGCCTCATTTGTAAATGTGAGTGTTGGACAATTAGGTATAATGAGAATTCAAGTACTCAGGTAGGTCAGAAATGGAAGGGAAAAAATGGTTTAGCCTCATTTGTAAATGTGAGTGTTGGACAATTAGGTATAATGAGAATTCAAGTACTCAGGTAGGTCAGAAATGGAAGGAAAAAAATGGTTTAGCCTCATTTGTAAATGTGAGTGTTGGACAATTAGGTATAATGAGAGGTAGGTCAGAAATGGAAGGAAAAAAATGGTTTAGCCTCATTTGTAAATGTGAGTGTTGGACAATTAGGTATAATGAGAATTCAAGTACTCAGGTAGGTCAGAAATGGAAGGAAAAAAATGGTTTAGCCTCATTTGTAAATGTGAGTGTTGGACAATTAGGTATAATGAGAATTCAAGTACTCAGGTAGGTCAGAAATGGAAGGAAAAAAATGGTTTAGCCTCATTTGTAAATGTGAGTGTTGGACAATTAGGTATAATGAGAATTCAAGTACTCAGGTAGGTCAGAAATGGAAGGAAAAAAATGGTTTAGCCTCATTTGTAAATGTTGTCATTCACCCAAGTTTATTCCAAAATTAAACAATTGATAGCTTTATAAATTGGTCATCTTGTCTTTCAGTTTTGTTGTCTTTAACATTGTGATTTATTCAAGACATGTTATCAGTAGGTATAGCACATTCGCTACACTAGGGTCTGCCACAGAGAGTGTGTGCACACTCAGGTGAATTTACTTGTTTATTAGGCAAAACTTAATGGACTAGTTTAAAAAAACTTAATAATATATAAATGTACACTCTTCATCATTAATTAGATTGATCGCTTCTCTATCTGAATCTGAAGTTTGGTGATTATTCTACACCCGGAAGTATTTAAAAAAAAAAATCTTTGCAAGTACTTTTTATGCCTTGCACACACTTGGGTCCCATTGACAGCACACACTAAGCAATGCAACTCAGCATTGAAAAACACCCATACCAATAATTGACCATTCTGTTATGATGCACTCCTTATTTGGCACTGAGCTTGCTATATATGGTAGCTGTGACCTCTCTGTACATGACCCTGGGTCATACATATCAATCGAATGTTATTCGGCTGAGTTGTGGCTAGTTACATAATGTTTGGGAATTTGCTCTAAATTTTGATATAATTGCCCGATTTGAAAATTTGAAGGCCCAATTTGAAAGGTAGAAGGTACCAGATGCTAGTAAAAACTCTCTACTTTTGGCTGATATGATTAGTTTGTATATCCATTGAATGCATCACACCAGAAAAAGACCCCAAAACACAGAATAAGCTTATTATGGTAGCTTACTGCAGACCTCTCCACAGCAGTTGCACTGATCGATAGCAACATACTGGAAATGGCTAGAGAATATGTTCAGGAATAAACTTATGTAAACAAAATGCGAGTCAAACTGACATAATTTGCATATATGCAAAATTTGAATACATAATGAGCTCATTTGCATATTTAATGAGATAATTAACTAAATTTTACATTTTAATATACGTCTTGTCACAGGTAAACAGTATACCAAAGCTCATCTCTCTACTGCTTGTAGAACTTCAGATATTCACGTTACGCATATTAATTAGCTGGACTTAGTCATTTTTTGACGATTTTCAGAGTTGCGATTATGAATTTTGAATAAAATGGCATATTCTGGAGTCTGCTGTACAAATATGAAATAAATATCATGTCTGATTTTAATAGAAATGGATAAACCTATGGCCAGTATCTTGCATCTGTGTTTTGTAGCTACTGTATGTACATAGTTTTATAATTAGAAGGGTGTAAACTTGCTGAAATGTCAGTATTGACCTTAAATAGCACTTTTTGGCAGATTTCCGGTCATATTTTCCAATAATCAATGGACAACATCTTCAGAACCGTACAACCTTTTTGCATGATTTTTTTACCAAATTTCTACTTTTGCAATTATCTACAACATAAGACTAATTTTGTACACTTTCAGTGCATTTTAATTTTTTGGGTGCTGTACCTATTATCAGGCTATAGGAACATGAGTTAATGGGAATTTCTTGACCAGCTAATTAGTCATATGCTTATTAATATTTATCACATGTTTGTACCCACAGGTCGTGAATACAGTGAGAAATGTGACGTGTTCAGCTGGGGTATTATACTATGGGAAGTTGTATCCAGAAGGAAACCCTTTGATGAGATTGGTGGTCCTGCATTCAGGATCATGTGGGCTGTACATCAAGGTAAGTGTACGCACACAATTTCCGCCAACGCATGTCACACATTTGGTGCAAGGTGCGTTTGTTGTGTTCATGTCCCTACACCCTTCTATGTAAATTTGATGTTGTAAAGAGGCTCAACACAGTAGTGAAATGTTTTAGATTTATATGTAGGGCCTTGCCCGCCAAGAATATCAAAATGTTTGGGATTTAGCCAGGTTTAGTCAACGTATTTGGGTGACTAATTTGTACTCCGATTGGCTGAGTGAGATATTCCCATCTAATTGCTTCAATATCTCTCTGGCTTTGACCGCAAAAGTGAAACAGGTATCAATAATAATTTACTAAAAATGTGTAGCTAAGATTCAGAGCCACACATTGTGGGCTGACATATTGAGTAGCGAAGGTATGAGGGAGTGGGTAGAACTTATTGAATGTCCCTCGCATATCACACCTGCCATTTTTCATAAAGGTTTAATGTAAAGTTTGAAATTTCACTTTTGTTTTTGTGTTTGTACAGGTACACGACCGCCAAAAATCAGAGGAATGCCAAAACCATTGGATGCATTGATGAACAGGTAATGCTGTTTATACCCATGAAGAAGTGTATTTTAGTATGTTAGCCCTAAACCCCCTGAGTACTAAAAATACTACCTCTAAGCCTATCTCCAAGCGCATGTGCGAATCGTTATCAATAACATAATATCAACCGAGCCTATATAATGAGTGTGGTATACTGAGCGAACTATTAGCTGAGGGTCCTGGCTTAGTGGGTGGTGCGGAGAGTCCCCGGATTGATTCCCGGCCAGTGAATTCCCCGGTGATTTAGTTGGTGTTTTCTCTTCCAAAATTGTGAACCCGGTTAAAAAAACCAGTTAGGGGATTAGGGTTAATGCTCATATTACTGGGAGTGGGAGATATCTGATATGTCAAGAAAGCACCTCTTTCTTCAGAGTGGACTTTGATGATTTTGTTCCAATGTACAGAGTCTCATACATGTGCACAGGCATTTTCTAATGCCTGGCGTTATGGTTATTCATCTGTCAGTACCTGGATAGGTATAGTATGCTTCGCATGGGAACTATTCAGTACTGAATTTGTTTTTTGAAGGCTCCCATTTCAGAGGATCTCTCAATGCCCTTAAGGGTAAAATGTAATCAAATCTCAATGCCCCTGGATAGGTATAGTAGTATGCTTTGTACCTGTATGGGAACTGTACAGTACCTGTATGGTACAACCAAAGTAGCCGTACTGTAACAAAGTTACTGGTACTATGCGGCCACTTTTGGGATTCTTCACTGGTACTTTAACAGTACCCATACATGTTGTGCACATACAGTACCCAACCACTCATACAGGTACTGACAGCAGAGTAACCAAGTGCTATTATGGAAGATTGCATTAACAACAATATTTGCATACAGACAATCTTTTATAAAGAAGATGTCATGATATGTTTCCATTTTCCCAGATGCTGGTCCAAGGAGCATAACCAGAGACCATCCATGGAAGAAGTTGTCAAGATTATGCAACCATTACTACAGGTAGGGACAGCGTTAGAAATAAGGGGGGGGGGGGGGGGGGGGGAGTTATTCGGTGCATAACCCAGCAGAATATTTTGGTTATCCACCACAATTTGTTGTTATCCATAGTTATTGTTTCAAAGAAGTTGTCAAGATTATGCAACCATTACTACAGGTAGGGACAGTGTTAGAAATTAGGCAGGGGGGGGGGGGGGGGAGGTTATCTGATGGACAACCCAGCAGAATATTTTGGTTATCCACCACAATTTGTTGTTATCCATAGTTATTGATTCAAAGAAGTTGTCAAGATTATGCAACCATTACTACAGGTAGGGACAGCGTTAGAAATTAGGCAGGGGGGGGGGGGGGGGGGGGGGGGGGAGGTTATCTGATGGACAACCCAGCAGAATATTTTGGTTATCCACCACAATTTGTTATTATCCACAATTATTGTTTCAGTTGTTTTAGTGTCAAAATCTTTGTTATCGGTCGGATAATCAGCAAGGAAAAAATGGTTATCTGCCAGGTAATGTGGTCATTTCGGGTGCATGGATTACCTCTATTTCAAACGCTGGGTAGGGAATTAAAGAAAATTTCAACCACAAGTCTTGTTTGCTTGTTTGGTACACCTCCATCATGTCTGACAGTTTGTGTCCTTCGTGATGGTTCTCCACTGTTGTTGGTCAGTAGCTAGTTGATGCACCGCCCATAATATGTGAAAGTGAACTTGAAAGTGAACTTTAATCAAAATACAAAGTGGAAATCATATAATGGTGTACAGAAAAAAATCATTGCATGTGAGGGTTTCTACATCTGTTATCAAATAAATAAGTTTTAAAATAATACATAAAAATAAAAAAAACCTATTCTACAGACAAATGAACCTCTAGGGTCGGTCTGTTTTTGGTTTTTAAAATTCAGTTTGTTTTACCTCAACAACAACAAAAAATGACCCAAGAGAAGTGTCTTTAGATGATTTTGGTGCATTTTCAGCATTTTTTACCAAAAGTTGATTTTGTTACATTGTTCAAAAAAAATAAGAGCCAATTTTTTTTATTTTGGTCAAAATCTTTAGAAATCGGAAAATGGTTTCTCTGACTCATTTCCTTTCCAAATAGGTATACTTTTATATACATCACATTTTTAGTTCAAAAGTTACAGCGCTTGATAAACTTTGTATAAAAAGGGTTAGCACCCCCTTAAATCAATTTGCGATATAACTGGCTAATTTTGTACTGAACAAGGAGCATCCGCGTCAGCCATTGAATAAGAACTTTTTCCACTTGATTTGTTACAGTACTTCCAAGGCAAGGAACAAGACCCTCTCATCTACCCAACACAAGAGGAGCGTGTAGAAGAACCACACCTATCCATGAATCTTCTGTTGCTAGAGGATGCTACACAGAACACTAACTTGACGGAGAACATGTCAAGAACCAGTACCATTAGTGATACCATTATACGGTCTGGAGACCAGGAGAGTAACGGAGTCATGAAGGTTGGTGTTGTCATAAGGGTGTCAAAAAAGTGTCACATGAGGGACAAAAGTAATTTAAAATACATTCAATGTTTTTTGTTTTTTAAAGAACAATAATTTTTATTAGCGCTATTTGTCCCCTTTCAAATTGTATGGGTGGATATTGCATATGCCAAAATAGTGTGTGTAAGCTTGGATTAATTTTGCATGTGAAGAGATAAAAACACATATTTCTCATCAATTTGGATTCGGCTCTGTATTACTGCAATCAATTCATTGCAGTACATAAACGCAGTGAAATCACTGTCTCGTGGAAGTAAAATAGACTATAGTGATTAAACCACAACTGGACTACCGCAGGTCATTTGGATTATAGGGATCAATGCAAGGATTATAAACATACATATAGTCCAATAAGATCCAAATTTGCAAGAAATATAAAGTAATCCAAGTGTAGGCATGCAATTTTGGCCACATAGACACGATTTCAGCCAAACGCTCAAGTCACATATTTAGTGCAAGGTGCGTTTGTTGTGTTCATGTGCGCTTACACCCTTCTGTATTAATTTGATGCTGTAAAGAGGCTCAGCAATTTGGAACTGATCAAACTATACACCTTTTATGTTTGCCTATAGACCATTTCAAATTGAGATCGGAAATCTTCGGAAAAACAGGTCACGTGGAGTAGGTGCGTTGCGCGTTCTTCGCAACAGTTGATCGCATTCACAGCATTGCCCTAGTTGATTGTCCGCCCATGTTTACATACACGCGTGCACACATGAGAAGTAAAACGTGGAACGAGACTATTTTGTTTTTTTATCAACAAAGGCGTTGATCGGCAAATTCCAAATGTATCGAGCAGATGGTAAAAAGTGAAAATATTACCCCAAATCTCTATCATCTCACCGTTTGTTGTTACTGAAATGCCGCAACATCAACTTTGTGAGGGATACAATCTATCGTCAACACCATCGCAATCTACCACACGGGCAGACGGGTGAAAAACATGTTTGTTTTTCTCCGCACATGGCCATGACCTGTCAGGAGCTGACAGGTCATGTAACCGAGCGTCAAATCACTCGGCTAATCGGAAGCATTCGGGTGGTCGTATATTTTTGGATTTGAAATGGTCTATATCAAGCAGCCAATCACAGATAACACCACAGTTTTACTGAAGGCACAACACGGTACAGGGTGTCCCAAAAGTGTCAATACCTTTTTAAAGCTTTATAAATTATATCTCCGGCAAAATAATTTATAGTATAAAACAAACAAAAATTATTTCGACAGAGAAAACTTGTAGAATTATTTTGATACCAAACGTAATATAACACAAGCTAAAAGCCACATAACTTACAATACCATGTGATTGATTAACTTACAGGACGCCCCATGATAAAAAGCCCAGAGAAAAGACTTTGCTAAAAGGTTTTCTTGTGGTGAATTTCAATTGATGTACATTGTTCATGTCTTAAAAGTTCATAAGGATGGTTTTAATCTGAAATTTAAAACAATCACAAAATTAGTGTAAACTGATAATGAATTTAAATTGAAAGCCAAATTAATGATCTTTTTAGCACTATTGGCTTTTAATATGCATGTCTGACATTTGTGTGAGGCCTTTGGGGAAAAGTGCCCATTCTGATTCACTTTGTAGCAGGGTTGTAGCTAGGCCAACTTTTGTGCCAGGTGGCAAAATGGCGAACGGAGATGGCGAAGCGACCGGACGGGCTCAATATTTTGCTATTTGGTTACAGAACTCTCGCGGCTCAGGGGCCGGGATGTTTTTAGGCTTTTTTAATGCAATTTGAGGGTTCCTGCCACATCATTTCTTGTTTTATGAGGCAGTTCAATGATTTTATCCACAAATAGTTTTTAAAAAATTTAATTAAAAAAAATTTAAAAAAAAGAAATTAAAAAAAAGCTATGCCAGGCGCCGCCTGGCATAGCTACAACCCTGCTCTGTAGTATTTTACATTCTGTAATATCTACTTAGAATAACTCTTGTGTCTTTTGTTTATTAGAGAGAAACCAGTGGCCTTAACAAGACAAGAAATCCAGAGTATGAAAAGAGGAGAAGATCAGCAGATCTACTGTCATACCCTGGCAAAGATGAGGATGAAGATGAGGATACCAAACCAAGTAAGCAATCGTATACATATCCACAGGGTTGGAGGACTGGACATTGTGACCATGAATTCAATTCCAAACCCTCTAACCCAAAGGTCTGTATGCTCAAGACAAGTTAGACCTAATTAACTTTAGAATTGATCTGAGTGAATATTGGTCCTTCTGAAAATACCTTTTTATAATTTCACATCACTTGTATAGTCTCTAACAAAGTACAAAAGTAGAACAGGTTTCACCTAATTAGTTTTAGTATAACACTAATGTGTATTCCCTTTATAGGGTCCATAAATAGTAAGACTATTCTTCATTTAGACCAGGTCTAAGTTGTTTTGTGCATATGAACCTTAGAGTTTGTCTTTACATGTACAAATCTTAACATTTGTTTACATTTTATGTACCGAAAACCCACAAAAGAGTGGGTTCATTCAGGCAAATTCCCCTCCACTCACTCCCAGAATATGGCTTCATCCCAGAACAACAGATCTATTGTATTACAAGTTAAGAGGTTGAAACAAGTACCCTGTCAAATTACTTTATCAGTCATGATTTTATCAGAAGTGGCGAAAAACCTTGGGTTTTGCCTTGAGTATAGGTGGGGGCGGGGCTACGTCATGCAAGTGAAAAATATCAAATGCCGGTGAAAACAACTTGCGCAGATCAATCAATTAAGGCAACCGCACAGTGCGCCTACTGCGCATCAAGTGCGTAACGCTCGGCGTTAAGTGCGTGCATGGAATGTTTTGCTTTTGAAACTCTTGTTGCCAAGCAAATTTGCTAAAAATAACTCAAGTCCGCCCTTGCCTATAGTGGCTCTAACCATGGCCAGTTCTTCACATAAGAACTGCCTTACCCCTGTTCAACTTCATGACAGACAGAATAGAGTTAACATGGAGAAATTCCACCCTCGAGGAATTGGCTATCCAGAGCAGGCTTCCCTTTAAAGGCCACCTTCTTTGCCCGATATAATCAAATTCTTCTTCGTTACTTCAGTCCTGATGAAGGCGGTGACACTTCTGATGAAATCTTGACCAATAAAGTCATCACACTCATTTAAACCTGTCTACTTGTAATTGATTCCTATCATGAAAGCCTTTCTAATTATTTGATATATAATTTTTAGAAGAGATGATTTTATATATCCAAGTATTAGTGCTGGCATATCAAATTTTATTGAAGCTTTCTTTAAAAATGTATCAAGAGGGACCGCTAGAATTAAAAGAATAAAATCTTATTGTTTTGTGGCAATTTCTTTTTTGTAGGCAATTCAGATATTTTTGTTTTCAAACCAACCTGGCATATTGTTCAAACGGTTTATTTGACAGAAATAACTATAATATTTGCAATTTATAGTATCATACTCATGTATGAAATCATAATTTTATTAGAAGACAATGATGTTTATTGAGAGAAAAATGGCTTGTATCAGCTTTCTCAGGCCTAACGATTAAATGCCATGCAATGTTTTGATGCATTTTAATTTTTCCACTGGAATAACAGAGATAAAAGTACTAAATAGTAAAGATGAAATAAATTAGAAAATGTATATTTGATACAAATTATTTGTAAAATAACCAATGAAAAGGTGGTATTTTAATAAAAGATAAGTGCTTAGAATGCCAAGATTTCCCCTTTTCGTTTTCAAATGAAATTCCTGGACGAATAATACACTGAGCCAAAAAAGAAACTTATAAAAAAACCCACTTATAATAAAATTTTAACAGATCACCAAATAAAAGTCAGTGCATGAAAATGTACCAAATTTGGATACAATATTACTAATATTACTATTAATATTGTATCCAAATTTGGTACATTTTCATGCACAGAATTTTATTTGGTGATCTGTTAAAATTTTATAAATTTCTTTTTTTTATAAGTTTCTTTTTTGGCTCAGTGTACTTGCTTTGTTTACATAATTTTACTAACTTTTGATATCTTATACAATTATATGTTTGTAATATAGAAACACCTTTAGATTTTCTTCTTTTAGCAACAGGTAGAGTATAATAACATTGACCATGGCACAATATATATATTATTCATAATCACTAAATGGTGTGATTTTTTCTTTTCATTTGATGTATATATCAACATTTAATTTTGATTACTGTATGTGAACCATATTTGCATGTATATTTGGCCATATTATTTGGCATTATCCAGGGGACCATGCTTCATAAGTAACAACACTATTTGTACTATGTGAAGAAATACTGAACTTATTTATATCAATTTATCATATCAAAGAGAGGCAGAAGGGACGAAGTTTATATTGGATTAAGTTGTTGAACCTAGTTTTTGCTTTTCCAGATAAGATCAGAAATCAAAAGATAACAGTATTAAGAAATAATATAGTATTTTAAAGATTTTTTCGGAGTGGTTACTATATATGTATATGACCGAATTTCATGGACTTATAGTCAATATCATTTATAATAAAAACCTCAACATTGTAAATACATAAATTCATATTATTTAAAAATGCTAATTTTTGACCATTTATATAAAACAAATAACAATCAATAATTTAATTTGTCAGCAATTCTTGCTTGATGTTTATTATTTATGCAGTGTAATCACTTATCTTTGCATGCAATTTTAAGTCAATATGTTTTCTCTTGGATTCAATTTTGTAAGTTCCAAGTCTCCTCTGTACTAGACCTGAACAATATTATAAATGTCCCTGTAATTTCCATTCCAAAAAAAAAAGAGAATTTTTTCCCCAATTTGTTATGTATTTTTATTTTTGGAACCAAAATTCTCTCAAAATACCAAATAACTCTGCATGGAGCTTCCTAAACCCTTCAATTTATCTAGACCAGAGATGTTATACTTCTGGAAATTTCTGGAATTCCATAAATGAGGCCATATTTTGTGCGTGTTGCATTTCCCGAATTGGATGATGATATTTCAGCACAAAGAAAGGCAAACAAATTGTGATACCCTGTAGCCTAGTCTCTAGACAAGGCCCCATATGTCCAATGCCGCAAACAGAAATGATGCAACAAAAAAAAGTTGGGTCAGTAGGTCAGATTTTTTTAATTAATTTTTTTAAATCCTTTTTTAAAATCCTTTATCAAGTATCAATTTGAACACTCACACATAACAATACATATGCAAAAGACAAATATCTCAATGTTAAAAAAAGTGGTGTTTCAAAACATGTTTTTCTTCCAATTTTATGATATTTATTTTTTTCACCAACAAAAAAAGGTGATTTGTTTTTTGTTTTTTGTTTGAAAAATGGGAAAAAAAAGTTAAAAACGTCACGGTCGGGACCATGGGAGACGGTCAGTCGGATGAGGACAAGCAAACACCTTTTGTTTTGGGGCCTAAGCACTCTGGTCGTTTGGCCAAGGTGAGCATAAAAAGTTCAGGAAATGGATCAATCACCCACCCACTTATATCCTTGATCTAGATCTTATTAAACAACAACTATTATGCCCTACATCTGCTTACAAACTGAAAAATTGTGTTGAAGTTCTGTTGCCGATTTTGAGAAAAAAATTCTAGGCGAATATATTTGTGTAAAAGTTGCACCAATAAGTTTCTAACACATGGAGGAATATTTGACAGTTTTGTAGCAAGTAAAACGAAAGCAGATGTGAAGTGTTGTACATATATGGGTCCTAGTTGGACGAGAAGAACCATTGTTTTTTGTATTAAACCAAAATTAGGTTCTGATGAACAGTTTTGGAATTTAGGGTAGAGAGTTTAGTTATAAATTCTGCCTGGTCACTCAAATATAATACATATAACAAGAGTCGGCTTTTTATATAAGCTAGACCATTTTTTTAAGAATGAAAGAGCACCTTTTTATAATCCTTTGAACCACATTTATTGGTATTTTACCTGTTGCATGCGTTTCAATATGAGTGGTGAGGTTCAAAATTCCTCTTACTTTCTTTCAGTTACCCTAGCTTGTCTATGTAGAAATCACATTAAAAGCTTAATATGGCATTCAATAGGGTTACACGTTTGAACATTTCATTTCGGATGGGGGATCAAATTGGTATAAAAAACATATCAAAGCCTCATTTAGGGTGTACATTGGCATAACCCTAACCCTACCATATACCCCAAAATACCACGACTGGGCACGTTGGTACCACCCGGCGTGGAAGTTTTTGGATGAAAAAATGGACCCAATACATACAGTCTGGGCAATACACTGCCCAGAACTGTGCTCGACAGCCGTGGTGAAGTGTGGAATCCCTCGCCTGTGGTGCGAGAGGTCCCTGGATCAAATCCCGGGGGGATCGGGGGGGATATTTTGGTCGATTTTCCGCGTTGAAGAAAAAATTCTGAAAAAAGTGTGGGGGAAGTGTTAGGGTTAAGGCGACTCTTTTTTAAGGTGGTGTCTGGGGAAAATATACATTATTATATTTGAGGGGCTGTTTAAAGAATTCTGTCCCAAAGCGGAAGCCCATAAGTTTTGAAAAAACTACAATGTACACAATACACATGTAACCCAAAAAGGTTATCTTAGCACCCATCCTCTGCTGGGACTTTTCTAGTCATGTTATTGTTGTATTTTGATCACTGCATGTTTTATTTGAGTTTTAAGTTGCACAATATTTACTGTGAATCTATGTTTCAAACTTACAGAGTGACACAAAAAGAAAATTCTAAGCTTTTTTAAAAAATGTTTGAAACTGAATTTATGAAGATCAGCATATTCATATAGCAGCCATATGTGCTTTGAACAGCTGTAAAATAGGGAAGGCACACTTTCGAATTAAAGTTAACACTTTCCATGCGGCAGGCGTTTGCAGACGACATTCCAAAATTTCATAAAATGTTTTAAAAAATGTCAAAATAATTGAATTTCATTTCAATAGTCAGTAATCCTTGAGATCAACCGTGAAAGCTGGGAAGTTTCTGAAAAAATATGTTGTATATCGTAGAACCAAAAGCCGCGTGGAAAGTGTTACATTTTCTGTTTTCTTTGAAGTCAGTTGAAACTAAATTCCTATTTCTATATTTGAGGACTGCACATTGTGCCTTTTATGTTCACCCATAATGTAAGTTTTTTGATGAAACTTTGCATAAGTGCAAAAATATTCTTTTTTTAAAGTTAAGTACTATGGAGGTCAATTTTTTCAGCCTTGTGTTTCACTTGTAGGTTATACCATATATCTCACAGTTGTGTTTATCATAATCCTGGGAAATTGAATGGACACTTTGATTGCGGTATATGGTCGATGACATGGAAGATTGTCACTTAACACTTTTCACGCGGCAGGCAGCTGCAGACGACATTCCAAAATTGCACAAAATGTTTCAAAAATGTCAACAATTTTAAATTTCATAACCATATTGGGAATCACCATGTGAAATGCATTGAAATAAGTACAAACTAGCCTTGTATTTGTTTAGTAATCCTTGAGACTTTTGGGAATGGTTTCTGAAAAATCTGTTGTATATGGTAAAACTCATAACCGCATGGAAAGTGTTAAACAGCCAGCTAGGCTCTTATTCGCATAGAAGACTGCTACCTGTGTATGTACATCATGCATTGCACACTGTATCCTCTGTTCAATTTTGTCCATTCAATTTGTTATATTTGCATGCTTAAAAGGCTATTCAGAGATCAAGAAAGTAAAGCTATAATAATAAGCCTTATCGCCAATTGGAATTTTTTTATTGATTATCCTTTTCTGATGCATTGTGGGATCCAGAACGGGGCAGATTTTGCCCTTTTGCGATCCCACAATGCAACAGAAAAGGATAATCATTGGCTTTTTTTCGATTCGCGATAAACCTTATCCTCTATGATGACATCTGTCTTGAATAACCCAAGTTGGGTTCCTCTTTGGCAATGTCCATTTTAACGCCCCGGACAGAATGATAAACTGCTTTCCTTCATGTTCAACGTGACGTTAAGTGTTACTGTACAAGTGGAAATGTTCGCACTACATTTATTTTTGCGCTATTTGTGCTCAAATCAGCAAGCGCAAAAATAAAAAAACCACAAATATATTTATTCTGTATGTAGGTCTATGTAAGGAAGCTCAAAATCGCGAAAATAAAAACAAGCAAAATTGTTCAAAATGGGCAAAGCGCGAAAAATGAGATGCGCGAAAATATCCACTTTTACAGTACTCTTATCACATTGCATGGAACCAGTCAATACACAACCACTATCCAGATTGGAACCAGTCAATACACTACCACTACCCTTGTTGAAGCTCTCTTTCTAGATCTCTCAATATGTCAGCCTGTCATTTTTTATTTTGAAGTTTTGTTTTCTGTGTGTGTTGCGCCCCCATCACAGAGGCTGCCGTTCGAAAGGGGCATCAACGTAGTAGTTCGCATGGTCATATATTGGTGTCATCCACCCCTGCCGATGATGTTTATGCCAAACCACAACCATCTGCATCTTCTCCATCCATAACCATATCCTCTCCGTGGGATACTAACTCTAATGCTTCCCCCAATACTACTTCTCACTCCAAAACCGACCTCAATCTCTCAGAGTTTGATCCGTTGTTGAAGCAGCGGTCAAACTCGGATGAATCTCATCGTGTCTTGAATGTGACAGATTTTGGCGCCGGTGCAGAGAGACCCAGGTCGGGTAGTCAAGGCAACATGGTGGCGCCTTTGTTGTCATCGCAGAGCCTTATTGCAGCGCCCTCAACAGAGAGCACAGCGCAGATGAGCAAATCACCAGACAAACCTATGAGAAGTGTTTCCTTGGATCAGAAAGTGCCTCACTCAAATGGTAAGGCTAATTTAAAATGTTTTTCACTACAGTAAAACTACCATATTGGGAAATAATGTTGTGAAAATGCCATGATGTCCTAACCAGGGGGGTGTCACTTGTATTAGTACACGGTATGCATGCTCGCCAGAGAGAAAACATCGAAAAGGATCAACCCTGTAGCATCGACAACGTTTGTATAAAAGGTTTACTTTTTCAGGTTAACCGTTAACGTTTTAACACTTTCCATGCGGCAGGCGACTGCAGACGACAGTTCCAAAATTGTACAAATGTGTCAAAAAATATCAAAACTATTGAATTTCATTACCATATTTGGAATCAACTTGAAAAATGCCTTAATGTAAGTACAAACATGCCTTGTATTGGTTCAGTAATCCTTGAGATTAACCTTGACAGTTGGGAATGGTTTCTGAAAAAGCTTCTTTTTTGTATGGTACAACCAATAATCGTGTGGAAAGTGTTAAGATCACGTTAAAAAATAAACAAACAATATGTGGCCAAAATTACTCAGTATAAAATATGTGAGGCCTAAATGAAACTCTTGGCTATATTCAGGTACGGAATAAACCTTGTACTACTACAACACATTCTAATTGTTATGAGCATGCACACATCAGGTACGGGACGTCTAGCAAAACCAAACAAAGAAGAATGTTCTTGTCTCAGAAGCCCGCCTGCATTGGTATGTGAAATGAGCTACAGCGCGTTGGTCTACGCGCTGAGGCCTACAAAAAAAAATGGGGATTTTTGTTGTTGGATTTTTTACAAAAAACCTAAAAAAGGGTCTCTGTAAGCTTGGATTAGCAACAACAACAAATCCGCATACCTCATAACCACTTTTCTAATGAAAAAAATACATTAACAAATCGCACAGCACTTAGGCTTAGCGATTTTGCAAAAATTTTCTGAGACAAACCTTCTTTGTTTGGCCAAATACCTTTTTCTCTTTTTCTTAAACTGTCTACTTGTCTCTTCACAGTTGATGATGAAATCATCAATGCCATGGCTTACATGACATTGGACCATCACCTGCAGCCTCTACCACCAAATACAAAATCAAGAGCATCGGTGGAAATATTTGACCAACATTGCCAGGTCAGTATTGTATGTAGTTACTGTTCTGTCAAAATGTTTTTCGGCCCTTAGCATGTATAAAGTAAAACTACCCAACAGTTATACATAGGAAGTGTCAGTGTTAAAGTCGAGTCCACCCTACCCAAGTCTGAGTTCTTACATCTCGAGTCCGAGACCGAGTCCTTACTGTCCGAGTCCAAGTCCCGAGTCCTTATATGTATTTTAAGTTCTGATCACATGTCATTCATTTTGCTATCTAAAGGGTTCAACAAAAGAAAGTATACACTTTGTTTATGTCATTTTAAGTAACGTTCAATTTTTGTTTTACCAAACAGGCTAGATAGGCATTTAGATGAATCATTTAAGCATAATTTGATACCAAATTTGCCCCCTAACAATAAAGATAAACCATGATTAGCACCATTTAAAGAAAATTAGTTACTTTTCAAAAGTCACATTTTCAATACACTACGCGGGAAGAAAAGACCACATGTTACCTGTCCATAATCAAATAGACCGCTCGTTCAGGCACAACCCAACGCATCCCCACTGTGTGATCAATATCCATTTCATTCCCGGTCATTCAAAGTGCCACGCACAGCATTTTCTCGCGGCTTGCGCCCCCCCCCCCCCCCCCCCCCCACCCCCCCTACCCCCCACCCCAACCCGTTTTTCTCCCCGAATATTTTTACTGCCAAAAACAAGCCCATGGAGTTAGGTAAAGAAATAATACATTTGTATGTCTATCTTACTTGCAGGCAGCACAAGAGTACATGAGGGTGCAAACAGAATTGGTGCTATTGAATCAAAGGAAGTAAGTTGACGTACCAGGCCATAATTAAATAAGATTATGTTTATACATAAGGGTGCCCAAACAGAGCTATTGTTTAGTCAATTCCAATTTGGCAAGCCTCTTTAACAGCAGCGAATTAATACAGAAGAGTATAGGCACGTATGAATGCAACAGGTCAAAATCCTGTGCGTACACCTGAGTCATGTATGCATGCACAGATATTAAAATCAAATAATCCTTGTCAATTTGGAATTGACTAAACCACAGTTCTATTATGCAAGAGGAAATAAATATTGTGTCAGGCTATAGTAAAATAAAAATGTGTGTTTAGTTTTGACCAAAACTAGTCCTAAGGTCAAAATAGTTTTGTACAAGAGCCATTGCACTTTCATTTCTAGCAAGGATCTCATCATTGATCACATGCACATTATCAAATGTAATTTGTGACGCGATCAAGAGGAATGAGTCGGATGTCGACCCTGGTCGAAAATGAGTTTTTAATACAGTATTAAAGAAGACACCTAGAGCTTTCAGAAACTGAAAACCCCATGTCGATACGACGTTTTGTTCCAAAGTTATGTCAAATTGTATACATGAATTTCCATCAAAACTTATGTAAGCCGCCATTTTGAATTGGCCATATCTCAATTTGGGATTCCCCGACATC
Organism: Ophiura sarsii; assembly: GCA_035610835.1. Taxonomy (NCBI): domain Eukaryota; kingdom Metazoa; phylum Echinodermata; class Ophiuroidea; order Amphilepidida; family Ophiuridae; genus Ophiura; species Ophiura sarsii. The sequence continues at coordinate 30,314,503 of CM069455.1, forward strand.
CGACTCATACCTCTTGATCGCATCACATTTCTTGAGTTATGCTGTTACTTTAACACTTTCCACGCGGCAGTCGTCTGCAGATGACAGTTCAAAAATTTCAAAAAATGTTTCAGAAATGTCAAAATTATTGAATTTCATTACCATATTGGATTCACCATGAGATATGCATTAAAATAAGTACAAACATGTTTAGTATAGGGGATCAGGTTGAACACCCTTTCAAAGTCATCCATTCCCCTGGTGTTACTAGTGACCATTCCCTAAAACTTTGTACAAAATCCAACATATCCGCAGACTGCAGATCAATAAGGAAGTGCTGGAAGTTGTTCACACAAAAAGAGTTCGCTCATAAACAAGGTTATGTCGAGGTCTGCCAGATTGTGATCAGGTTTAACACTGTTACAAAATAATGTAGAATATTGAAATTCTCTAGATGATGCTTGAATAGTCAATAATTTATTTGGAAGTATATGTCATGATCAAAAGAAAGCACAAATGTTGCTTTTTTAAATTTACCTGTAGCAAAGCCGGTCGGACGTAGCCGGCACTCTAAAAAAAAAAAGGGTAACAAAAACCGGCACTATATATATTTTTTATTTACAATTTGTGGATTAAATCATTAAACTGCCTCATAAAACAAGAAATGATGTGGCATGAACCCTCAAAGTGCATTGAAAAACCTAAAAAAACCATTAAGAAGACCTCTGGACCCATGCCATGATCCACTGCACTTTGTTCGCTACACTTACTCCGTCCTCCATTCTCCGTCAGTAAAATTAACCGGCACTAAATTTTGGCTAGTGACAACACTGACCTGTAGGTATCCAGGTTATTTAAATGTGGCTGTAAGGCAACAATAAAACCACACCACCCTGTTCTGTTTTGTTTTGTTTTTTTAATCATAAATTTTCTAAATTCTTTTGAAAATATTCACAAAATTTTGAAAAAACACACACACAAAACAAAAACAAAACCCATCCAACTGACCCTACCTGATAATTCAGTTTGCCTGTAGAACAGAGGTGGTTTGGTTTTTTATTTTAATTTTATATGGCTCAGGTGACGAAAAAAAGAAACCCTGATGTACGGGCAAATGGACCTCTCAGGTCGGGTTGGTCGGTCTGGCTTTTTTTCTTCTTTTTTTCTTTCTTATTTTCCCTTGAAAATGATCGTAAAATAATCTGTAAAAATTCAAAAAAAATCTGTAAATATTTCGCTGTTTTTTGACAAGCAAATATATCTTGGGTCGGTATTCCTTTGCATATGAATTTTTTCCACCAATTTCTACAAAAATGGGTCGGTCAGGCACGTAAGTCAACAGGTTTCTTTTTTTCGTCGCCCTATACTCAAATTTTAATCTGATTACAGGAAAGAGCTCGCTGATGCGCTGGATGAGGATTGGAAGGACCAGCAAGCCAGCTTCAAGATTATTGAAGAATTCAACCATCTCAAGGCAGAGAAGGTAAGTTTGCTACTATATCGTAATCATTGCTTGCTGTAGTTATTTCTATTGTGTGGATGTGGTTTGATATGGTAATTACTTTATTCAGTCATTTTATTTGGACCTTGCAATTTTTCCGACATAGCTTGGATGGCTATGAGGTAATCAGGCCCACAGGTTGCGTCAATTTTTCAAAAAGGGGTGGTCAATTTTTGTATCAAAATATTGCGATCAATTGCCCCAGTTATTTCCTCTTAAACTGTTATTATTTTAAGGTTAAAAATGCAATAGAAAGACAATAAAAGATGGAAATTTTGTTTTGGTTGCCTGACAATGAATGGGTTTGTCCATATTTTCATTGTAGTGGATGTCGGCTGCTAGTGTACGTTCCAGGAAACAAAATGGCAACCGTTACACATTAAAGAGATACCAAATCCCAGTTTTTAAATCTATTTGATAGATATAAGTTGTAAATTTCCATTTAAACTATCAATTTTTATGTATTTTCAGTTTTAACTTTATAAAGTTCAGATAACTTATTGTATGCATAATTAGAAACACAAACTGTCATTTACAAATCAATATATTGGTGAAATTTATATATATATATATATACATAGTAGTTACCAAAAATCCTGTCAAGAGTGCTCAACTTGTTAAAGGAGCTATTTAAACAAATAAACAAATAATATGGAACTATTTCATTCTGTGATTTTCAACTGCCGACAAATTTGTTTCGAAGAGATGGATGCCATCTCCTCTCATCAGGGTTTCAGTAGAAAATAAATAAACAAATAAAAAACATTCTTGTGCAAAACAAGTGCGTGTATGGGCCGTGCCCGCTGACGCATACATATACGCGCGTGCTAAACGCAAGCGCAAACGCGCTGCATCTAGCTCACGCTGCTGATATATTTTAGCTTACATTTTTAAGCTTAAATTTGGATGCATGACGGCATGCGCTAACTAACTCATTTTAGTTAGCGCATGCCGTCATGCATCCAAATTTAAGCTTAAAAATGTTTTGCACAAGAATGTTTTTTTAATTTTATTTGTTTATTTATTTTCTACTGAAACCCTGATGAGAGGAGATGGCATCCATCTCTTCGAAACAAATTTGTCGGCAGTTGAAAATCACAGAATGAAATAGTTCCATATTATTTGTTTATATATATATATATAAATCAGAAATTTCGCTCTGCCACGACAACTGCCGCGGTATTGAGCACTCTCACTGCTGAGACAGGACAATATTATTTGATATATATTTTTTACACATATCAATAATGTTTTTATTTACAGGAAAGTTTACTTCACATGCACAGGAGCCTACGTGCATCACTAGACCTGATACGTGCACAGGTGCAGCGCAAGCAGATGAATAGAAGATTCTAAAACAACTCACTATTTGAACTCTTTGCTCAGTTCTAAAGTAAAGGATAGTTCTGGAACCAGAATCCAATGGATCTAACGTGCACAGGTGCAGCGCAAGCAGATGAATAGAAGATTCTAAAACAACTCACCATTTGTGACACGATCAAGAGGAATGAGTCGGATGTCGACCCTGGTCGAAAATGAGTTTTTAATACAGTTTTAGAGAGGACACCTAGAGCTTTCAGAAACTGAAAACCCCATGTCGATACGACGTTTTGTTCCAAAGTTATGTCAAATTGTATACATGAATTTCCATCAAAACTTATGTAAGCCGCCATTTTGAATTGGCCATATCTCAATTTGGGATTCCCCGACATTTGAACTCTTTTGGTCATGTCTAAAGTAAAGGATAGTTCTGGAACCAGAATCCAATGGATCTTTACACCTGAATTATTTATTTCCAAATGAGGACCCAGATAACTCTGTCAACTTCCATCAGAAATCTCTGCTAGTTTACAGGTCCAAAATGTGTTTGAATTGTAGATCCACATAGGCTTTTAGCTTATAGACATGTGGCAATTCTTTCACCTTGGGAGGATCTTGAAAGTGACGGTGTGGCAGTAATATTTGTCAGCAACAAAAAATATCAATTTTCTGGTCAAATCAAATTCAGCTAATAAGCGTCCCAATCAGGCTTCTCGTTAGGTAAAAATATTATGGGGTCCACTGGACCCCATAATCTACCAATTCTCAAAATTATGGGGTCCGAGAAGAAATTATGGGGTCCAAGTCAAAAATGTAATTTGCGAATTGTGACTTCGGAATCGGATACGGAGTGGTTAAACGGGGACTACAGCGCTGAAATGTCCGAACAACTGTCTTCTCTATTTATTTTGTTGTTTGTAAAGAGAAAGATAAGTAAATAAATGACTTTCAAATATTTGTAAGCTTACACATGCAAAATTATCTTGACACACGATTAGAAATTATTGCGTCCAGATGGACGCAATAAAGAGTCCAGTTTAAAATGTACTGCGTTTTTAGCAAAAATATTGCGTCCCCAGACGCGAAAACGCAATGTAACGAGAAGCCTGGTCCCAATATGTGTACAGCCACAGAAAGAAAGAAGAAAAAAAAAAAAAATATATATATATATATATGATGAAAACAAGCAGTAAATTAAGAATTATTTATACATAGTAACTGGCAGTTTCATGCACACCAACCACACAGGGTGGTGGCAATCTTCAGACTGAAGTACATCTAATTATAAAATAGTCAACAGTAATAATATGGTAATACAGCATATCCAAGTTATTGACATACATAAGTGGAATATCAATAATCCATAATATATATATTTTGGAATATCAATAATCCAAAATATATATTTTTTTTAGTGCCTTTTTTTTTTTAGTGCCGGTCGGCCAGCGTGGGTGCCGGCTACACACAACCGGCGTGGAGACAACCCTGCTTAGAGGTTAAAACCTTAAATATTTGTATATACGAGCCAGGGAACTATAACAACTGTTGCATATACTATTGTAAATAAGATTGTATTATATGTCCCACTATTATATTCTTATGCTAATCATGTCAAACAATGGTATGGAAAATAATAACTGATACAATCAGTGGACAAGTTGTTAAAATTTTGTCTTATGCGACCCATCACATTAAATTATACACTCTGACATCACTGCGCATATTTTGGTGCATGAAATAGAAATTGTTCGAGTGCTTGGAGCACAAATAGGTTAAGTGACAATTTTGGGATTTTTCTACATAATAATGCAATATGGTATCCTTTACATAGTGCACAAATCTGGCAATTGCACCTGCATGTTTTGATGGTGAATATTGCATGGAAACATGAAAGCCCCCATTGCCTTACACACAGATTCTAGATTTCAAACCTTTTTTTCTCAAAATCTATCAAATGTAATTAATGTTTTTGTGCTCCAAGCACTCTAAGTGCTCTTTGCCATGAGAACCTGAATATCCTTTTCCCTCTCTCACATTATTACAAACTTTTTGATGAACTCAATGGTGGTGACACATACGGTGTATTGCCACATTCCCATGGCTGTAGGAATTGAATAATGAAATAATAGTTATTTAAAACATATTGTTTAAAAAGGGATGACTCAGTGTGGGATTTCTTTGAGATGACTCAAGTTGATTACAGACTTTTTGATGAACTCGATGGTGGTGACTCATAGGGTGCATGTTGCAACAACCCAGTGGCCGTAGGAATTGAATTGAAAAACACATGAATTAAAAGTTATTTAAATCACATTGTTCGAAAAGGGTTGACTCAGTGTGGGATACAGGGTGTCCCAGAATGATTTATACCAGGAAAGATGATTTTTGCAAAATCCTGTGGATCACATTCTTTTTTATGTGCTGCACCTCGCTATGGAATAAGCTTCCGGAGTCTGTAAAAACTGCAGAATCTGTGGATTCATTCAAAACATTGTTAAAGACTTTAATTATGAAATCTGAGAGTGATTTCTTTGATTAATGTTTTTGTGAATTTTTATGTTCTTGATGTTTATGTTATTATTTGTGGCGTTGTTCACATTGTGAGTGGGGATTGTCATTAGTTCAACCATGTCAACGCTACCATTTTTGTTGTTGTTGTGTTGAAGTGATGATGGTTTTCCTTCATTCAGATTTTTTGTACTAATTTTTGTTTTGCAATGTTGTGTCGATGCGCCTGGAGCAACAATTTTGTTGAATGTTGGTGCATTATAAGCTGCCATTATTATTATTATTTTATTATTATTATTTATTTAGCTATCAATGCCATTGTTATTGGTCAAAGTGCTCATAATTCAAACATCTACATATATTTGTTAGGAATTTTATTGGTCAGAAATTATGGATCTTTTGTAAATATGGTAGAATCCAAGTTTGACCAAAATTACCTCTTTCGAAACCAATAGAATCATTGACCATGTTTGGCACAAAGCTCAATCTTAATGATATGTAGGTAATTTACAACAAAATTATTACCTATCAACTGTTGATGTTTCAAGAAGTAATATTTGAATGTTTTGATGGAATTGTTCTGCTTGAGTGATTTATATCATACATATCATCAATCAAAATACGCTGAGAGTGAAAAACAGGTTTTCACCGATTTTCAATAATGTCACGCCATATTGGAACAGATAAAGATATTTTGATGAAATGAATAGGTAAGAAACATATTCCCCATTATTTGTAGGCATTAGGCCAACAACAAAAAAGTTTGTCTCAAATGACATGAGAGATTGAAAATCTAATGCGGTCTGCGGATTTTTGTTGTTGATTTTTTTCAATTTGGACCTGATCGTCATTTGTTTGGCCAAAAAGTTGGATTTTGCAAGATTTATTTGAGAAAATTAAAAAAGAGAAGAAAATGGGGGAAAAAAATGGAAGAAAAAAAAAAAAAAAAAAACCCCACTAAAAAAAAGCTAACAGGAATGCGCGCGGGTCATTTGAGACAAACCCTTTTTTTGGGCCTTAAGCTTTGACTGCAATGTTGTTTTTATATTTTAATATTTTTTCAAACACGGTATAAATCATTCTGGGACACCCTGTATCTTTGAGATGACTCGAGTTAGCCTATTCTTGGCTTAGCTCAAGGTAACTATTTCTTTTTTTAACTATGATTTTATGATTATGCATCACTTTCCTGTTGTTTCCCTTTGAAGATCCTGTAGTTGTTTTATGTGGGTTTGATGGGTTCTATCCCGTCTCCAGTGCATGGCCAATGTAGAGGTCGTTGGTTCTATTGGTGTGCCCCCACTCACCGCATGTCTGTTACTCTGTTTATGAAAGGATGGAGAGGAAACGTTACATCGTAGTCATATAGAGTTCAGGGCTGTACTTATGATATAGTCGGCGTTAGAGAAGTTCAGCACCTTTTTTCTTTGACAACTGCGGTATCTGTAATCTGATTGGCCGATCGTATACATGGGTCATGACATGAATGTCCCCCGCCCCCACACGCTCATTAACTAGATCGTGCGCGTTGGCCATTTTAAAAAGTGCTGAAGTTCTCTGCTGACGACTATTAGTACCCGGGTAAATTTTGCTTTGGGCTGGTAACTTTTTAAAACTTGTCTGCCCAGCTGGCCATTGGATGACTGGTTTAACGTCACTCAAACGCTCTAAAATGTTAAATTATAGCCAATTTTCAATCAAACCTTGTACATGTAAAAGAAATCAATTGTTTACTTGCGTGTATCTTTTCAGGACAATCGATCTCATATTGAGTAGACAATGTTTGGTGGGCAGCATTAAACTTTTATGGCTGTTTAAGACCATAATTATATTGTAGTCAGAAATGATATGATAACTATCATGTTGTCACGGGCTGGTAAATTTGCATTTTGGGCTGGAATCTTTTACCTCTAACCTGCCAGATTTGGGGGTTGGGAAAAATGGAGATAGACCCTTGTATGAAGTTTTAATTACTTTTTTAATTACTACTGCTCAGCTTCATGTGGCAGTAGCTCCATGCATGCAGTTCAAAACAGACCAATTATGGCTACCCCAATTTTGGGTCCTCTCATAACTGTTGCTGTTTACTTGTGTCAAAATGGAGAACAGCAACACTTTTGCTGAATGTCCCAATGCCCCCCCCCCTTCCCCGATATTAGGTAATGGTCAACACTAACAGGTTATTACTGTTGGTTTCACTATGAACTCAACAGGAAAAGTATCCAATGTCATGTTACTATAACTTTCAAAGGTGTAGGCCCAAAACTTGAATTGTATTTATATCTATAATCTATTCTTCATAACGAGGATTGACAACCAGAAAGACTTAACTACAAAAAAATCATTCTGAGAAAAATAAATTTTAATATATTGTATTCCATTGAGTTATGTGTAAAAATGAACAGTGCTTTTAACTCAAATGGGGCTATATTTGAGTATTGGGAACTTGGGTTAGTCTTTTTGATACTTAGCATCTTTGGACGTCAACGATTTATTTGGTACCAATATCTCAAAATGATCAAGAATTTAGTTACGTCTTTCTGGTTGTCAATCCTCCTATATCATCATCTTATGTTTAGAGTGATGATGTCAGCATGTCATCGAGTGATGGCATCATTGTGTTATTATTTCCATAGGTCCAATGAAACTCAATTCATAGTTTCCCGTCACCCGCCCGCGTTATGATTTTTGGCCGAGTTTTTATTGCAAAATCTACAAATAATTCATTATTTGGAAAATTCTACTCAAACATTGATTTTTTTCACTTTCTACTATCGACTTTAGGAAGTTTCGCCTGTTTAAAAAAGTCAAAATGAGTCTTAACATTTTAATTTTGAGAATTGACTGTTTTCTTGCCCGGCGTGTTTGTTATTTATGTATGGAAGTACACAGCTTTTGCTTAAAATATCCCATGATCATGTTAAGGTGCAGAATTCAACTATAAGGCCTAAAAATAAAAGTGTTTAGTTATCCTCCAGACCTCTTTTGAGTAGAAACAGGCGGGGGGAAAGTTTGTTAAGAATTTTTTTCTATAAAATGATGGCTACTGTCATAACTGTGTGCTATCTGAACGAGCCAGATGAATGGGTCTGGAGTGATACCCATAATTTGCGGGTCAAAGGGTGTGACTAGCTGTGAGGAATAAAAGTCTTAGCTGATTAGCTGTGAGTTTTTTCAGTGCGAAATCACACACAAATCAATGATTTCCTATACCTAGTGCAACTTTGCTGTTGTTATGCGCGGTCATTGAAATCGCCATATCTTTAAAAGTAGCCATTCGATTTGGTTGAATGAGGTATTTAACTGCGGAGAAGAAATTTGCTCTCATTTGATGTATATCTCAGATTTTGGTACCGATTATCTATTTTGAATTAGCTAACCTCAAAGCACCTGGTCAGGGACTTTATGTGCTAGGTGTATAAAAATGTGTAGAGAATCAAAGATTTGTAAATTGTGCTGTATATATTTATAAAAATAAATACTATTAAATGAACAAAATACTTGGTGTTGCCATTGCATGTTTTAATCTACATTACCAGGTCTACATTTGTATCATCAATCATTAGCATACTGTTATATTCAACACTTATCACAAAAATACTGGATCAGCTAATACATTAACCATTTTCGTATTAAAATTATTAGTACATTATAGAGAGTTGTGGTACATATCCATTTGGAACATGATCACTTGTTAATGTTGGCATGCTTCCACGCTTATTCCGTAGACTTAGACTTTCACACATTTTCAAATTCATCAAAGTCGTTTGTGTACTACTCAATGGGCAAACTTCTTGTGATGTGCTTCTAAAATAAGAACCATTGGAGAAATGTAACTCAAACTTTGGAATGCGACCATTTTAAGGATGACCTTTCATGTAAAAATCAAGTTGAAAATCGGGCCAGTAATCAGAACATCTACCTTTAATTCTGCAAGGCTGTTATTCAAATCCCCCCCCCCCCCCAAGAAATCTTTCAATATCAATGGAAAATGTGCTATAGTGCAAAAGCGCAAAAAAAAACACCTTGTGCTAAAAAAGCACCTTTTTCATCCCACAGCACATTTATCAAAATTGTCTAATTAAAAAAATAATGTCCATTTACCATAAATCAACACATTGCATGACTGTAGAAGTGTTAAGTTAAGACCGTGTTTAGTTTGAATTTAGTTTTGAATGAAAAATGATGGTTTTCACAATTTAATAAGAAATGCGTAAATATGGAATAGCGCAACATAGCTCCGCATTTGGGTTGATATTTAACACATGGCATATTTCTGTGCCAAAAAGCTCTTTTTCAATATAAATGGAAAATGCGCTTTAGTGCTTTTTCCCCCCAAAAGCACTTTTTCCAAAATCAGACAGCACATTTAGTGCTTTTAAAAAGAGCAACTTTCCTATCCCTAATGATATCCCTTTAATAATAATAGTGCACTGGGGTGAGTTAATCTGTGTCATCACTGTCAGTGTTTATGTAGTCAAACCACTGATCTGACAATTCATGTCCGATGCCAGCGCCAATGTGGTTGTTGACCATATGAGGCTTCCTGTTGTACTTTCGCAATATTTTGTTTACTACAATAGAGGAAATGAAACAGATGTCTCATATTGTGCTCTGCAACAGGCCATAAATACTCAAAAATACATATTTTCATATTTTAGGCCGTCATTCAAATATGGATGATCCAATCAACTTTGAACTTTCACAGAATTTAAAAATGTATAGCACCTTCCAGTTTGTGGTGGTTTTTAAAAAAAAAAATCTGATTTGCATCTAATTTGCATACTGTTTTAAGTTGAAATATTCAAAAGTCATCTTGGCCCTATCATTTTAATGCTTTAAATATTTTTGAATGATTTCTTCAGAATCTTCAGATATTTTGGCTGAATATGATACCTATAAATTGTACAGAGAATTTTTCAGTTTTCTTCTTTATATGTTGATTTTGGGGCAAAAACAACATTTTGATGAACGTTCTGATAGGTCTATGGTTTCTTCAAATTTACAGTAGAAATAAATGTATTGCTTGACATTACAGCAATGTTGTCCAAAGCAGAATTTTAATATATATGTTATTTTTCTTGGAATACTGATTTTAAAAATCTCATTTTTGGGAAAAAAGTGAAAATTTAGATTTGTCTTAGAAATGCATGGTTTCTACCAAAGCATGCAATTTAAAACGTTTTCTTTCCTACTTTAGGGAAAATAATAGTCAATGTAATGCATCCCATGCAATATTTCAAGGAAAATGGAAATAAACCAAACTGACAATTGATTTTCAACTTTGAGGCAAAAAAGTAGATTTTTGATATTATTTTTAACTGGAAATCCATCCTTTGGCAACTCTTGAAACTCTTTGACTGTTTTCTTTCATGTGTAACACTGTGCCATGGAAGCCCCCATATGTATGCCTTATTCTTGCATTTTCAATTGCTGCATTTGGAAGGTTTGATAATGGAAAATGTGGAGTACTTATGACCTGTTGCACTGTATCATCTTGGATAACTACCCAAAAAGTTCCTGACCATATGTGCTACATTAGCATGCCATTTTATTCAACATGTAGACCCATTAGACCAACTGGGTTTTAGACAAAATGGTTATTAGACTAAATGGTTATTAGACCAATTGGATGTTAGACCAACTGACATTTAGACCAACTGGTCTTAGACCAATTGGTATTAGACTATTAGGGTATTAGACCAAATGGTTTTAGACCTTATGGCAATTCACCCCCATGACGACCTCCGACCTGGTGGTCAGTTTATCAAGAAAGACCTAAAAGGAACTATGAACACTGATTTATACAATTTAATTATTTAAGCTAGTGATAGGAAGGTGTGGAATGAGTTGGTTAAGCACGCAATGTCCAATTAGGACAGAAAGTGTATTGATGATGATGATAAATCTGAACAGTACAAATTTGCCCACATATGTACTACATGTTACGTGGGCAAATGTCTTCACAATTTCCTCACAATTTGACAACTCATTCCTAAAAAATGATTTGATACTTCTGAAGTTATTATGATTACATGTTTTATTTAATAAGACATGAAAAACAAAGTGGCACCAAATAATATTTGCGATACGTAAGCAGTAAGGCATAGCTTAATAATAAACCTGAGACCTACCTGCCGATTGGTCAGAATTCCCAGGTCATTTTTTTCTTCAAAATTCCAGTTGATCCCAGTTGAAAATTGGGCTATTTTCCATGACGGAACAACTGGTTTGAGCTGTGTTCAATTAACTGTGTTCAACTGGGTCTTAACTGAGTTCAACTGGGTTTTTATACTCAGTTCAAAAACCTAGTTGAAAGTGGGCCATTTTCCGTCATGGAACCAACTGGTTTAACTGGATTTTCAACTGTTGAACTGGGTTTTCAACTGGTTTCAACTGGAACTGTTCAACTGGGATCAACTGGAATTCGACCTGGGAAAGGTGGATACATCATTTATTGCACCACAACGTCATTTTATCATTTTACTTTATATTTTTCAACTTTAACGATCGTTTTCTCAAAATGCGATTTTTGAAGATACACCCTTTTGCCAGATCAGGGCCGCACTGGTGGAGACAATGTTAGAATAATTGTTTCCCTGGTACAAATTAGAGTAAAATATTTTAGAAGCCGTCATAATTTGTGATTCAAATGAGTATACCTTGAAATTAAACCAATTATAAACGTTTTTAAACAGGCTAAAGGTACAATTTCCACACGCATTGTGCAGTATGAAACCATTGTAACTGCGTAAGTTATTTACACACTGGAGCATTAAGCAATTAATTAATGACATCTCAATCATTTTATTTAAATAAATTTAAGTGAAACTTGTTCCCATGTCTTGTACAACAAACGATAACTTACAAGAGTATCACAAGGTTTAAGCGACATGTATACAAGATAACAGTTTTATCAATACAAAAGTATAATTCATGATAAGACATTTATGGTATTAAAGGTAGATGATCCGATTGCTGGCCCGGATTTCAACTTGATGTTTTCTATTTTACATGAAAGGTCATCCATATAATTGTCGCATTCCAAAGTTTGAGTTGCATAACTCCAATGGTTCTATTTTTAGAAGCACAAGGTCACAGTGAATTTGCCCATTGAGTTATACACAAACTGGCTGGTGGTTAACCACTGCACCTTTGGCAGTAATTCACCACATTTTAGCCTATAATTTCTAAATGGAACATTTCTGGGCCCTTATTTCACAGACATAATGAGAAAAATATGGGGATTCTTCTGATATCAAAATATCTTGATGTGAAAAAAAATCATAGCAGTGGCGGATACAGGGGGGGGGGGGGGGGGGGCGGAGGGGGCCCCCCGTAAATTTTTTCAATATACCTTTAACGTGTACGCGCCCCCCGTAAAATTTGACAATATACCTTTTTTGTGTACCACTTTCTGAGACAGGTAGGTTCCGTTGGTACATTTGCCACTTGTACCATGCGATTTTTTTTGCCGGTTTTGGGACAACCACATCGCTGTAAATGTACAATAAATCAATATAATATAGTTTCGCACATTATACGCAACCCTTATTTCCTTATTTAGAAGTTCCATACAAATTGTAATTTCATAAAACGATACTTTATGCCAAAGGCCAAAGTTAAAACTTTGTTTTATTCTGATCGCTTCACAAACGCATATGGTCATCTAACAAGATCAGAATTGTTTTTCACTTAAGGACGCACCATTAGATACTCAGGGGGGTGGGGGCATGGAAGTTAAAAAAAACTTTGCCCACTATCCAGGAAGAAAAAAAAGTTGACCTATTGCTGAGTAAAAAAAATATCTGACTCACCTAACTCAATGTAAAGAAAAACAGTAAAACCTTAAAAAAAACCTTTGCCGCCTTTGCAAAACAAAAAAAAACTTGCCGCATTTGGCGGCGAAAAAAAAAAGTTGCCGCCTTTGGCGGCGCAAAAAAAACCAATCCGCCCGACTCCAACTTACATGCCCCCCCCCCCTGAAAATCAAATGGTGCATCCCTTAGAGCAATGACTTGACTTGTAACTTCGGTTTTAAAACTTTTCTTAACAATTTCCACGCGGCAGGCGTCTGCAGACGACATTTCAAAACTTCACAAAATGTTTCAAAAATGTCAAAATTATTGAATTTCATTAGCATATAGGCCTAGGCCTATATTTGGAATCACCATGAGAAATGCATTGAAGTACAAAAATCTGTTTTGTATAATACAGGGTGAGTCAAAAAGACTGCAATAGTGGAAAGAAGCCATTTTGTTTTCAAAACCAAAATGAATTTTAAAACTTTTTAAACGTTGCAAGAATGTTGTATTTAATCCTAACTTTGTGTGAATGGTGAACCTTTTGACCAGTGCACCTATTTCACACGTTTGTCCACGAGATACCCAAAATATGCATCAAATCGCAAAATGTGTCTCTCATTCAAATTTGGAAACTTGAGTTCATTTGTGATGTTATTGGAATTTGATGCATCCTTTCTTGTTTACATGTGAGTTAGCATAATCAATTATAATCATACCCATGCTATGAAAGCGTACAATTTTCTAAATTTTAATAAAAAACTGACATTTTACATTTTTTTTGTTGGCGGGATATTCAAATATGAAAATGCAATGTGTGCCATTTCAAATGAAAATCACTGTGCTCGTGGACAAACAGGTAATTTTGGTTGTGCAGCAAAGAGGGTCACCAAAGACAATACATCATTCTTGCAACGTTTATAAAGTTTAAAATTCATTTTGGTTTTGAAAACAAAATGGCTTCTTTCCACTATTGCAGTCTTTTTGACTCACCCTGTATTATGGTAAAACCAATAGCTGCGTGGAAAGTGTTAAGAATTGACTATGCCTTCAATCCTTGATGAAATATCTTAACATTTTTACTTGACAGATAATTTCATTACATGAAGCAAATATTTTCATGACCAATATGACTTGATGCAACTTGAACAAATCAATGACTATCAATCAATCAATTGGTTTGACTAGTGACATGACCACACTCTTAGAAGGTCAGGATCAAATACATGAGTAGATTTCCGGCTCACTTTGTTTTGATCCTTTAAGGATCATTTTCGGATCGTTTTGATCCGTTTCCAGATAGATATCAACAAACGGATCAAATTCACCTTGATCAACTTTGATCTGATTTCCGGATCAATTCGATGAAAAAGTTCATTGGTCAATAGGTGACTGACGTCACTCTTTCGCAAACCGATAGACGACAAGCAGACGATCTTTTGAATTCGGTCGCCATTGAAACAAGGGTGAAATACCGCGGTAAGTTATCCAGTCTAATCTGTAAAATGTTACATGATTTTGTCGGTAAAGTAGTTTTATTTTTTATGTTTGAACATGCTCTATTCTTGTGAACAAATTTCTTGTACCTGACCAGTGCCATCAGTACGATTTTCGGTCAAAATGCTCCTCACAAAATGTCACGATCACTGCGATGTACTAGGCCTACACGATGTAGTAAGCTTACTGCACTCGATATATAGTCTGCAGTGGGTCTCTTAGAAGGTCAGGATCAAATATGAGACGAAAAGGATCAATTTTGATCCAGAAGCGGTATCACATATGAGCTTACCCTTTCCGGATCAAAGTGATCCGACAAGCAGGATCATTATTTTGATCCGTTTCAGTATCATTTGACAGAAATATTTGATCCCATTTCGGATCAAACTTTTTGATCCTGCTTGTCGGATCACTTTGATCCGGAAAGGGTAAGCTCATATGTGATACCGCTTCTGGATCAAAATTGATCCTTTTCGTCTCATATTTGATCCTGACCTTCTAAGAGTGCATGACCGTTGACTAGTAATTGAGAAAGACTTGACTGGATCACAAAGTGCGGGAGCAGGGAGCACCGCTATAATGAGCAGAATTGGGGAAATAATGCCAAGTGGAAAAAAAAGTATTGGGGGAAAAGGGTGAAAAAAGATGAAGAGAAAAAAATACAACTTTGGGCTATTTATGAGCTGTGGTTGCACAGGTAGGCCCTATACTAACGTGTTTATTGTGGTATTGCTTTTCCCAGTGGCGGCGCTACAGGGGGGCAAGGGGGCATTTCCCCCCAAAATATGATTGTGCCCCACCCCCTCTTTGCCCCCCCCCCCTCCCCCCCAAAAAACCCAAAATAAAAAACACACGATAATTTTAGCATAAAAAGGCAATTTTTTTCGGGCTTCGCGCACATTTTATTACTTTATTAGGTTAAATTTGACACGTTTAGCGTAAAATGCCACGGGTGGGGGGGGGGGGGGGGCATTTCCCCCAAAATATGTTTGTGCCCCCCCTCTTTGCCCCCTCCCCCCCAAAAAACCCCAAAACAATTTAGTTAAAATTAGAGAAAACCCGATAATTTTAGCATAAAAAGGCATTTTTTTTCGCGCTTCGCGCACATTTTATTACTTTATTAGGTTAAATTTCACAATTTTAGCGTAAAATGCCACAACAAAATGTGCGCGCTTCGCGCACATCATAATTTTCATGCACCCTTAAAAAAGATTCATCCCAAATGTTAAATTATTACTATGGTACTGGTACATAAACAACACTATAGCTAACATATTTGTAATCTGATTTTTATCAAACCTGGAAGTGTATAGGTGGGGAAATGTTAAGCTCAAAAAGCCACGTTGTTTGCTGGTCAAAAATGTTTGGTAGTATTCTTCGTATAATGTATTTTACTATGTTCTATATTTGTATTGACAACTAGTATCTGGTTTTTCATTATTTTTAGTATGTAACTGGATATTAGTAGTATTGATTGTATATTTTTAGCATTATGTATTGTTGTAGTTTTAATGATTTTTGTTGTTGTTGTAGTTTTTAATATCTTTCTGTGCAGCGCCTTGAGGCTGTTTACATCGTAAGGCGCTTTATAAATCCCATGTATTATTATTATTATTATTGCTCCTGATGGGGAAGAAACAACTTTGTGCAACCCTGCCTGGAGTTACCTCCGTCTGAGATTTAACTTGATATGTGACTCGCAATGGCATCAGCATCAACATTTGGTGGGGGAGGGAGGAAACAATCGTGAGGGTGGGGGGTAGGGGGGGGGGGGGGGAATGAAACAATCGTGGGGAGGGGTAGGGGGGGGGGGGTAACACGTACGCGCGAAACCTTTAATGTAAACATTGCCTGAAATTAGCTTAGGTCTGACATTCTCAATTATTTTGGACGCGGGCGGGAAACAGTACTATACGGTAGGTCTAAAAGGTCTAAACTCTTAATTTTAATTGATCTTATATATACCTCATTATCAACTTAAAAAAAAAATTGAACTTTGCGTATTTCAGACCATTTTAACATGTTTAAACTAAGCTATAGTTTAAGTAAATTTAACATTAAATGTTAAAAATCAATATTTTCGATTGTATGGGAGACAAAATGGAGTGGGACTTGAGTTGATTGGGGGGAGGGGGACAAAGTCGTTAATGGAGGAGAATTCCCCCTAGGGCCGCCACGAATAGTGGTGACTCGGGGTTTTACTTTAGTGTATTGGTCACAACAATTCCAAACTGGAGATAACCACGCCAAGTAAAAACTTTCGATCCGATACAATTTGACCATAAATACTGGATTTGACAAACATCGGAAACGGCTAATCATGTATGACTGAGACTGATAACATATTTTAAAACTTTGTCCAGCTCGTCCTTCAAATAAATGATCGCGTTGTGTATCAAACCATCAAACTTGTGATAAGCATAAATTGTCCACCGCTCCAAATATCGGCGAATCACTGACACGCCGATGTGAGAGTTTTGGGTACCGAGTTTTGGCAGTTTCTACGATAAACAACGCTGAATAAGCAAAAGCCATGCAAAATCCGAAACTACCAATGCCTTCATGCAGTAGGCCTATGCCTACAGGGTGTAGCAATACAAATTAAAACGTGAATTTAGGTGATATAGCTTCATAAACATGATAAATTAATGTCGGAATGGAACATTTCAAACGCAAAAATAAAGTCAAAATAGTTTGCTAAGAAAACCGCATATCATATCATTCGGTTCAGTAAGAAGAAATGCAGACGATGCCGGACACGGGCGTATTTCGAATATTCAATAGTAAATTATACACGAGGTTACGGGATCAAGTGAACGGGAAGAAAGCTTAACAACGGATTAAATTCAAATAATGATACTGACACTGGAGTTGGTTATCCAACTCTAGCGGT
This sequence comes from Ophiura sarsii, assembly GCA_035610835.1. NCBI lineage: Eukaryota > Metazoa > Echinodermata > Ophiuroidea > Amphilepidida > Ophiuridae > Ophiura > Ophiura sarsii. The sequence goes on from CM069455.1 coordinate 30,332,003, forward strand.
TTTAGGATGAAATAATTTAGTTCCAACGTGTGATGAATTTAACGGGGTCAATTAATCAAAATCCATTGTTACATTGAAACCAACGGAAATTCAAAATGTACGGCCGTTTGTGTCCGCCCGATGATCGTCTGGAGAAATGAGGGATTAGGCGCGCGCCCCCACGGGAGATTAGCCAGGGAACACTTACACTTCCATCAGAGTTAGTTTCATGTGTGTGGGGACAAGCCCCCTAAATATTACATGTGATGTATGGACTATTATAATGTTAACATTGCCCATTTTATTAGTTTCAATGTTTCATAAAAGTTAAATAAGCTCATTTTCCCGGGCTCATTTTGTCAAGATGGCTTCAGCTCTAGCGGGGCTTTTTTTCCCCTGGGCCATTTTAGTTAAAAACTTAAACTTGTTTGCGCGCATTTTTGAAAATGTTACAACATTATGAAACAAGATTTGGGCCACCCCCCCCCCCCCTCCCCTTAATTTCGTTTTGCTTAGCGCTGCCACTGAATGTACAACGCCTCTTTTTACTCAGAAATGAATTTAAATGTGTATTCCGGAGATCAAAAGGTGTTTTGAAATCTGCAGAAATAGGGCAACTGGTCCGGTTAAGCATATTTCATGATATAAAAGATTAAAGCTCGTGTAAATATTTATGGAATTGCTATGAAAATATCACCCATGTAACTGGTTACATAGGCCTATAACATATAATCAATGTTAAAAAAATATCTAAAGAAAAGGCCAATTACCACTAACTGAAAACTTTACTTGGCACGGACCAGTTACCTCATCATTGGGGCAACTGGTCCTATATATATGTTCCAACGGTTAGAATACACAGTAATCAGTGAATGACAACACGGAAACTAGGATAGGCAGTATTTTCTTTACAAACACATTTCCATATTATTTAACATGTAAAAAGGATATGTGTCTCATGAAACCAATGTTTTATACAGTTTTCGTGGTTAACGTGTAAATAGCAGCATACCAATGGTGTACAAAGCAAGCGAAATTTTCGACTGCACATTTATTAGATAAAACGGTATGAACCTAGTTAAATGGTTACTGGTTGTGATATTTATGCATTTGTCTATATATACCCCTTTATTTAATGATTTTATTTGCTTCATATAATCATCATTTATATAGTACTTATAATAAACCATCTTGATATTTAGCCAGCTTTTCATGTTACCATGGTTACAGGGGAAGCTTTAGTCAATATGACAATGATGACCCAACGGTTAATATACACAAAAAGCAGTGGATAAAATACATAAATCATGATATTTCGTCATTGCAAATACCTTTACAGACACCATTCAAAATATAATAAAGATGTAATTCATACCGAGGTTTTAAACCATTCTAAAGCAATTTCATGTCATATTATAATCCTTCAATAGCAGAAATAGTGGTATTAGACCCAAAATACCCCCAAAATGTCTAAGAACTAGAAAGAATGTGAATGATTTCGTATTCTATTCACATTTCAATACCGAGTCATGTTTTATTGACACAAACAACTTATTTTCAAAATGAATTTTACAATTTTGATTAAGTTTTTCAGGCGGACCAGTTGCCCCATGCCCCATACCCCTTCGGACCACTTGCCCCATAACAAATGACTTAGCACTTTGTCGAGATGAAACATTATTCAAACACACCTGTGACGTAATACATTTTCCGCCAAAATGTTTTAAAACATACCATGCACCATTTGTCATGATAATCAATAACTCCAATACATTTCAGAAAAAAAGGCAAAACTGCATTTTTTTTTTAGCCATTAGGCCTACACAGATTTCTGTAGCCAGCGAGTATCTTTGAATTCGCAAATATTATGGCGTTCGGGTCCTATAGTAGACGAGTGTCTTTAGATAAAATAAGAAATGGTGTAGGCCTACTTTGTTATTTGCAAATTCATAAACTAATAACTCTCCCAAATGAATACCCGTGATAATGATTTAAGTTGAAGTATTCTTTAAATGATAATATTGATCGCAAATCCAAACCACCAATGTCCCAAGTTAGCAATATGCGCCATTTTACGGTCATTTCAACCACAACTATATGGTTTTAATCATATTTCGGAAAGTCCCTAAGCACACTATACAATGTAGCACCCATCAAATGCAATATGCACCTAACATCTTAAGACGACTGTACTGCATGCATATCTATCAATCATATAAAGTACATTAAACATGATCTAAACCCATCTTCATATATCGCCCATACGATCTGTGAATTTTCAATCAGTCACTCAAGGAGGTGGCTTCAAAGATCTGGTAAATACCCTAAAGTTCCAAATGTTTTGGATTGTAGAAGGTAAGGATATATGTCAAGTTTCAACAAAAGTCGTAATGTTCAAAAGAAAGCAGTATGCCCATACAATTACAAAATTCTTCATTTCGGACCACTTGCCCCACGGACCAGTTGCCTCATATTCCCCTAAGCTAATTTTGTCAAGATGGCTTCAGCTAGCGGGGCTTTTTTTCCCTGGACCATTTAGTTAAAAACTTAAACTTGTTTGCGCGCATTTTTCTACATGTTACAACATTATGAAACAAGATTTACCCCCCCCCCCCCGCCCTCTTCCTTTAATTTCGTTTTGCTTAGCGCTGCCACTGAATGTACAACTCCTCATTTTACTCAGAAATGAATTTAGAATGTGTATTCCGGAGATCAAATTGTGTTTTGAAATCTGCAGAAATAGGCCTAGATTGCACAAGTCTTTGAGATTGTCACGGTAATAATTAGTTACACTATACATTTTCTTTATATACAAATAATCATAGATTACATTTACATACTTAGTAATGCATGTAATTACTAGCTTTCCATGGCTATAGATTGAGCTATTCCAGAACGAATTGTCCATGGGCCCCAAAAAGAGGATTTTGGAATTCAATCCTTTACTATACAGCTAAAAAAAATTCCAGACTTTTTTTGCCCATAAACTCGGAAAAATACAATACAAAACATAACCATAAACCAGCTTATTTCCGGAAATAGTCTTGGAATTTCCATATTTGTGTTAATGTTATAAGTGTATTCCTCCGTGGGGGGGGGGGGGGGGGGGGTCTTTCTGGAATAGCCCATTTCGGCATGGGCTACTGTAACAGTTGGATGCGAAAAATATTTCATTTGGACCAATAAATCTCAAATAGCGCCGTACAATAAAGGTCGTCGGGGAATGACGGGGAATGACGACATTCCAAATGATCAGGACATGAACAACAACCGAAATCACCAGCGATCCTTCTTGGTCCAATCACTGGTGTCAAATGTAGCTGGAAAAAGGTGAATGCGGATTATTCCGGTTAGATTCATGTTACGAAATCCCGAAGACCAGACGACCTCTATTGCCGGGGCGTAAAATAATTAAATACATTGTCACGGTTGTACATTTAATTACAAACATTTAAAGTTAAAAACCGTTGATCATTGACACTTTATGCCCAATTTGGCGATAGATTCCACACCAATGACGATCATTTTAAGTCCGTGACAATCACACTTTTTCTTCAATTTTATCAACCTCTCCCTGCGTCCATAAGCATAGCATAATAAGGGAGCAGTTCCATTTACGAGGGGCATTCAATAAATACCTGCAACCATTGAAAATCTCTGAACCGTGACACGTGTCAGTAAAATAAACTTATGATTCTTAAACTGTAAGTCTTACTCTTTTCTCACAGAAAATTTCGAACACGTAGGTCATTTTTATCATTACATTTCAGCACTGTGAATACCGTGTTCTCATGGCACAGGTTAGGGAATTAAATGTTACTATGGCGGGAAATTTGAAAGACAAGTTAATGGAATGCATTAAGATACGTGCGTTGACAGTGTTAATATTGGTGCTTGATTTATAATGATGATTTTTGTCAATTTTCAGTGCCCAGAGACCATGATGTTTAAAGTACTGAAATTACATGATAAAAATGACCCACGTGTTTGAAATTTTCCGTGAGAAAGGGGTAAGATTTACAGTTTAAGTATCATAAGTTTAGTTTATTGACACATCTCACGGTTTAGAGATTTTCAATGGTTGCAGGTATTTATTGAATGCCCCTCGTATATTCGATAAACTTATCGAGACTGTACCGAGCCTCGATACGTTTTGGTCTCGATATATTTTTCTTCTAGTTGAGGCTATATAAAATAGACATTGGCACTCGATACAAGGGCCATGGCAGTAGTCACAGTAATATGGGCAATTTCAACACTGCAAAAAAACTCTGGTGTTAAATGTGCAACACTTAGTTGGTGTTAAGCGTCTTGGTGTTAAATTAACACCACTTTTGGTGACTGCAAAAACTAGACTTTTAAATGTAACACTGCACATGGAGTTGGGTTTCTGGCTTTAACAAGCCTGGTGTAAGAATAACTCCCATGGGTGTCATTATTCCACACATGCGCACTGAGGTAGGTTAAATTGTTTGCGTAACATTGGATTGTATATTTTTATACATTTTATCTAATGATTCGAACTGCAACATGCACCATTTCATAATTATATGGCAAGTAAGAACATAAATTCTCAAACACTTTCAAGTGTTAATACATTTGAACTGTTGAACAATGAAATATTTTATTTGCAAACATTTTATTTACAAGTACTTCAACCTATCTAACATTAATATTTTAACACCAGACTAGTAACACCCAAGGGATTGGACCCGTATTAACTCCAATTAAATTAACTCCCTACAGTGTTACTGCTTGACACCACCTCGGTGTCAAAAGTTAACGCCACAAGTGGTGTTATTATATTTTAACACCAGAGGGTGTAAATTAACACCGTAGAGATTGGACCTGTATTAACTCCAGACGTGTGTTAAAAACAACACCCATGCTGTTATTTTTAACACCTTAGTTTTTGCAGTGAAGCAGCTACACCAAGGATAGCACTGTTGATGTTTACTCTGAAATTCTGAATCCTGTGCCACGATGTTGCGACTACGGTTTTCAATAGTTTGTTCTGGATATGAAGCTGCTCAGGAGATAAAGGAGGGACAGGGTGATCATAATTTGTTTCGAAAGTTAATTTAAAATCCTTGGAATTTTATTCCTTAAACAACTCCGAAAAGTTGAAACTCTCCGAGGTGCGTATAAGAATCAACAATCAAATGTTATCTTCATTTTATAATGTTATAATTGTACCAATAAATCTTAAGTCGGACTATAATTACAGTGTCAGCCTAGATTGCTTAAAATACGTTGTACATCGCGTTTGAAAACCGTGGATCGGAGACATTTGAGCTTAATTTCGGTTTCTGATTCAATGTTGATGGAGGTGGAGTTGGGCACAGGTAGCCATCATCCCCAACTTTAGCATTCTCTGTTTTACAAGCCGCTGGAGTAGTTTTACGATTCTCTCCTTTTCTGTCGATATTTCGGGCAACGCCGCCGTGAGATTTTGGCACGGTGGATGATCTTACGCCAGGAGTTTCCTGTACTTCATAGAAGCTGTCTGCTGGTTGAGGTGTTGGTTTGTTTAGGCTTGGCGGGAAAACACTTAGATAGTATGGAGTTTCTGGAGTTTTTGATTCTGTAACATCCGGTCTCATCAAGGTTTTGTAGACCGGCATTGCTTCATCAACCGGCGTCCCAACTGGTGTTACCGGTCTTGACCGAGATCCCGAGCGACGGCTCAGCGAATTTAGCGAGAATCCTCTGCGTAAAGAAGACGACCACGATGGTGAATTGTCCGATTGAAAATCCTTCGGATTCTTAGTCGACTCTGATTTCGAAAAATCTTTGGTCGACTCTGATTTCGAAGCATCTTTAGATAACCCTAAGGTTCCTATGCCGACAACATTGTAGCCCTCCTCGTCAAGGATATCCGCGGCGGAACTGGCTCGTGGACGCTCTACAATCGTTGAATTTGAATTGTTCCCTGTCTTCTGTAGAGCCGTGTATGATGCACCGTCTGCCGCGGATCTATCAGCATATGGAAGTTTCACCCCTCCGCTACCAACGCTAGAGTAATAAGGGGATTCAAATTCCGCGGGTATGTTACGTCTTTGCGGACTGTTTGGCATTTCCATTTCTGAATTTGCTGCGGATGTACTCTTCACGAGCTTCCGCCGGGAGTTCAGCCTTGACCTGAAGCTGTATCTGCCATGTCGCGTTTTCCGGCAGCAACACAACCAGCACGCAAAACAACTGCCACAGAATAGTATAAGCATAGCGGCTAAAACGATGATGATGAATATGTATCCATCAAACGGGGAGCCTGTCGATGTCTTATCATTCTTATTGCGTGGCGGTGATTTCCTGGTTGTTTTCAGTGGTTGTGTCCTTAGCGGTATGGTTGTGAGCAATGAACTAGGCACCACCATTTTGGTAATCGTCGGGTTCGAATCTAGCATAAGAAAGAAAGGTCCAACTGTACATGTTCTGTAATGTACAGCATCGCCATTCGTTTGATTCACATGACAAACAAAAGTAGTGTTCTGGTAATCCTCTTTCATGATAAAATTCAGAACCATTTTGGCCGTGTGCGTTGCTGAATCAATCGCCGTGACCCCGACGTAAATCTGATTCGTCTCTCCGCCAGTCCAGTACAGATTGTGAGAGATCATACTGTCCACTAAATCCACGTGGCATTCTAGAGCGATAACATCGCCAGAGGGTACCCATACAGGGGAAGCAATCGGCGAACACTCTGGTGTATTCAATATAGGAACTCCCTGTGCCTGAACATTGATGGACTGTGAGAGCAAAATAAGCGACTCGACTCCATCTGTGTGGAATTGCCAGAGTTGACAAGTATAGTTTGCCAAATCTTCTGGCAGTAGCTGCGCAATTGTCAAAGTATCGACTTCAAGATTCCCCTCAATCACGCTCCGTACCATCGAAGTCCTAGCTGAGTCCATTGTTCTTCCCTGCAGAGCTCCACTGGTAGCAAAGAATTCTGTATTCTTATACCATACGGTGGCTTGTCTGTTATCATGGCGATTCCAGACATTGCATTGCATGGTTAAATACTCGCCGAGGACCGGGGCCTGGCTATCGACTGTGTGAATAGTCAATGTTAGCCGAAGAGGCGCTGGTGGTTCAGTTGATGCTGGTGCGACTGTTGATCCAAAGGAATGCCCCAATAAGCTGGCAAATAGTAACAACAAATGGTAAAATTGGGATGCCATATTAGAGCGAATCACTAAAGGCATCTACTTAACTTCGAAGGAACCACGACTGTTGAATAACTATGTCTGGTGTGTTGAGTGTATGTAGTGGTAGCCTATACCTGGTTTTCCTAAATATAGTTTAACCAATAGCCTAAATGTGCACCATCAAGACACACCCATGTCGCATACTCTCAACCGTTGCTGTCTATGTGAATGACGTGACCGTACGTAGCCCAATACTATTAGTGAAATAACATCCCTTCTAGGGCACATTTCAAGCGGCACAAATAGCCCACGTTGGCTACTTACTTGAATCTTCGGCAACACTCCATTACGTGTCAGGCAAACCGGAAATACTGGTATCTCACGGGATATCCTATACCAGTGCGGATGTTATGCGTGCCGCGCACAGTGTCTTTGACCCGTACCCATTCCGTTGATGATGAGGATTATTATAGACGGTTTCCCTGGTTAGCAAGCTCCCTCTAGAGGCAGGCATGACAGAGTGTTTGCGGGAGTGTTTGTCATACTGGTAAGGGCAAACTGTATGGAACCAACAAATTTGAAATGTTACCACTTTACTTAACGCAGTCGTCAAACAAATCTTAGGGAACGCTGGTAATGGCCTGCGATGAATGACCTGTCAATTTAAACATTGGGAGAAATTGACCTATAGCCCCACTCCGCACTGCGGGGAATTTATTTCTTGGTATACAGCTACCTCTGTTGAAACACCCCTTCCCTTCCTTCCATATTAAATAATTTGGTGAGAAAACAAAAAAGTCTTTCAGATCCCATTACATTGTTGGCAACATTTAGTGGTTGCTTCCCACTGCATTGTTGGTGACAGTTGCGGACCACTTTTCATTCATGCCATTGCGGTGTTAACCGTATTTGCTGATCACTTGCCGCTGGATGCAATGTTGGCTGAATTTGCTGATCACTTGCCATTGCATTGCTGGCGACAGTTCACTTCCAAATGCATTGTTGGGGACAGTCGCTGATCACCTCCCACCGCATTGTTGGGGACAATTGCTGATCAATTCCCAATGCATTCTTGGCGACAGTTGCTAATCACTTTCAAATGCATTCTTGGCGACAGTCGCTTATCACTTCTAAATACATTATTGGAGACAGTGCTGATCACTTCCCACCGCATTGTTGGGGACAGTTGCTGATCACTTCCCAATGCATTCTTGGCGACAGTTGCTGATCACTTTCAAATGCATTTTTGGCGACGATCGCTAATCACTTCCAAATGCATTATTGGAGACAGTTGCTGATCACTTCCCTCACCTTGTTGGTGACTGTTGCTGATCATTTCCCACCGCATTCTTGGCGACAGTAGCTGATCATTTCCCCGATCATTTTCCACTGCATTGTTGTTTGTGACAGTTGCTGCTCACTTCCTACTGCATTGTTGGTGAAGGTTGCTGATCACTAATGATCCACCTAGATGTATTCATACATCTCCTCCTGGCCAGCCTAAAATGGCTTACATTATCGATCCAAGACATTGCATTATCATTGCATCATGAACATGCATATTTGGGCCTAGAGCTTGCTAGTGGTCACTGGCGATGTATTAAATTAGGAGCGTCACGGCCAATACTTTGTTTTTGGAGGAGACTGCCTAATACTAGCTCCATGCTGCTGCTATCTGCAAATTTAGAAGGCGTGTACATTGAACACTCCAAGTCAAGATCATCAGCTAACTCTGCAGTGTTGTACCCAGATCTAACAGTACCACCATGCTACACCATGCACCAACCGCCAGCTGCCCACAGGCCAATGGTATATCATTATGTGGCTAGTGAGAAAAAAAACTTGTTTCTCAAACCTAAAAAATAAATTATGGGATTTGTTATTATTGTTTAAATTGTTGATAAATTAATGCTGTTGAATTTCTTTTCTTTTTGTGATGTAATTATGTTGTTGTTGTTGTAATGAAATTACATTACATGCGAATAATTTTACTGGTAATTTTGAATGTGTTCAAACTTTTTTTCTTTGTTGTTCACTAACAAATAACATTAAAAAACAAATTTTAGTTATCTGACTTATAAGTTATAGAATCTTAAAACAGATCAGGCACACTTCCATTATATCCCAATGGAGCAATACACATTTCTGTCTATTTTGTTAAATCCCTCGGCAGCAACCTGCCTCGGATGGACACTGGATTGGGGGTAGTCAGAGATTCCTACCAACTTGTTGCTGACAGTTGCTGATCACTTCCCACTGCGTTGTTGGTGATAGTTGCTGATTATTTCCCACCACCTTGTAGGCGACAGTTGCTGATCATTTTCCACCGCATCATTGGTGACAGTGACTGATCATTTCCCACTGTATTCTTGGCGACAGTCGCTGATCATTTCCCACTGTATTCTTGGTGACAGTTGGGAAGTGATCAGCAACCTTTACCAACAACGCAGTGGGAAGTCATCACGGCAACTGTCACCAACAATTCAGTGGGAAGTGACACTACTCAGGTCCGATACTGGTGTATTCCAGAATTAGTGAATTCCAGAGTAAACCCCACAACTTGACCAAGTCTCTTCACTGGACCTTTTGTTTTGGGATTGTACTTTTGGCAATGTCTTGTTAGACGTAACTGATGTGCGCGCGTACGGTACGTCTAGCAAGATATAGCAGTATTGTTGGCAGAATAGTTTCATCAGGAATCCAAGGAAACATATTAAAAAAGAAAATTTCATAGAGATAATTCCAAATTTAAACTTACTGTTCCAGACAGTTTTGACGTGCGATCGGATGTCTTTATCAATCGTGTACTGACCGTTGATCCAGAGTTGGCAGAAGAGGTTGACTCTTTCCGCTGACGTCACGGGATGCATGGATGTATGATCTGAATACGTATTCTAGCAATTTATTGTACAAGTGACTAAGTTGGAATGGTAGGTCCCTCGTCGCCGTCATAAGGTGCTGCTTCAGGGTGTACACCACTAAATCACTATGGGATATCACATCCGGTAAAAGTTAATGGCAATATTTCCTTCTTTCGGTACAAATTGAGAGGTTTTGATAGACTTTTTCAATTGTGTACACGTTGGTAGTGTCTCAATTGATTAGATGGTTTTCAATTTCAGTAGCAGCGTGGTCCGCGATATGATAGAAGACTTTATGTCGGTGTTTTGAGAGTTTTTCCTAGTGCCGTTGCGCGTTCATTTGCGGCCAGTCTCGCCTATAATAAGTCAGTCTTGTCGTAATTCTGGCACGGAATATGATCTCGTAGAACACGCCTGCTTTTATCATCAGTGTTGTTCTTCACAGGCTGTACAAGGATGTTGCGGAGACTCCAGGCCGGATCCAGGATTTCTCAATAGGGTGGGCGCCAAAGCGGGGGTCAACGGGGCGGCAGCCCCTGGCGGGGGTCAAGGAGGCAAAGCCCCTTGCGGGGGTTGAAGGGGTCAGGGTCAGAGTTTTTTTTACACGTTTTTACACCTTGTTACACGTTTTTAACGTTTTCGTCGTGTCAAAAATAAGGGGGGGGGCGCCGTGTCAAAAATAAGGGGGTGGGCTACCCCCACCCCACCTAAATCCGCCCCTGGACTCGCAGTAGCATAGCCTCCATTAATTTTGACATGGGGGATTGGCTGGCGCGTTAGCACCAATCGCATGCGCGATAGTGTGAGGAGGATGTACATTTTTTGTAATATTTAAACTGGATTCGTGTAATTTGGTGACTACTTTTAAGGACAATTTAGAACTCCCAATTGGGAAATTTGGGGCAACTGGTTCTATGGGGCAACTGGACCGAAATGAAGGATTTTGCAATTGTATGGGCATACTGCTTTCTTTTGAACAGTACAACTTATGATGAAACTTGACGTACATCCTTACCTTCAAGATTCCAAAACATTTGCAACTTTAGGGTATTTACACATGTGATATTCTCCAGATCTTTAAAGCCACCTCCTTGAGTGACTTATTGAAAATTCACAGATAGTATGGGCGATTTATGAAGATGGGTTAAGATCATTTTAAATGTATTTTATATGATTGGTAGATATGCAACAGTAAATATATACATGCAGTACAGTCATCTCAAGATGCTAAGTGCATTGCATTTGATGGGTGGTATATCGTAGTGTGCTCAGAGACTTTTCGAAATATGATTAAAACCATAGGTTGTGGTTGTAACGACCGTAAAATGGCGCATGTTGCTAATTTTGGACATTGGTGG
>CM069455.1:30343451-30540665 GCA_035610835.1 Ophiura sarsii
ATTGGATGTTAGACCAACTGACATTTAGCTCAACTGGTCTTAGTGACCAATTGGTATTAGACTATTAGGGTATTAGACGGGGTATTAGACCAAATGGTTTTAGACCTTATGGCAATTCATCCCCTTGACGACCTCCGACCTGGTGGTCAGTTTATCAAGAAAGACCTAAAAGGAACTAATGAACACTGATTTATACAATTTAATTATGTTAATAGCTAATAGCTGATAGGAATGTGTGGAATGAGTTGGTTAAGCACGCAATGCCCCAAGTATGATAACTCCTTGGTCCAATAGGACGGAAAGCGTATTGATGATGATGATTAATCTGAACGTACAAATTTGCCCACATGTAGGCCTACTACATGTTATGTGGGCAAATTTCTTCACAATTTCCTCACAATTTGACAACTCATTCCTAAAAATGATTTGATACTTGTGAAGTTATTATGATTACATGTTTTATTTAATACGTAAGCAGTAAGGCATAGCTTAATAATAAACCTGAGAACTACCTGCCGATTGGTCAGAATTCCCAGGTCATTTTTTCCCCTCAAAATTCCAGTTGATCCCAGTTGAAAATTGGGCTATTTTCCATGACGGAACAACTGGTTTGAGCTGTGTTCAATTAACTGTGTTCAACTGGGTCTTAACTGAGTTCAACTGGGTTTTAAACTCAGTTCAAAAAACTAGTTGAAAGTGGGCCATTTTCCGTCATGGAACCAACTGGTTTAACTGGATTTTCAACTGTGTTGAACTGGGTTTTCAACTGGTTTTCAACTGGAACTGGTGGAGACAATGTTAGAATAATTGTTTCCTGGTACAAATTAGAGTAATATTTTAGAAGCCGTTTTTAAATAGGCTAAAGATACAATTTCCACACGCATTGTGCAGTATGCAACCATTGTAACTGCTTTATAAGTTATTTACATACTGGAGCATACTATAAGCATTAAGCAATTAATTAATTAATGACATCTCAATCATTTTATTTAAATAAATTTCAGTGAAACTTGTTCCCATGTCTTGTACAAGGTATCACAAGGTTTAAGCGACATACAAGATAACAGTTTTATCAATACAAAAGTATAATTCATGATAAGACATTGATGATATTAAACGTCCATGTCATATTATCACGGCTTGGAGGCCATCTTGTTCGTAGGACTTTGTAAATGTACAATAAATCAATATAATATAGTTTGGCACATTATACGCAACCCTTATTTCCTTCGAAGTTCCATAAAAATTGTAATTTTATAAAACGATTCTGATCGCTTCATAAACGCATGCTGGTCATCTAACAAGATCAGAATTGTGCTTAGAGCAATGACTTGACTTGTGACTTCGGTTTCAAAACTTTTCTTAACACTTTCCCCCCTTTAGGCGTCTGCAGACGACATTCCAAACCTTTAATGTAAACATTGCCTGAAATTAGCTTAGGTCTGACATTCTCAATTATTTTGGACGCGGGCAGGAAACAGTATACGTTAGGTCTAAAAGGTCTAAACTCTTAATTTTAATTGATCTTATACCTCATTATCAACTTTAAATAAATAAATTGAACTTTGCGTATTCAGACCATTTTAACATGTTTAAACTAGCTAAGTTTAAGTAATTTTGACATTAAATGTTAAAAGTCAATATTTTCGATTGTAAGGGAGACAAAATGGAGTGGGACTTGAGTTGATTGGGGGAGGGGGACAAAGGTCGTTAATGGAGGAGAATATCCCCCCCCCCCCCCCCCCAGGGCCGCCACGAATAGTGGTGAATCGGGGTTTAGTGCAGCACCTGCACCCCATGTTTTTTAAGGCCCTAAGATTTTAAGATTTTTGAAAAAATATAGTGTCAATCCAATAATAAGTTCAAGAGCTGGAGCCTGGAGGGAAGGGAAGGGTATGCTTACTGGTATAAAACGGGTAGGCCTATTACACTAGACACAACAATCTAATATGACCAAAGTCAAGTATTTCTCACCTCTGACAGTGAGAGGGTGTGTCTGGGGGGGGGGGGGGCGGTAATTCGTACAAGCTCCTATATATATATAGACCCTTTCCCATAAGAAAACAATTTTTCAAAAAGACAACACAAATCCGTTAAAATGTTCGATTATGATATTGATATTATGGACCGAACAGTGATGTTTAAGCTAGCAAAAATCACCCCCATGTTTTTTTTACCCATAAGATTTTAAGATTTTTGAGAAAATATACAGTGTCAGTCCAATAACAAGTTAAGGGGGGGGACTCCAGGAAGTTTTTGACTTGATTTTTTTGAATTGTGTGAGTGCTGTAATTATTGAACTCAAATGTTTATGCAAGTATACATTTTTGGAAAGGAAGTAGGTCAGAGAATCCAAATTTTGCGTCAATTTTGACAAAAAATGTTGATTTTTTTAGTAAATCACAACAAAAAAACCCAATTTTTTGACCCAAAAAAGTTCAACAAAGCTAACAAAAATAATTTTGAGTAAAAAATTCCAAATTGCTAGATTATGATGTAAAGACACTAACTTAGGGACAATTTTTTTTTTTAAACCTTATCTAATATTGTTTTTGTTTTTTTGTGTGATTTTCTCAATTTTTTTTTGTTTTTTGGTCAAATTGACGAAAAATTTGGATTCTCTGACCTATTTCCTTTCCAAAAATGTATAGGCCTACGTTTATATACATTTGAGTCATAGTTCAATAATTACAGCACTCACAAAATTCAAAAAGTTACTTCCTAATTGAGCCCCCTCCCCCCAGGTGTTTTTCAAGGGGTCACCCCTAAGATGTTAAGATTTCTGAAAAAAAATGTACAGCGTGTGTCCAATAATAAGTTCAAGAGCCGGAGCCTTGAGAGAAGGGAAGGGGTAGGCTTACTAATCTAATCTATATTGTATTATAAAAAGGGTATTGCACTGCACAACGATTTAATATGACCAAGTAGAAATTGAGCATGTACTGCAAAATTAGTTTCAATTGTTAAATTATTCAAGCATAACAAGATGGCTCTATAACGTTTTCTGGACCATTTTTAGTTAAGAAACTAGATTATTTTGCGCGCCTCGCGCGTATTATTAGTTTCATCGATGTTAATTATTCAAGCATAACAAGATGGCTTCAGGAACGTTTTCTGAACCATTTATAGTTTTAAAAAATTGTGATTTTTGCGCGCTTTGCGCGTATTGGTTTTAATGTTCATTATTTAGCTTCAGGAACGTTTTTGGGACCAATTTAGTTTAAAAACTGGATTTCTTTGCGTGCTTCAAACATATTAGTGTCAATGTTTAATCATTCAAGCATAACAAGATGGCTTCAGGAAAGTTTTCTGGACCATTTTAGTTTAAACATTTTTGCGCAATTCGCGTGTATTAGTTTCAAAGTTTAATTATTCAAGCATAACAAGATGGCTTCAGGAATATTTTCTGGACCATTTTAGTGCGCCATATTTGTGTTCAATATTTAAATATTCAAGCATAACAAGATGGCTTCAGGAACTTTTTCTGGACAATGTTAGTTTGTTAGAAAAACTGGAAATTTGTGCGCGCTTCGCGCATAATTATGTTCAATATTTTTTATTCAAGCATAACAAGATGGCTTTAGGAACGTTTTCTGGACCATTTTAGTTACAACACTGGTAATTTGTGCGATATTTGCGCGTAATTATGTTCAATATTTAATTATTCAAGCATAACAAGATGGCTTCAGGAACGTTTTCTGGACCATTTTAGTTAAAACACTGGTAATTTGTGCGAGCTTTGCGCGTAATTATGTTCAATATTTAATTATTCAAGCATAACAAGATGGCTTCATGAACGTTTTCTGGACCATTTTAGTTAAAAATTGATTTTTTTTTTTTTTTTTGCGCGCTTCGCGCTTTGTACTTTTAATGTAACATTTTTCATCTTTTATTAGTATCTCTCGTTTTTTAGTGTGTTTATGAACCAAGCCAAAGTAGATTAAAAATAAATGTAAATATTCATAGCAAGGAGAGCTTTCCTAGGCCATTCAAACATGCTAAAACCCAACAGCTTTATGCATACGGGGCTTCGCCCCTGAGCCCCTGCTGTCTAAAGACTCACCTTTTTCCATGCTAAATGTATTTTGTGTACTGATGTGTTACATAATGCGCTATGACTCTAGATGGAATAGCGCTATATAAATATTAATTGTTATGTTATGTTATGTTATGTTTGAACCAAGTCAAGTTTATTACAAATAAATGTAAATTTTCAAGCAAGGAGAGCTTTTCTAGGCCATTCAAACACGCTAATACCCAACAGCAGAGGACTCCGCACCATGAACCCCCGCCAAGGGCTTCGCCCCCTGGACCTCACGCCGTAGTGGTGAAGACTTACACATTTACAGCACCCCCATACAAAATATACTTCCAAGGGCCCTGGTTTAGTGTATTGGTCACAACAATTCCAAACTGGAGATAACCGCGCCAATAAAAACTTTCGATCCGATACAATTTGACCATAAATACTGGATTTGACAAACATCGGAAACGGCTAATCATGTATGACTGATAACATTTTTTAAAACTTTGTCCAGCTCGTCCTTTCAATAAATCATCGCGTTGTGTATCAAACCTGATCAAACTTGTCATTAACATAAATTGTCCACCGCTCCAAATCGGCGAATCACTGACGTGCCGATGGTGAGAGTTTTGAGTACCGAGTTTTGTCAGTTCTCTACTAACTGAATGTTCTTTCTACGATAAACAACACGCTGAATAAGCAAAAGCCATGAAAATTCCGAAACTACCAATGCCTTCATGCAGTACAGGGTGTCCCAATCAAAATTAAAACGTGAATTTAGGTGATATAGCTTCATAAATAAATGTCGGAATGGAACATTTCAAATTTCAAACGCAAAAATAAAGTCAAAATAGTTTGCTAAGAAAACGCATATGATTCGGTTCAGTAAGGAGAAATGCAGACGATGCCGGACACGGGCGTATTTCGAATATTCAATAGTAAATTATACACGAGGTTACGGGATCAAGTGAACGTTGGTTATCCAACTCTAGCGGTTTTAGGATGAAATAATTCAGTTCCAACGTGTGATGAATTTAACGGGGTCATATAATCAAAATCCATTGTTACATTGAAACCAACGGAAATTCAAAATGTACGGCCGTTCGTGTCCGCCATCGTCTGGAGAAATGAGGGATTGCGCGCGCCCCCACGGGAGATTAGCCAGGGAACACTTACACTTCCATCAGAGTTTGCTTATTTTACAGATTTTCACTTTGCGCGGCCGGTTTCATGTGTGGGGACAACCCCCCTAAATAGTATGTGATGTATGGATTATTTTAATGTTAGCATTGCGCATTTTTGGCGCTTCGCGCAAATTAGTTTCAATGTTTCATAAAAGTTAAATTTTCCCGGGCTCATTTTGTCAAGATGGCTTCAGCTAGCGGGGCTTTTTTTCCCTGGGCCATTTTAGTTAAAAACTTAAACTTGTTTGCGCGCATTTTTGAAAATGTTACAACATTATCAAACAAGATTTGGGCTCTTTTTACTCAGAAATGAATTTAAAATGTGTTTTCCGGAGATCAAAAGGTGTTTTGAAAACTGCAGAAATAGGGGAGGATGGGGCAACTGGTCCGGTTAAGCATATTTCATGATATAAAAGATTAAAGCTCGTGTAAATATTTATGGAATTGCTATGAAAATATCACCCATGTAACTGCTTACATATAACATATAATCAATGTTAAAAAAATATCTAAAGAAAAGGCCAATTACCACTAACTGAAAACTTTACTTGGCACGGACCAGTTACCCCATCATTGGGCAACTGGTCCTATATGTTCCAACGGTTAGAATACACAGTAATCAGTGAATGACAACACGGAAACTAGGCAGTATTTTCTTTACAAACACATTTCCATATTATTTAACATGTAAAAAGGATATGTGTCTCATGAAACCAATGTTTTATACAGTTTTCGTGGTTAACGTGTAAATAGCAGTATACCAATAAATGGTGTACAAAGCAAGCGAAATTTTCGACTGCACATTTTTTAGATATAACGGTATGAACCTAGTTAAATGGTTACATGGTTGTGATATTCAGATGCCCCATGCATTTGTCTATATATACCCCTTTATTTAATTATTTTATTTGCTTCATATAATCATCATTTAGTACTTATAATAAACCATCTTGATATTTAGCCAGCTTTTCATGTTACAGGGGAAGTTAGTCAATATGACAATGATGACCCAACGGTTAATATACACAAAAAGCAGTGGATAAAATACATAAATCATGATATTTCGTCATTGCAAATACCTTTACAGACACCATTCAAAATATAATAAAGATGTAATTCATAATACCGAGGTTTTAAACTATTCTAAAGCAATTTCATGTCATATTATAATCCTTCAGTAGCAGAAATAGTGGTATTAGACCCAAAATACCCCAAGATGTCTAAGAACTAGAAAGAATGTGAATGATTTCGTATTCTATTCACATTTCAATACCGAGACATGTTTTATTGACACAAACAACTTATTTTCAAAATGAATTTTACAATTTTGATTAAGTTTTTGCAGGCGGACCAGTTGCCCCATACCCCTTCGGACCACTTGCCCCAACAAATGACTTAGCACTTTGTCGAGATGAAACATTATTCAAACACGCCTGTGACGTAATACATTTTCCGCCAAAATGTTTTAAAACATACCACCATTTGTCATAACAATCAATAACTCCAATACATTTCAGAAAAAAGGCAACACTGCATTTTTGTTTAGCCAGCGAGTATCTTTGAATTCGCAAATATTACGGCGTTCGCGTTCGGGTCCTAGTAGACGAGTGTCTTTAGATAAAATAAGAAATGGTGTAGGCCTACTTTGTTATTTGCAAATTCATAAACTAATAACTCTACCAAATGAATACCTGTGATAATGATTTAAGTTGAAGCATTCTTTAAATGATAATATTGATCGCAAATCCAAACCACCAATGTCCCAAGTTAGCAATATGCGCCATTTTACGGTCATTTCAACCACAACTGTATGGTTTTAATCATATTTCGGAAAGTCCCTAAGCACACTACAATGTAGCACCCATCAAATGCAATATGCACCTATCTTAAGACGACTGTACTGCATGCTATCTATCAATCATATAAAGTACATTAAACATGATCTAAACCCATCTTCATATATCGCCCATACTATCTGTGAATTTTCAATCAGTCACTCAAGGTGGTGGCTTCAAAGATCTGGAAAATATCACATGTGTAAATACCCTAAAGTTCCAAATGTTTTGGATTGTAGAAAGTAAGGATATATGTCAAGTTTCAACAAAAGTCGTAAGTGTTCAAAAGAAAGCAGTATGCCCATACAATTACAAAATCCTTCATTTCGGACCACTTGCCCCACGGACCAGTTGCCCCATATTCCCCTAAGCTAATTTGTCAAGATGGCTTCAGCTAGCGGGGCTTTTTTCCCTGGACCATTTAGTTAAAAACTTAAACTTGTTTGCGCGCATTTTTCTACATGTTACAACATTATGAAACAAGATTTACCCCCCCCCCGCCCTCTTCCTTTAATTTCGTTTTGCTTAGCGCTGCCACTGAATGTACAACTCCTCATTTAACTCAGAAATGAATTTAGAATGTGTATTCCGGAGATCAAAATGTGTTTTGAAATCTGCAGAAATAGGCCTAGATTGCACAGTCTTTGAGATTGTCACGGTAATAATTAGTTACACTATATATTTTCTCTTTATATACAAATACTCATAGATTACACAATGCATGTAATTACTAGCTTTACATGACTATAGATTGAGCTATTCCAGAACAAATTGTCCATCCCCAAAAGAGGATTTTGGAATTCAATCCTTTACTCAGCTTGTTTGCCCATAAACTCCGAAAAATACAATACATAACCATAAACCAGCTTATTTCCGGAAATAGTCTTGGAATTTCCAGATTTGTGTTAATGTTATAAGTGTATTCCTCCGTGTGTGTGGGGGGGGGGGGGGGGGGGGTCTTTCTGGAATAGCCAATTGCGGCATGGGCTACTGTAACAGTTGGATGCGAAAATATTTCATTTGGACCAATAAATCTCAAATAGCGCCGTACAATATAAAGGTCGTCCGGGAATGATGGGGATGACGACATTCCAAATGATCAGGACATTAACAACAACCGAAATCACCAGCGATCCTTCTTGGTCCAATCACTGGTGTCAAATGTAGCTGGAAAAAGGTGAATGCAGATTATTCCGGTTAAATTCATGTTACGAAATCCCGAAGACAAGACGACCTCTATTGCCGGGGCGTAAAATAATTAAATACGTTGTCACGGTTGTACTTAATTACAAACATTTAAAGTTAAAAACCGTTGATCATTGACACTTTAATGCCCAATTCGGCGTTAGATTCCACACCAATATTGATCATTTTAAGTCCGTGACAATCAAACTTTTTCTTCAATTTTACCAACCTTGATAAGGCCTAGATCTGTTCCCTGCTAAGGTAACAGTTCCATTTATATTCGATAAACTTATCGAGAGTCGAGACTGCATCGAGCCTCGATACGCTTTGGTCTCGATATTTTTTTCTTTAGTTGAGGCTAGATCAAATAGACGTTGGCACTCGATACAAGGGCCGTGGCAGTAGTCACAGTAATACACCCTGGGCAGTTTCAAGCAGCTACAGCCAGAAGGATAGTACTATTAGTACTGTTGATGTTTACTCTGTATCCTGTGCCACGATGTGTTCGGTCTTTAATGGTTTGTTCAGGGTGACATGAAGCTGCACAGGAGATGTAGGAGGGGGCGGGATGATCATAATTTTTCGAAAGTTGATTTAAAATCCTTGGAATTTTATTCCTTAAACAACTCTGAAAAGTTGTAACTCTCCGAGGTGCCTATAAGAATCAACCATCTTCATTTTATAATTTTGTAATTGTACCAATAAATCTTATGTCGGACTATTAATTATACAGCATGTACAGTGTCAGCCTAGATCAATTAAAAGACGTTGTACATCGCGTTTGAAAACCGTGGATCGGAGACATTTGAGTTCAATTTCGGTTTCTGATTCAACGTTGATGGAGGTGGAGTTGGGCACAGGTAGCCATCATCCCCAACTTCAGCATTCTCTATTTTGAGAGCCGCTGGAGTAGTTTTACGATTCTGTCCTTTTCTCTCGAGATTTCGGGCAACGCCGCCGTGAGATTTTGGCACGGTGGATGATCTTACGCCAGGAGTTTCCTGTACTTCATAGAAGCTGTCTGCTGGTTGAGGTGGTGGTTTGTTTAGGCTTGGCGGGAAAACACTTAGATAGTATGGAGTTTCTGGAGTTTTTGATTCTGTAACGTCCGGTCTCATCAAGGTTTTGTAGACCGGCATTGCTTCATCAACCGGCGTCCCAACTGGTGTTACCGGTCTTGACCGAGATCCCGAGCGACGGCTCAGCGAATTTAGCGAGAATCCCCTGCGTAAAGAAGACGACCACGATGGTGAATTGTCCGATTGAAAATCCTTCGGATTCTTAGTCGACTCTGATTTCGAAA
Organism: Ophiura sarsii; assembly: GCA_035610835.1. Classification (NCBI taxonomy): domain Eukaryota; kingdom Metazoa; phylum Echinodermata; class Ophiuroidea; order Amphilepidida; family Ophiuridae; genus Ophiura; species Ophiura sarsii. The sequence goes on from CM069455.1 coordinate 30,352,983, forward strand.
AATCTTTGGTCGACTCTGATTTCGCAGCATCTTTAGATAACCCTGAGGTTCCTATGCCGACAACATTGTAGCCCTCCTCGTCAAGAATATCCGCAGCGGAACTGGCTCGTGGACGCTCTACAATCGTTGAATTTGAATTGTTCCCTGTCTTCTGTAGAGCCGTGTATGATGCACCGTCTGCCGCGGATCTATCAGCAGCATATGGAAGTTTCACCCCTCCGCCACCAACGCTAGAGTAATAAGGGGATTCAAATTCCGCGGGTATGTTACGTCTTTGCGGACTGTTTGGCATTTCCATCTCTGAATTGGCTGCGGATGTACTCTTCACGAGCTTCCGCCGGGAGTTCAGCCTTGACCTGAAGCTGTATCTGCCATGTCGCGTTTTCCGGCAGCAACACAACCAGCACGCAAAACAACTGCCACAGAATAGTATAAGCATAGCGGCTAAAACGATGATGATGAATATGTATCCATCAAACGGTGAGCCTGTCGATGTCTTATCATTCTTATTGCGTGGCGGTGATTTCCTGGTTGTTTTCAGTGGTTGTGTCCTTAGCGGTATGGTTGTGGGCAATGAACTAGGCACCACCATTTTGGTAATCGTCGGGTTCGAATCTAGCATAACAAAGAAAGGTCCAACTGTACATGTTCTGTAATGTACAGCATCGCCATTCGTTTGATTCACATGACAAACAAAAGTAGTGTTCTGGTAATCCTCTTTCATGATAAAATTCAGAACCATTTTGGCCGTGTGCGTTGCTGAATCAATCGCCGTGACCCCGACGTAAATCTGATTCGTCTGTCCGCCAGTCCAGTACAGATTGTGAGAGATCATACTGTCCACTAAATCCACGTGGCATTCTAGAGCGATAACATCGCCAGAGGGTACCCATACAGGGGAAGCAATCGGCGAACACTCTGGTGTATTCAATATAGCAACTCCCTGTGCCTGAACATTGATGGACTGTGAGAGCAAAATAAGCGACTCGACTCCATCTGTGTGGAATTGCCAGAGTTGACAAGTATAGTTTGCCAAATCTTCTGGCAGTAGCTGCGCAATTGTCAAGGTATCGACTTCAAGATTCCCCTCAATCACGCTCCGTACCATCGAAGTCCTAGCTGAGTCCATTGTTCTTCCCTGCAGAGCTCCACTGGTAGCAAAGAATTCTGTATTCTTATACCATACGGTGGCTTGTCTGTCATCATGGCGATTCCAGACATTGCATTGCATGGTTAAATACTCGCCGAGGACCGGGGCCTGGCTATCGACTGTGTGAATAGTCAATGTTAGCCGAAGAGGCGCTGGTGGTTCAGTTGATGCTGGTGCGACTGTTGATCCAAAGGAATGCCCCAATAAGCTGGCAAATAGTAACAACAAATGGTAAAATTGGGATGCCATATTTGTAGAGCGAATCACTAAAGGCATCTACTTCGAAGGAACCACGACTGTTGAATAACTATGTCTGGTGTGTTGAGTGTATGTAGTGGTAGCCTATACCTGGGTTTCCTAAATATAGTTTAACCAATAGCCTAAATGTGCACCACCAAGACACACCCATTTCGCATACTCTCAACCGTTGCTGTCTATGTGAATCACGTGACCGTACGTAGCCCAATACTATTAGTAAAATAACATCCCTTCTATTCTAGGCCTAGGGCACATTTCAAGCAGCACAAATAGCCCACGTTGGCTACTTACTTGAATCATCGGCAACACTCCATTAAGGTACTGATACGTGTCAGGCAAACCGGAAATACTGGTATCTCACGGGATATCCTATACCAGTGCGGATGTTATGCGTGCCGCGCACAGTGTCTTTGACCCGTACCCATTCCGTTGATGATGAGGATTATTATAGACGGTTCCCTGGTTAGCAAGCTCCCTCTAGAGGCAGGCATGAAAGAGTGTTTGCCCCCAGGTTTGCCCGAGTTTTTGTCATACTGGTAAGGGCAAACTGTATGGAACCGACAAATTTGAAATGTTACCACTAACGCAGTCGTCAAACAAATCTTAGGGAGCGCTGGTTATGGCCTGGCTGGAGAAGGGGTTAGGTTTGTACACCAGCTGCGATGAATGACCTGTCAATTTAAACATTTGGGGAAATTGACCTAGCCCCACTCCACACTGCGGAGAATTTATTTCTTGGTATACAGCTACCTCTGTTGAAACACCCCTTCCCTTCCTTCCATATTAAATAAGTTTGGTGAGAAAACAAAGAAGTCTTTCAGATCCCATTACATTGTTGGCAACACTTAGTGGTTGCTTCCCACTGCATTGTTGGTGACAGTTGCGGACCACTTTTCATTCATGCCATTGCGTTAACCGTATTTGCTGATCACTTGCCGCTGGATGCAATGTTGGCTGTATTTGATGATCACTTGCCATTGCATTGCTGGCGACAGTTCACTTCCAAATGCATTGTTGGGGACAGTCGCTGATCACCTCCCACCGCATTGTTGGGGACAATTGCTGATCACTTCCCAATGCATTCTTGGCGACAGTTGCTGATCACTTTCAAATGCATTGTTGGGGACAGTCGCTGATCACTTCCCACCGCATTGTTGGGGACAGTTGCTGATCACTTCCCAATGCATTCTTGGCGACAGTTGCTAATCACTTTCAAATGCATTCTTGGCGACAGTCGCTTATCACTTCTAAATACATTATTGGAGACAGTGCTGATCACTTCCCACCGCATTGTTGGGGACAGTTGCTGATCACTTCCCAATGCATTCTTGGCGACAGTTGCTGATCACTTTCAAATGCATTTTTGGCGACGATCGCTAATCACTTCCAAATGCATTATTGGAGACAGTTGCTGATCACTTCCCTCACCTTGTTGGTGACTGTTGCTGATCATTTCCCACCGCATTCTTGGCGACAGTAGCTGATCATTTCCCCGACCATTTTCCACTGCATTGTTGTTTGTGACAGTTGCTGCTCACTTCCCACTGCATTGTTGGTGAAGGTTGCTGATCACTAATGATCCACCTAGATATATTCATACATCTCCTCCTGGCCAGCCTAAAATGGCTTACATTATCGATCCAAGACATTGCATTATCATTGCATCATGAACATGCATATTTGGGCCTAGAGCTTGCTAGTGGTCACTGGCGATGTATTAAATTAGGAGCGTCACGGCCAATACTTTGTTTTTGGAGGAGACTGCCTAATACTAGCTCCATGCTGCTGCTATCTGCAAATTTAGAAGGCGTGTACATTGAACACTCCAAGTCAAGATCATCAGCTAACTCTGCAGTGTTGTACCCAGATCTAACAGTACCACCATGCTACACCATGCACCAACCGCCAGCTGCCCACAGGCCAATGGTATATCATTATGTGGCTAGTGAGAAAAAAACTTGTTTCTCAAACCTAAAAAATAAATTATGGGATTTGTTATTATTGTTTAAATTGTTGATAAATTAATGCTGTTGAATTTCTTTTCTTTTTGTGATGTAATTATGTTGTTGTTGTTGTAATGAAATTACATTACATGCGAATAATTTTACTGGTAATTTTGAATGTGTTCAAACTTTTTTTCTTTGTTGTTCATTAACAAATAACATCAAAAAACAAATTTTAGTTATCTGACTTATAAGTTATAGAATCTTAAAACAGATCAGGCACACTTCCATTATATCTCAATGGAGCAATACACATTTCTGTCTATTTTGTTAAATCCCTCGGCAGCAACCTGCCTCGGATGGACACTGGATTGGGGGTAGTCAGAGATTCCTACCAACTTGTTGCTGACAGTTGCTGATCACTTCCCACTGCGTTGTTGGTGATAGTTGCTGATTATTTCCCACCACCTTGTAGGCGACAGTTGCTGATCATTTTCCACCGCATCATTGGTGACAGTGACTGATCATTTCCCACTGTATTCTTGGCGACAGTCGTTGATCATTTCCCACTGTATTCTTGGTGACAGTTGGGAAGTGATCAGCAACCTTTACCAACAACGCAGTGGGAAGTCATCACGGCAACTGTCACCAACAATTCAGTGGGAAGTGACACTACTCAGGTCCGATACTGGTGTATTCCAGAATAAGTGAATTCCAGAGTAAACCCCACAACTTGACCAAGTCTCTTCACTGGACCTTTTGTTTTGGGATTGTACTTTTTGGCAATGTCTTGTTAGACGTAACTGATGTGCGCGCGTACGGTACGTCTAGCAAGATATAGCAGTATTGTTGGCAGAATAGTTTCATCAGGAATCCAAGGAAACATATTAAAAAAGAAAATTTCATAGAGATAATTCCAAATTTAAACTTACTGTTCCAGACAGTTTTGACGTGCGATCGGATGTCTTTATCAATCGTGTACTGACCGTTGATCCAGAGTTGGCAGAAGGGGTTGACTCTTTCCGCTGACGTCACGGGATGCATGGATGTATGATCTGAATACGTATTCTAGCAATTTATTGTACAAGTGACTAAGTTGGAATGGTAGGTCCCTCGTCGCCGTCATAAGGTGCTGCTTCAGGGTGCACACCACTAAATCTGTTCTTCACAGGCTGTATACAAGGATGTTGCGGAGACTCCAGGCCGGATTCAGGATTTCTCAATAGGGTGGGCGCCAAAGCGGGGGGTCAACGGGGCGGCAGCCCCTTGCGGGGGTCAAGGAGGTAAAGCCCCTTGCGGGGGTTGAAGGGATCAGGGTCAGGGTCAGAGTTTTTTACACGTTTTTACACCTTGTTACACGTTTTTAACGTTTTCGTCGTGTCAAAAATAAGGGGGGGGGGGCGCCGTGTCAAAAATAAGGGGGTTGGGCTACCCCCACCCCACCTAAATCCGCCCCTGGACTCGCAGTAGCATAGCCTACATTAATTTTGGCATGGGGGATTGGCTGGCGCGTTAGCACCAATTGCATGCGCGATAGTGTGAGGAGGATGTACATTTTGTTTAATCTTTAAACTGGATTCGTGTAATTTGGTGACTACTTTTAAGGACAATTTAGAACTCCCAATTGGGAAATTTGGAGCAACTGGTTCTATGGGGCAACTGGACCGAAATGAAGGATTTTGCAATTGTATGGGCATACTGCTTTCTTTGAACAGTATAACTTATGATGAAACTTGACGTACATCCTTCCCTTCAAGATTCCAAAACATTTGCAACTTTAGGGTATTTACACATGTGATATTCTCCAGATCTTTAAAGCCACCTCCTTGAGTGACTTATTGAAAATTCACAGATAGTATGGGCGATTTATGAAGATGGGTTTAGATCATTTTTATGATTGGTAGATATGCAACAGTAAATATAATGGTCGAATCCAACGAAAAGTGTACACGGGATGTTCAGGCCTATAATAAAATAATCTATATCTTGACTATTTTATTTTTGTGTTATACGTATCCGCCTCGATAAGACGCTTCGCGCCATATATAATATGACTTACTTCTATGCACAATTGGGCCTATGCGAGCAATAAACATGCTATTTTTCACCCTTTTTACAAAATATTTGTTACGGTTTTATTTTAGACATATAACCGTTTAGATGAAAACGAGCTTAAGTGGAAATAATTTTGCCTGTTTGATTGGTGGATATCTCAAGAATGCCTCTTGTAATTTTTGTTACTTTTGATCAATCCCCTGAATTGTTGTGATTTTTTTTGCTGTGGTAAGTTTTGACATTACCTACAAATACATGTTTTGTTAAATCTCACTTTCGGGGAAGAATTCGCCTGAGGTAGTGTTATTTGTGCTGTAAGGATACCTAAATATGTTAAATACTTAAATGCATTGTCCCCATTCAAGTCGACTTTTTGATAAAGTTGTTAGAAATTTTAAAAGCGGAAACGATCGGTTTGGTAAAAAAATGCATTACCTCCGAATACCTATTTAAAACACTGCCATTTTAATATAAACACAGATTAGTGAATGATATCTATAGAATAAGTGAAGTATGATACAATGTACACGTGGGCTAAGTTTTATCATTTTGAAGGCAACATTTTTTGAAATATCTGCAATAAAAGACTGTATTCGTAGGCAAATTTGAATTATGAACTGTTACCTTCAAATACAAATAACGATACCGTGGTACTTCCCTCTGTTGTTACATACTTGTATAACGACTGGAATAAAGTAGAAACGTGCGCTGCGTTCGGCAAGCAACAGAAAAGTTTTGCATCAATCGTTCAGCTTTTTGTAAGTAACTTTTCACAAAATTATGTAGTTTGCGTACAAGTGCATCAATAATTTGTTGTTGTCTTAAAAGTTGATTGAATATAGCCTCCCTCTTTCTCAATCTTGTTACTCCTATTAGTGTAGTTTTTTATGCTATTCACGCAAAGACATCCTCTGATAATTGATTTAAATCGCAATAGGGATGATTAATGTTTATATAAATATTCTGTAACAGCTTCTCGTGCATGATTTCACGTTGTATTCGGAGGTAACATGTATATGTAGGCAACATTCAATAATATACACGGTGCATATTGGCCCTAAATGATTTTATTTTACATACAAGCAGTGCGCAATCATACAATCTGACTGGATATATTATTAGATTTATATTTGGAGGGAAAAAAATAATATTCCCTTATTAAATGAAAATAGGAGGTGTTAATTTAAATAAAATGCATGGTGTAATCACACTGGTTTTGCCGAGACCATATTTTTTGTTGGAGTTAGAGTGAATGAAGGTTATTTATATCCATAGATTACACGTTGATCGTCTTAAAATGGGTACATTTAGTCATAATATCCATGAAATTTCGGCTTCACAATCAATTTTTTCATATTCCATTTTGTATTCGTAGGTAACCTATATATTAGTTAATGAGCATGGTACAATTCCTGTATTGTTTTTCGCTTTCATTCGCACCTAATATTATGTAAATATTTAGCAGGAATGTATAAGACGGGAATAATATCGTTTGGTGCGTAATATTGTTTTAAACCAGCTTGTCGATATGATGTATGCGTAGTTAACCAACTTCCCCTGGAATTGCAGAGAAGTGACTACTGAGGTACATAATATTGGCCATTATTGTAGTTGTATTTGAAAATGGAATTCATGTGTCACAAATATAAATAAACTTGCTTCATTTTTGCTCGGGCAGGTTGTGTAATGTCACCGAAACGTATTTTAAGTGAACAAGAAATTTAGTAAAACATTTTCCCTTTTTTTTAAAGGTGGGAGGGAATCAAGGGAAGGCCTAACTGATTTCAGTCTCAAATCAAAAATTGTTCATGAATAATGCTTCCGACATTCATTAATTAGTGTAATTGAACTAAGCAGTGGTTTATTTAAAAGAAAATCACAATGAAAGGCACATGCCTGACACTATCTCTGTCGTGGCAAAACCTATTAGATTAGTGTTTTTAATTCAAACAACATTGAATTTTTAAACATAAAATTCCTATTTGTCTACATCTGACAAAATATTTCATATGGGTGATTCTATGTCAAACGGAATCTGCCTCCGGTTGAAACTCGATAAAACTGACTATGTACGACTTTTAGAATGATACAAATTCCAAACTAGGAAATTATATCTTAATTCTAATCTGACAACTGAATGTCTTGATATAAGTTGTATGTGATTTATTCCGCTGTGGACTGAAATGCACGACATTTGAATGTTATAGTGAATGTACTTTGAACATGTTCGGCTAATATTAAACTTATATATATAATATAAGGTCTGATATGAAATTATTTCAAAGTATACATTAAATGAATTAAAAAGCGATCTGGCTTTCGTGTTTAAAACAGCTATTCAAAATGATAACTGCTAGAAGACTCACTTGCCTCCTTCATTTAGAACAAATTGAGGAAGACAACCGGTTGTTTTATTGCTTAAAACAAATAACCTGACATTCAAGACTATGAATTACAGGCAAATCAAACTGTTTGCTAAAGAAAACCGCTTGCTTTCTAATTAATGATGGCTCGAGGAAATGTTCAATAGTTGATTCGATCCAATACTTTGGATTCACACGGTAACTGAAACGTTCATTCTTAACATTCTAAAATGTCCTATAATAAACAAAGAGTAATTCTGTTCTACTAGATATTCATCCTCGTGACAAGAGAAAGATGAAGAACTAACTACACAAAGAATACAACAAGATCCACTAAACTTGTTAAGTAGAGATTACAAGGCTGATTGATCAGAGGTATCTTACTTAAAATGTTTCTATATGCTTAATATGTTATTATGTTTAGTTTTAATGATGAACATGCTTTTTACCAAATGAGATGAGTAAGAATATTATTACTAGCGAGTTAATTGATTATTTAACTATACCTTTACGAAATTTTAACCCAGTACGATATGTATGTTGTCATCATCTTGCCTTGTATCAGATGTTAAATATTACACACTTCTGAATGTTTTGTAGAAGTTAAACGCACATTCTTAATAATTGAAAGTCAAGCAAGAAAGACACTTACAAAATTGGATGATCAGATACGTTAGCATAATAACACATTTTCTGCCGTAATTATCATGAAATTAATTTTAATCAACAATCCTTAAACCAAATTAGATGATCAATAATACTAACAGTATAGGCCTAGTGAGTTTATTGATGTTTAGGATGTTTTCTTTTATATCTTAGAAATAGGAACATATAATTATATAATTTTAATGTTTATTTGGTTAATCTTGCTTTTTATTCAAATGTTGAATATTACGCAATTCTGATTGTTTTGTAAAAGCAGTGCTGAGCGCACATTCAGTTATATTATCAACTTTTAACGTCAAGCAAGACACCTTTTTATTTTGCTGTACGACATTCACCCTCACACGCGATTCAGGGCATAAAAATTACGTCGAGTACAATTTTGCCTCTTAAACATATGTAAAATCAAAGAATCCAACCGTTCTTAGTCAACGAAGTTGAAGTTGAGAACAAATGTGATACCTACGAATACTTTGATTATTGCAATATTAGCTACCGTGCTTTAAGTCTTAACATGTTTTTCTCTTATAGGAATGCTTAAAAATGTTGCCTGATATTTTGTTCTTAATATACCTATTCAAAATTACAACTGAGAGTTAGATATTGTATATTTTTTCAACATTAAATTAATATTCTAGTATCTATTTAAAGTAAACTATTGGGGAATATGTCCATAATATTAGGATTTAAACATGTTTTAACATGTTTATTTAAAAACAAATATTGTAAACCACCCTGCATGATCATTTCACCCCCAAAATGCAGCATAAATTAAGTACAACATTAATTTATTACAGTTTTACTTCTCTTATACCTACGTATACATTAACTGTTACCTATCGAATACAAAATGTTCACATTCCTCTATGTACTTAAGTTTCGGGCGCATGCTCAAAATTCTAAATTTTCCAGAAAGGGTCATTCCCCTCTTTGAGGTACATGTAAACAAATGTTCATAAAATCATCTTGGTGAAAGTATACAAAGTGACTCAACCTCATGTTTCAAAGTATTGAGAGTCTGAAAATGCTACCTAACTGTGTGAATCTAAAATGTTAAAAAAGATGAGTACCTGTACAAATATGTCCACTTTCTATCAGCATTAGCATCTTCTGAATACAATACAATCACAAATTTGAATGCAATATGTAAATAGGTGGAATAATCATCACTTAATCAAAATATGGTACTTGTATTTGTAGGTAACATTGAGAAGTGTACCTTCAACTTCATCATTCCGCCACGTGGTCAATTGGAGAGATTAGTGATGGCACTTTTTTTCCATACAAGCTTGATATGTTGACTTTGAGTGAGGAAAAGGAATAAGAGATCGAAGCATTTTGAAACTGGACCCTAAAAATCTAGCCGTGTACACTTTTCGTTGGATTCGACCATTATATACATGCAGTACAGTCATCTCAAGATGCTAAGTGCATTGCATTTGATGGGTGGTATATCGTAGTGTGCTCAGAGACTTTTCGAAATATGATTAAAACCATAGGTTGTGGTTGTAACGACCGTAAAATGGCGCATGTTGCTAATTTGGGACATTGGTGGTTTGAATTTGCGATCAAAATTATCATTTAAAGAATGCTTCAACTTAACTCATTATCACGGGTATTCATTTGGTAGAGTTATTAGCTTATGAATTTGCAAATAACAAAGTATACCATTTCTTATTTTATGTGAAGACACTCCTCTACTTGTATAACCCGAACGTCGTTATAATTGCGAATTCAAAGATACTCGCTGGCTACAGAAACGTGCGTAATTGCTAAAAACTAAAATGCAGTTTTGTCTTTTTTATCCGAAATGTTTTGGAGTTATTGATTATTATGACAAATGGTGGTATGGTTTAAAACATTTATTACGTCACAATTTATTACGTCTCTTCTTCGATTGAGATATTATGCACGGGCTGTTCTTCTCCAGTTGTTAGAAGTTTTGTCTTTTTGACGTTGAGCTTGAGATTGAGCTTCCTGCCTGCATCATTTACGACTAATGTTAGCCTCTCGATGCAGTAGCGTAGCCAGACGGGGGCAAGGGGGGGGGGGGGGTGGGGGGGCAGAGTGCCCCCCCCCCCCCCCTGAAAAATAATTTGACCGGGAAATCGGGAACTAAGCGGAAAATCGGGAAGGCAAAGGAAGGGAAAGAAGGGAGAAGAGGAAGGAAAGGAAAGGGACAAAAGGGAAGGAAAGGAAAAAGGGAAAGGGAAAGGGATAGGGAAGGAAAGAGAAAGAGAAAAGGGAAAGGAAACGGACACAAAGGAGAAAGGAAGACATGCAAATTAGTTGGAAATTGCAGTTTTTCACGCCGGTATGGGGACGCAACGCCTTTCCCCCGCCCCCCCCCCCCCCCCCCCCCCCGCCCCGCTTGTAATTTTTCTTACTCGACGGCAATTTAAAAAAGTGAAAAACCTGGCTACGCCACCGGGTCGAACTAGTGCTCACCGGGAAAAAATACCCTTTGCCCCCTGACAAGTGACCCTTGGCTACGCTACTGTCTCGATGTCTTCTTCAGAGGTTTCAAAAGTGCAGTGTTACGTATGACGTCACAGGCGTGCTTGAATAATGTTTCATCTCGACAAAGTGCTGAATCATTTGTTGTGGCAAGTGGTCCGAAGGGGTATGGGGCAACTGGTCCACCTGCAAAAACTAAATTAAAATTGTAAAATTCATTTGAAAATTATTTGTTAGTGTCAATAAAACATGACTTGGTATTGAACTGTGAATAGAATATGAAATATTTCACATTCTTTCTATAGTTCATAGTAGTCGGGCGGCGGCTCCCATAGACACTGTACTTAAGCGTGGCACCCCCTCTTGCTCACGATGTAAACGTAACCAAAACAAGTTCAATGAATTTTATAATTATTATCAGGAATCGCTAGGGTGTGAGATTTGTTGTAGTGTCATATTGTCCAAGAAATGATCATTCTAAGCAGGTTATTTTTAAAATAAATTCGCTGAATATAGCACATTGCTATAATATGACATCGATCCACTGACTACGGAAAAATCAATGTATTTTCACAGTGGCGTTGCCATCCACCATTAACGTCACTAACCTTAGCTGTACACAAAATTCCATTTTAGTTTGCGTTTAATGTATTTTGTATAGGCCAATGTTAAAATGTTGCAATAAACAACATTAAAAGTCTTCAATCTAGCTGAAATAATTATCGTATATAATATACATATATACAATTTATTTGAGACCATACATATATTTGTAAGACCTTTTGATAGAAAGATAGGTGTAGGGGTTCGTCATAGTATTTTCATATTTTAATCACACTCCTTCCTAATCTCAAAATTGAATCATCACGATAAATAAAAACGACATGTTCGTCTTGATATAAAAACATCGTTTATTTATTTAACTAATATCAATCCTAATGATTCAAATGAATACTCGATATAATAATAATACAAGGCAGTCAAATTAATTCATGACATAACAATGTTCAAAAGGGTAAATTATATAATTATAAATTATATTGCACAGATAAATGAGAGTGTGTGAGTCACCTCAATCATTATTTTATTATACTGTAAAGCTTCCAAGTGAAACTGTTTTTGGTAATATTGCATTAGTTACATACACATACTACACAATGATTGATTATAAATATCAATAATTCAAAAATCATATTTCAAACTTATACCGTATTTTGAGAGACTTCTTCAAAATTCAGTAAATATTCTATAATTATTGTACAAACGATCAACCTCGATTTGAATGAAATAAATACCCCTACTAATTCAGTCGTGATCATTATTTTACATTGAAGCTATTTAAGGGCGGTATTTCGCGATACAATTGTTTGCTTTTTCCTCTTTTTTTCTAACATTTTATAAATGGTTTGTCTTGATCTGCATTACGCAGTTTAATATTCACTTCATTCATTTTACACATGTTACATAGGCTATAAAGGTCCCCTGTGATACCTGGCTTAATATTACTATATACGACACAGCTTCAATATTTAACTACCGTATTTTAGGTCGGTGATAAATATATTTAATTAATTGACATCATGAATCAAGAAAAAATATCAGGAATATTTGGTTTCATGAGTAATTATACATAATGATTCCAAATATAGTTATGAAATTTAACAATGTTGACATTTTTGAATAGATTGAGACATTTTGGAATGTCGTCTGCAGACGCCTGCCGCGTGGAAAGTGTTTATAAGGCAAATTAATAATAAAATAAAGTAGTTTCTCAAATGCATATAAATTTGAAGATGTAGGCCTTAAAATACTATACTTCTCTATCCATTTATATGCATTTTTCCTATACTAATTTTTAAACATTAGTATTATTGCATACTTAATATAGTCCCTAAAATATAAACAAATTCTTGTTATTTATGCCCTCGTTCTTCTCATAAACGATTTATTTGTGTGATTTTTATAAAAAACAAAAATGACTTGCTAGTCCGTATGATTTAACTTACAATGCAATATTACTAATAATTGCTTGCATTATACTGGCCTCAATCCTAGATAGATATGATATGTATTCGATTTACCTCTTTAGTTCGTCTTGATCAACCGTTGAGTATATTAATAGGCCTACACCGGCGCCAGTAGTACCATAGAAGACGGTCTGCGTCGTGTCCTTTTAAGAGATGTGCACGTTAGTCTCATGATCACCCTGTACCATTATGATCATTGTATCATTGTGATATTCATTGTGATATTTATTGTGATATCAATGTACCCATTTAATAACAGCTGGTACAGGTAGTATTCTGATACAGTAGTAATCTTATTTTCTGTAGCTTTTCTCTTTCACGAATAACTAATCGGCAGATTAGGAGGGAGTGTGATTAACTGAAAATACGAGGAAGAACCTCTCCACATATCTTTTTATCTAAAGATCTTAAAAATATATGAATAGTCTCAAATAAATTGTATATATGTATATTATGCACGATAATTATTTCAGCTAGATTGTGGACTTTTAATGTTGTTTATTGAAACATTTTAACATTGGCCTATACAAAATACATTAGACGCAAACTAAAAAGGAATTTTGTGTACAGCTAAGGTTAGTGACGTTAATTGTGGATGGCAACGCCACTGTGAAAATACATTGATTTTTCCGTAGTTAATGGATCGATGTCATATTATAGCTATGTGCTATATTCAGCGAATTTATTTTTAAAAATAACCTGCTTAGAATGATCATTTCTTGGAAAATATGACACTACAACAAATCTCACACCCCTAGCGATTCCTGATAACAATTATAAAATTCATTGAACTTGTTTTGGTTACGTTTACATCGTGAGCAAGAGGGGGTGCCACGCTTAAGTACAGTGTCTATGGGAGCCGCCGCCCGACTATAGACACTTTGTGGTATTTTGGGTCTAATACCACTATTTCTACTATTGAATGATTACGATATATGATACGAACCTGCTTTAGAATGGTTTAAAACCTCGGTATTATGAATTATATCTGTATTATATTTTAAATGGTGTCTGTAAATATATTTTCAATGACGAAATATCATGATTTATGTATTTTATTCACTGCTTTTGTGTATATTAACCGTTGGGTCATCATTGTCATATTGACTAATTTCCTGTGTAACATGAAAAGCTGGCTAAATATCAAGATGGTTTATTATAAATACTAAATGATGATTATATGAAGTAAATAAAATCATTAAATAAAGGGGTTTATATAGACAAATGTATGGGGCATCTGGATATCACAACCATGTAACAATTTAACTAGGTTCATACCGTTTTATCTAACAAACGTGCAGTCAAAAATGTCGCTTGCTTTGTACACCATTAGTCACGGCGTTAGTATTACTGCTACACGTTAACCACGAAAACTGTTAAAAACATGGGTTTCATGAGACATGTATCCTTTTTACACGTTAGATGATATGGAAATGTGTTTGTAAAGAAAATACTGCCTAGTTTCCGTGTTGTCATTCTATGATTTCTGTGTATTCTAACCGTTGGAACATATAGGACCAGTTGCCCAATGATAGGGTAACTGGTCCGTGCCCAGTACAATTTTTAGTTAGTGGTAATTGGCCTTTTGTTTGGATATGTTTTAACATTGATTATATGTTATATGTAAAACAGTTACACGGGTGATATTTTCATAGCAATTCCATAAATATTTACACGAGCTTTAAGCTTTGATATCATGAAATATGCTTAATCGGACCAGTTGCCCTATCCTCCCCTACACAAAACATTAATTCACGTTTTAACGGTGAGCATTTTGTTATACACATAATGCATAACATGGGGGGGGGGGGTGATTGCGATTTTACATAGGCCATCCCCCTTGGTCAAATATTGGGGACACCCCTCCACCCCGGGATTTACGCCTATGGAGACCCGTGTGTGGTTTGACCGCCGAACCCGATGTTTTCTGGGGGGGGGGGGGGGGGGGGGGGGGAGGGAATCGTTGGATCTTTTCCATGAAAAATATACGGTAGAGTAACACTAATAAGATCATCAAACCTGTTGTCCCTTCTCAGCTGAAACAAACGATATCTTCTTTTAAACATGAGAGTGTGACGGGCTCTGTGAAATCAGGAAAGGTGAAATGTCGACCACCATAACACATTACATGACATTCTGTTGAACTGTGTTTAACTTCTATTTGTATGTGGCAATTTTACTCTTATATTATATATAAGCAACAAAATGAAGCTGATATGGTACCTAACCATGGACATAAGTCCATGACTTTACGATGTGAAATTAAAATTTGGCGAAGTATCATTTTCAAAAGTTCAAGAAACAAATTGGGGGGAAATGTCCGGGGGAAATGTTTTTTTTTTAAAGCTACGCGCGCGGTCATCTGAGACAAACTTTTTTTTATTTGGCCTAAACCTGAGACTTATAATAGTATATTTGTCTCAGCCTAAACAAACAAAGAAAAACAAACACCCAAACAAACACCCCCAACAAACATCAACACAAACAATTAAACAAACAATACAACATCTATCTCACACGTGACCACAGAGATAGACTCCTCTCTGCGATGCTCAGCAGGTAGGAAGTAAAAGCAAACCAATCAATAATCAATGAATCGAAAATTACCTTGAACGTGCACGATCAATACTCGTAAAGAATAAAGAGCATTCGCCCATGCAAAGAAGTTTGCGGGAGCTTGGTTACGTTGGAGGGTCCCATTGTTGTAAGGTCGCGGTAATTTAGTTTAATACTTTAGTGATCATTCATGCCATACAGAATGCTATTAAATTTGTTAACAGCAAAACGATTTAAGTACAAACTTATAGATTTCATTCTAAAGCTGTATATGAGGAGGGCCATGTTTTCAAAACACATTCATTAGAGTCTCACACAACTAGTGCGTGAATTTGTCTTCTTCAGGCGAGCCATTTGTAGGTAGAATCGCTGTTTGTTGCAGGATTGTTGCGTTGCATGAGGCCAATGAGAGGAATTAATTGGACTGCGTCATTTTGTATGTAAATCTGGTTTTCATACCATGATGGGACCATGATGTTGAAGTTTAACAATTGATATTAACACAAAGTGCATGGGATCATTTCCCGAGAATTGTTGAAGATAGTCGACCATCTCATCAATCTTCCTACGTAGGTTTTGTTACTGCTTCGACCAAGTAGCACAGGATTGACACAGTATTACCAGGTAAATCCACAGGTATTTATTAACTTCTAGTTCTACCCGTTTTGCACCTGTCTTTCGCCCTGAGACTACATGTATGATGTAGTATACTAGTCTCAGCTTTCGCCCTCTTATCTTTCTTTTCCCATACACTGATACAAAGGACCCCAAATGGAAATAAGCTTCCTACATGCATGGAGACTTTTTGGGCTATCCTTGGTTTTTTGTTCATACTTGTCCTTGTCTTGTCTACGTCTGTGGATGAAATGCATCACCGGTCACCTTTTTGATAAACTACGTAATGTGTTAGTTCAATTTAGTACGCGTATTTTTATGACAGATGAATTACATGAACATTTATTGAGGGCGCAATTTACATAGGTTACGTACATTTCGTTGCGATAACCGTCGCAATGTATTATAGGAAACACGCTGAAGCTGCTGTGGTCTTGTACTTTAGTCTTAAAGTCCTATGTTGTAGCTTCTTGCACAATGCACATGTCTCTTTTTGTAAGGGTGGCCAAGGCCTCACGAGCTGTACTCTTTAGTCTTTACTTGGTCAATCCACAGTATAATAATCATATTTTTAGTATCATCATTTATTGCTTGTTTATATTTATTGGTGATCGAATGAACTCTCTGGTATTTATGTATTTTCCCAAACCTGCCGTTAATTGGCAAGCATCTTGCTTTTATGTCTTTTAGTTTTATGTGTGCAATGTTTTGTGTAATTATCTTATACTGTGCAATTATGTGGTATGCAGTGTGGCGTGGGTCCGGGGGTTGGGGGTTGGGGGGGGGGGGGGGGGGAGGTGGGTGCTCACGTATATTGGCCATACGGGTACTAGGGTAGGGTAGGGTAGGGTAGGTGTGGGTAATACGGGACCTTTAAGACATTTGCATAATTAAAATACAAAATAACTGACTCAAATTTAAGCAAAGTTTGTTATTTGTAATCTACATTTTATAAACCTTTATTGTAATAAACAAACAGAGTCATTCTATGTTTGGTTTGGCTGTTATTATCAAATACTGACGTCATCATAAATGTCCCATCTTACCTACACGTGAAGGTAATATGGGACATTGTTTTGAGGACATTGTTTTGGTATGAAAAGTAATTTGACATATTTATTTAAAGAGTAACTGTTAAAAACCCATAAATAATGGTCCTATAATCCATTAAAGAGATAATAATGCATGAAGTACATTGGTACAAAAAAGGTACATTGCTACAAAAAAAAAGAAGAAAAAAGTAGGGTAGGTGTGGGTAATACGGGACCTTTAAGACATTTGCATACCGTCATGCTGGCTGTCTCATATTACCTTCACCAATTGTGAACCCACGGCTCCCATTCAATGCATTATAACACCAATGTACACTGTACTAGCGAAGCACACACACAATACATGTTGGACCAACACCTGAAACATGCTTAATAATGCAAGAATTCAGGTCACGCCCCCTTTCCTTTTCTTTACCATCATATTCTATGAAAACACTATTTTTATATTAGACCAAACATATGGGTGCATTTTTTCCTAACCTTGACAGGTTGTGGTGATTTTCTGGCTGGTAATTCTTCTGGTAGCTTTGATAATAGTCATGAAATTCACTAAGGGTTTGATCTATCTATAGAGGGCGCTATTTAAAGTGCTAGTAATGCCAAGACGGCTGTAGATGAGATTTCAGTGATGCGGTCCCGTATTACCTTACGGTCCCGTATTACCCACACCTACCCTATGTGCGGGGTCGCGGGGACCAAAGAACTTCTTTTCACGGCCTGTCGCCGCTCATAAAGCATCTCATTTCACTTAGCCCTCCTCGTAGGGCCACTATCCAGGGAAATACTATACTAAGATAGAATATAGAAACACTGAGTCAGCCATCCTCCAGCTGAGTCAAAAGAGTGCTCGGTTCTCGGATGGGGAGCATTTTTTCTAGGATTATAGATAGAGTAGTCCTAAAGGTAGGACTAATTTCACTGATAAGTGGTTCCACAAGCTGTACAATCCAAACTCTCCCGTCCGGGCGTTGTCATCCCCCCCCCCGTTCATTAGCCCAGAAATCCTGTAGACCGAAGGTTCTCTAAGGCCATGTGTTTTGAACTGACCACCCAAAAAGGGTGGCGGCGTTGCATTTTTGGTGACGAATCATCCATCTCTCTCTATTAACTCAACAACTATATGTGGTAGAGCTATGGTTTAGGTGTCATTTGAAAGCTCATTTATCTAGCTACACTGTGTGAATAAATCAGGTATTTCTATAACTGTTTGGCTGAGATATGATTGATTATACTTCGAAAGTCAGGGGTGGCGGCGGTGGCGGTGGCGGCGGCGGCGGTGGCGTCGTGTACAATCTCTATGGGGAATATAGAAAATGTTCCCAATTCTACGTTCAAATTACAATAACTCCTCATTTCTGTATGGTACAAACATGATTTAGCTCTCATTTTATAGATTGTTTTATATTCTATAAGGTTCTGTTTCAACAAACGTGTCAACTCTTACGTAACAGTTTTAATCACGAATCGATTGCATTGTCCTTGGCTTTTTCCCTATTCACTACACAGTGAACTTGCCCTAATTCATCGGTTTTACATACATGACTATAACAACAAAATTATTCAACCGATTATAGCAAAATTATACATTTTTGGAAAGCTCTCGAATATGGGAATTTAGAAATCTCGCTTAAATTAAGATAGGGTGAATATCCAAAAAAATATATGTGTAAACTCTAATAAATTTGAAATGTAAACGTTTGTGCTAATTTACTTCCCGATATAGTATATTTCAACAAGTTACCCTTGACAACCATTATGTTCTGATGGGTAAATTGCATGAGGAACTAATATGCACAGTAAAATGATGATTGGGATAGGAATAAAAAAAATATTGAGCTTTAATCAAAATATGAAGAAAAAAAAAAGATATTTTTTTAACATTCTTAATCACAACATGTTACCATTAGGTCTTATGCAAATTCAAATCGCATATTTAGATTCCTTGTGAGATTACCGTTCAGAAAATATATACTTTTTATGGGGTAGAACAAGTAGATATTGCGATATGCTAATTCGAATCTCAGATGGTGTAAAATGTAAAAATCTGGACATGCAACGGGAAGGGTGGCGAGTTCAAAACACATGGCCCTAGCATATCATCTTGCAGTTATTGTCCGTTTTATCATTGAATACAATACATGTACAGTGCGCTTGTATTGTATTTAATTGAAGCATTTATTGACCCGCTGCACGCACAAAGTTCAACCTTGGGAAGTTCACCAAGACCCCCATTTAAAAGATGCCATCGGGATGCCATCGAGTCCATAAGACCCCCAATTCAGGTTGTGTCAGTTCGGTAAGCCCCTGTTTTCAGACTGCTCAGTCACACACCCCTACACTCTTCAAATTCGAGTACCCCCCGGGACGTGGGGTTAGGCAGTACATGTAGGCCCTACAATTAACAATGTACAATTCCCAACATGTTTACAAAGTTATAAAATCTAGCAAAAGCAATCTACTTATTTGCAATTATTTGAAATAATGTCTGACGTAAGATACGTATGTTAAAATAGTAATGCTCTTCGGCAGGTATATAAAACACCGTTATTTTTTACTCAATATGATTCTTATGGAATTACAAGATTAATACATCTCATAAGACTATTCTTAGGCATTATTGTCGGATGTATACCATTTTAAAAACAAATAGGCCTAGTCATGGTCTAATCATTTATTGGTACTACTCCGTACTCGTATGACAAATGCGGAGGTAATAACACCAATAGGATAGGATTAGGAAGGAACAATTATACTTGGCCTCCATAATGTCAGGGCTAGAACTTTCTAAAATGTTCTAAAACTAAAAAAAAGAAAAAGAAATTCAACAACAAAAAGCACCCTTTGTTATGTTGAATGTTATCAGGATTATCATAAAACTAGTATGACAACATTTTACAAAATATATTTTGAGTTATCTTTGCAGAACCTAAAATGGGTCAAAAAATGTGTTTTTTATAATTTTCTCCCAAATGGTCAATTTCATTATCATGGTTGGATTCATTGAACCCTCTCCTATATTTGGGGGACTATTTGGCTAAATACTCATTTTAACGACCGTTAGTGTCTTTGGTTAATTTTTCAGCCTGACGGTTCCTAAAAAATGTAGGTTACAAATATGTAGTTGAATTATAAATATTTCCTTCGATAACAATTTTTTAAAAATCGGTCTTTTTTAGTGTGAAAGCCCGCAGCCAACTGTGAGATGAAGGCTAAAAAAGGGTGCATTCTTACATGCGGGGGTGCTTCGAGACATAACGACGATGAGGCGGCTGATTTATAGACAAGCGCCATGCATGTGAGGGAGTGGGAACCATCACTCCGAGGAAATGACGCATACGTAGGCCTACTAAGGAAATACTGTTATGTTAATGCACTTATCAACTGCATCCCCGGCCCCGGGGATAGCGGGGATTAGGGCCGGGACGTACAAATTGCCCATGTGACGTCCCGGCTACAAACGTGTACGGTCCCCGCAGGGCCGGGCACCATTTTTTGTACGTCCCCGCTACAATCCCGGCCCGGGGGGGGGGGGGGGGGGGGGGCGGGACAAAGTGTACAGTCCCGGCCACCCATTTCCCAGGACAAAGTATTCACCCGGCTACAGTCACAAGGTCGCTTATTTCTTTCTGCAACCATAACGGAATGCATTTCTATGTGTTCCCTATGTGTTATATTAGGCTTATTCCGTCAAACGCATCGCATCTCTATTTTTTTTATAGCAGCGCCCGGTGTACATTTGTGTACCTTAGCGTACGTCCCCGCTACACGCCCCCTAGCGGGGGCACAGTTTGTACGTCCGCGTACACTCCCCCGCATAGCCGGGCATCATTTATTGTACACTCGTCGTGTAACGGGTCCCCGCATGGTCCCCGCCATGCCCCGGGTCCCCAGGGGCCGGGCTTGCAATTGATAAGTGCATAAGTACAGTATTCACGATTCTATGAGATTTTCTGATTCAAGGAATCTCTCTGTGCTCCCGAGAAAGAAAACACTTTGTACAAGCCGGGCAAGATTTCTATATCCATATATCGGGCTGCATGTATTCCATTTGAAATCACGCCCCCCCCCCCATATGGAATATGAAGTGTGTAGATTTCAATTATAGTCACCCATGCAGGTAACCCTGTTTAAAATTCACCATGTTCACACTGCCTGTTGTGAAGATTTTAATCTGCAGACGACCGCCGCGTGGAAAGTGTTAAAACCCTTTCCACGCGGCGGTCGTCTGCAGACGATATTCCAACTTTTTCGAAAATGTTTAAAATGTCTATATTATTGAATTTAATTACCATATTTGGAATCACCATGTGAAATTCATTGAAATAAGTACAAACATGCCAAGTATTAGTTAATTGGTTAAATAATCCTTGAGATAGACTTTGAAAAGGTTTCTGAGAAATCAGTTTTGTACATGGTATACATGTAGCCGCGTGGAAAGTGTTAATCCATGTCTTCCATAGGGGGTGTGTACAATGTACAGATTTCACAATTTAAAACGGAACAGCAGTATTGCAGTTAATTTTCCTTTATTGCCAAATCTCTGTATAAGTACAAAGATGTATAATTGAACTATCAATCAGATGTGGAAGATTTTACAGAGAAAAAACTTTGAGCCATTCTGACAAATCTGTCAATTTTTAAACCATTAATATCTTCTGATGATTAAGGGGTATATTGTGTATGGTAGGCCTATATTGTGTATGGTATAATGTAAATCGTATTCAGGTAATATTATTGTTACACTTGACAAAAAGGGTCGGTTAGCACTTTCCACGCGGCAATTAGTTATATAGTTACATAACAGATTTTTCAGAAACCCGGTTTCCCAATTTTCAAAGTTTACCTCAAGGATAACGGAACCAAGACTAGGCATGTTTGTACTTCTTTCAATGCAAGCATGGTGATTCTAAATAGGGTAGGGTATTGAAATTCAATACAATATGTCATTTTTTAAACATTCTGTGAACTTTTGGAATGTCGTCTGCAGACGCCTGCCGCGTGGAAAGTGCCGGGTA
Source organism: Ophiura sarsii (assembly GCA_035610835.1). Lineage (NCBI taxonomy): Eukaryota > Metazoa > Echinodermata > Ophiuroidea > Amphilepidida > Ophiuridae > Ophiura > Ophiura sarsii. The sequence goes on from CM069455.1 coordinate 30,375,137, forward strand.
AGTGTTAAAAGCCCTAAACGTCGTGTATTAAATTGTGCCCATCACATCACCCGCACTGATTCAAAACACTTAATTGATTCTACGACTTTTTGTATAAGCATCCCCTCATGATCTCTTTCACTTGGGGTGGAGAAAATGAGCTTTTATACAGAGCTGTATGGAGAAAAAATTACATAATCGTCGATAACTCGAAAAGAAAATCATTAATTGCACAATTTTTTTCTTCAGTTTAACTTTTTTGGGTAGCCTATATAGGAATCTTTTCTTATAAAAAAAGAGAAAAAAAAAAAGCGAAACAAAATTATATAATTATATAATAATTATAACTCCCCGTCCTTTCAGTAAAAACAAACAAACTACCTAGACATTCAATTCAACAAGAATTTCTTTCAATAGGATGACTGCTGTCCTGACAAGTATTTCTTTTAAAAAGGGTTGTAGCTGTCCTCACAAAACGCAATATTGCTATGTTAATTTTGCTATATTCAGTAGATAGCAGGATATCCATGCATGACAATTTCCACTCATAAATAATTATATCAACATGGAAATATCATTAAAATGGTCATAAAATGGTCATAAAATGTTCCAAATGATTCAAGGTAACTATTCCAGTACATTTCAAGTACATTTTTTTGGAAAATCGAGCAGGTTCACCTATCTATTTTTTTCACTTTTTGGTGGGGAAATGTGATCATCTTTAAGAAAAAATGACACTACGGGGTCCAATTTCGCAATTTAGTGGTCTAAAACAGAGTTTTATATCAGTGTTTTTGTACATATCCCTATGGAGCTCTATTTAGTGGTGTGACCCCTAAAGTGAAATGAATTTATAAATAATATATAGACTCGGACAAACTGGCATGAATTAAATTAACGAAAACCTTAACAATACACGGTCTCGAATCGAACCCGGTCCCTCTTCACTATCGTGACGAAGAATTTCCCACTAGACCATAGAGGCTGTGTTGATCTGGCTTATACCAGAACCAGATGAAATAGCACTTATATGTACTAGAATCATACTTAATAGGCCAACATATAATATATTAAAATACGTAAGAATGTGAAAGTTAGAACGTGAAAGTTACATCAAAGACTGGTTTACACTTGTCAAAATGATTATACTGAACTGGATTAGGCCGTTGACCCTGCATGTACGGTCTACAGAAAACCCACGTCGATAATTATGACTGTAAGCCCAAAATTGATGAAAGTGTCTCACATGTCACAACGTTGTTTGTATGTTTAAACCCATTGTATAAACATGATAAATATTGATATTTGATTTGGTTGACCTCTTTCGTGTTTAAGATTGAATCATCAATCAATTATTGACGATATGATCGATACCGTATAATACTGCGCGCGTATTTCCTCCGTTGGTTGGAAATACAAGGCTGATAAAACTGAGGCTGAGATTTGGTTGTAAGCTATGGATGAGTGTCATAATTAGGGGTCATCTTTACACTTGTCAAAATGATAATACTGAACTTGATTAGGTGGGTGACCCTGGTGTACGGTCTACAGAAAACCGATAAAGCCACAAAAAAAAAAAGTTGACTTGAAGTTGAAGTTGTTTGGGTCGGACGGTCGGATTATTTTGTTTGTTGATTTTTAAAAATTTAAACAGGGAGATACTACACAAAAACACGTGGTGTTTTTTTTAAACAAAATTATTTTTTTTACACAAGCAGATACTTCTCAAAAACACGTTTTCATCTTTATTGTTATGTGCTTCTTTCAATTTTTTTATTTTATTTTGTTATTATATATTTTTTTACTTTGAAAAAAAAAAAAAAAAAAAAATAGCGACCCTTAGATTTCCGAATATTCGGGTCGGTCAGAAAGGGTAAGTCAACTTTGTTGTTGTTGTTGGCCTAATTATGACTGTAAGCCTATATTGATGAAAGTGTCTCACACGTCACAACGTTGTTTGTATGTTTAAACCCATTGTATAAATATAATTGATATGATTGATATTTTATTTGGTTGACCTTTTTCGTGTTTTAGACTGAATCAACAGGGTCAACGACATGATCGATACCGTATTACCAAAGATTTGGTAGCTGAACGCGTATTCCTCCGTTGACAAGATTATGAAAAAAAGTAATTAAATACCGACAAGACTGATTCAGTTATTTGGTACGAGAAAGTCTATTCTCTTTTTTTAAAAAAACTGAGATTTTGTTGCCCATCTTATTTAGCTGCCAAAAGGGGTCATTGTGACAATTTGCAAACCTTTCCCAAAAGTGGGGTTTTAGTGAAAGATATGAGAAATGTCCAAAGGGTAGAAGGAGTTCTTTGGGTAACACCTAATTTTGTTTTAATTAGGTCTTTGAGTGACATCTAATTTTGTTTTAATTAAAATCAATCGTCTTTAGGCGACAGTGGTTGGAATTTCTTTGAATAGAGGCTGTAACATCGTTCATAGCAGTCTTACAAGTTACACATGTGTACCGAAAATATGCACTTTTATCAGGGCAACAAAAAAAACCCGGCCCCAACTCAGCACAAAAGTTGGTAATCATGACTGTTCTTCATTTTTTCAAAGTTACCCCTTTGCAAGGATTTTCAACAATTTTACCCCCTTTTTTGGCAAAACGAGGACAAAATTGGGGTGAAAAATACCCCCTTGTTTTGGTTTTCAATGACTATCATTTCAAACACCCCTTTTCAAAGACTTATACATACATTAAATAGATAAAAACTTGTTGCTCCCAACAGTAACAGGCGTTTATGGTCCTGTGTATAAACTGGTGTAACCCAAATGGTGTATTTGGGTTGTTACCATGTTCTAATCAAATGATTAAATCCATACTGTGATTTTTTTTGTTTTTTCCTCTTCATAAAATACCCCTTTTTACGAATTTCGCGGAGACTAATTCATGAAATACCCCCTATTTTCATGATTTCGCTGTCCTCGCTACCAATCGAAAATATACCCCTTTTCCGCGATTTTTAGAACAGTCATGGTTACCAACTTTTGTGTTGAGTTGGTGGGCCGGGCAAAAACCTCAGTTTTTAGGAGAAGATAGCCTTTCTGGTGGATATGAGGTTACGGGAATGTACCGACATATAGGATCTCATTTTCACTCGTCTGGTAAATAATTACCCCTATTCATAGCCATTTTTTGGTAAATGTATGGGTATAACATCCATAAATTTGCTGTTTTTCACGAACATTTGAGCAAAATCTGTCATATATAGGAAAATGATGGGTCTCCGGTAAACATATAGGTCCATTTTCCCCTTTTCCCCCGAAAATTGGTAAATGTTTCGGTCAGTTTTTCATTGCAATTTCGGCACATCTTTTCCAAAAAAGAATTTGAGTACCCAACCCCGGGTATAATACCAAATTTCTAAATTAACCTTGTGAGTAAAGTAATTAAGCAAAGATCCTGGGACATTTTAAGGATGTTCCGTGTTCCAGGATCAGTGCTTAAAAGAATGTTGTGTCTATCCAAAGGAGTAGTGTGGAGGCACAACCATGCCAGCTCAACATAAAAACCATGTTGACTGTTAGAACCCGGTATCTTAAAGGTAGATGTTCTGATTGCTGGCCCGATTTTCGATTTGATGTTTTCTATTTTACATGAAAGGTCATCCTTATAATTATCACATTCCAAAGTTTGAGTTGCATAACTACAATGGTTCTTTATTTTAGAAGCAGAAGGTCACAATAAATTTGCCCATTGAGTAGGTTGTTCACTGGCGGGGCTAACCACCTTTGGCAGTAATTCACCACATTTTAGCCTATAATTTCTAAATGGAACATATAAAGAGGCATCTCAGCTTTAAGAAAGCGAGCATCATTAAAATGGAGTAATATTGTTATACCCTTCACAGGGATATTCACAAAGTGCGTGATTTTTAAGAACGGCGCATACTACCGATGTTGGTGTGTAGGGTGTATAACAGAATTATGCCTAAAATACATTGAAAAATGGTTTGATAATTCAACCATTCTGTAGATTGGCTTTAAAATTGGGGGGGGGGGGGGGGGGAATTTAGTGTAACATGATAACGCAATGGTCGTTGTTTGAAAATGTTGTTGTTGAATGAAAGCCAAATATGGGTCTCTTTAGCACTACCATTAGTTTTGAATAATACCTACAATTTTTGTGACGCCTTTGTGAAAAAGTGCCCGTTCTTTCTGACTCACGCTATAGGCACGTGTCTCTATCAGCGTGTTTTTACTGAAGAAAAAAAGCAGGCATATGACTGCTAACGGATTAAAATCCCCCAGTAAAAACACACCACCACCGGCATTTGCCCGCTCATACCGGTTTTTTTCTCCTGGATTTTAGATGCCTTTTATCCTTCGAAACCAAGGATAATAGCGGTTGAAACCGGTTAGGAAAAGCAGTCTTTCGTCAGTATAAACACGCACGGTTCCAGCTCAGCGCGTTTGCCGATGGTAAGCGGAAATGGGTACATCAGACTAGCGCACTGTAAATGTCGTACGGCAATGCATCGCGAGTGACCTGCTTACGACCTTTCACTGGCATTTATTATAATGAGGTCAGCGGCAGCCGGCAAGTTTGTTTATCGTACTGCAATAAAAACACGTCTCTCACACGAGCAACCGGCTTTTATCCTGCTTTTTATAAGACGGGTAAAAGCCGGTTTGCTTAATAAAAACACGCTGATTGAGCGTGTTTCTGCTGGGGCACTGCAAAAAGTAAACGCTAATAAACGCTAAGTTTCAATCGGTCAGTTTTTAATCCACCTGTTTCTACTCGCGAAAAGTTACCGCTATTAGTTTATCGATCCTAGTCGATGGGCCATGACATGTGACCTTTTGTAATCCCAAACAATGCCACCGCACCTGAAAAAGATTGCATCACAATAATGTGTATAACCCAGCGTGACACGGTTCACGGCGCAAACCGCTAAGAATCACCTTTCTGTTTCTGCTGGGTTTATTGCCGATTATTGCTGGTTCCAAACCTGCTTTGTGAAGGTTTTTGGGATTACCAAACATACCGATTATTGCCCGGTTCTGCCTGTATCTACTGGGCAAACTTAGCGTTTATTAGCGGTAACTTGCCCAGCAGAAACACGCTCAAAGTTTCAATCGGTCAATTTTTAATCCCCCTGTTTCTACTCGCGAAAAGTTACCGCTAAGTTTATCGATCCTAGTCGATGGGCCACGACATTTGACCTTTTGTAATACCAAACAATGCCCCCGCACCTGAAAAAGTTTGCTTCACAATAATGTGTATAACCCAGCGTGACACGGTTCACGGCGCAAACCGCGAAGAATCGCCTTTCTGTTTCTATTGGGTTTATTGCCAATTATTGCCGATTATTGCCGGTTCCAAACCTGGTTTGTGAAGGTTTTTGGGATTACCAAAAATACCGATTATTGCCGGGTTCTGCCTGTTTCTACTGGTCAAACTTAGCGTTTATTAGCGGTTTCTTTCCCAGCAGAAACACGCTCTATGTCTGTTTTCACACACCTGTATCAGCGTGTTTTTACTGAAGAAAAAAAGCAGGCATATGACTGCTAACGGATTAAAATCCCCCAGTAAAAACACACCACCACCGGCATTTGCCCGCTCATACCGGTTTATTTCTCCTGGATTTTAGATGCCTTTTATCCTTCGAAACCAAGGATAATAGCGGTTGAAACCGGTTAGGAAAAGCAGTCTTTCGTCAGTATAAACACGCACGGTTCCTGCTCAGCGCGTTTGCCGGTGGAAAAGCGGAAGTGGGCACACGATGCACGATCACCTGACAATTAAATGCAAACAGATGTGTATGACCTTTCGCTGGCATTTATTATAATGAGGTCAGCGGCAGCCGGCAAGTTTGTTTATCGAACTGCAATAAAAACACGTCTCTCACACGAGCAACCGGCTTTTATCCTGCTTTTTATAAGACGGGTAAAAGCCGGTTTGCCAACAGCTTAATAAAAACACGCTGTATGACTAGCATTTGTGAAAAGCCCGGTAAACAGAACGGGTATGGATAGTCTATTGCTGCAACTACAGTATCTAGTACTAGCTAACGGGATACATAAAATTAGTTTGATAAAAAAAGCAACGGTGAAAGTTAAGATACTTCTAATATTTGAAACATAACAAATTAATACACGCATTCACCGATGCGATAGATGAAACGCTATTTGTGAAGTTTATAGACACTTATTTCACCCAGTTTTCTATACTCGAACCCATGATGAGCGCGATGGACAACTTCTTTTGAAATCGATTCCTAACGATTTCAAGCATGGGAACGAGAGTGGCGTATTATTTATGGATGTTAAGAAGTTATTTCATGACAGGGCGAAAGGCTACATCGGCTTTTGTGTTGAGCGACCTTGGTCCGAAACACCCATGGCTTCAAACAAAACACCCACTTAACCATCCTTGTGTCGATTATCTATGGCAGCAACTTATAACTCTAATTTTAGTCAAATTCAGGCTGTTTATGAGTTATGTCTTTATGGTTCTGTAAATCTAGGTTATATGGATTATTTTTGTACCAAAATATCAATTTGCCCAAAAGTTGAGTAACGGCCTTCTGGCGCTCAACCCTCGACATACGCCGGCAAAATCGTAGGGCGTGCCTTGAACATCTTAACAATATGAGCGTGTTTCTGCTGGGAAAGAAACCGCTAATAAACGCTAAGTTTGCCGCCCAGTAGAAACAGGCAAAACTCGGCAATAATCGGTATTTTTGGTAATCCCAAAAACCTTCCCAAAGCAGGTTTGGAACCGGCAATAATCGGCAATAAACCCAATAGAAACAGAAAGGCGAATCTTAGCGGTTTGCGCCGTGAACCGTGTCACGCCGGGTTATACACATTAGTGTAAAGCAATTTTATTCAGGTGCAGTGGCATTGTTTGGTTACAAAAGGTCACCTACATGTCGTGGCCCATCGACTAGGATCGATAAACTTAGCGGTAACTTTTCGCGAGTAGAAACAGGGGGGATTAAAAACTGACCGATTGAAACTTAGCGTTTATTAGCGTTTACTTTTTGCAGTGCCCCAGCAGAAACACGCTCAAGGTCTGAAAAGAATGTCGAATCCAAATATGGTACAGCCTATGTACAGTATGCGACAAACGTATATAGCAAAACAGCTACGAACTATATTTTCTCTAATTAAAGGTAGATGACCCGATCACATTTTCGTAACACAGAATTATTTCAAACATACGGAGATTTTCATATCATATGAAAGCTCGTATTTTTCTCATCATCATACTGAAATTTGACGGCCTAAATCGGTATAATTACGGAGAAATCGATGAAATAACGTCGAATTACCGCGAATGGTGGTAACCACCGATATAGTTTGTGTACTACTCAATGGGTACAGTTCACAGCATCTTGTGCGTCTAAAATAAGAACCATTAGAGCTATGCAACTCAAACTTTGGAACACGACATTTTTAGGGATGACCTTTCATGTAGAATAGAAAACTTTAAGTTGAAAATCGGAACATCTACCTTTAACACATTTTAACTTTATATTTCCTTATCTTTATTGCAGACAAATCGATGACTACAGATGTGATTTCACAGAACATGTATTTTGAACAACGGACTATTTTCTCCGAGGTACTGGCATGGCGCGGTAAGATTTCTTAGTTCCGTGTTCGAGCGCAAGTTTCAAAACCCCACCTACCCTTCGCCAACACCATCGAGGATTGACATGTGGTTGATGGCGGTTTGAGGGTGTCAGCACTCGAATTAGTAAGACGGGTTCGCCATATAAACTGTGACACATCATTACTCAGTCCTAAGAAGCTGGGATTTGAGCACACAATAATATGACTGTTGCTTTATTGAGTAGTGCTACAGCGATATATACCTAAGCTAAACCTGCTCGTTGCCAAATATTTCGGTGTAACAGCAACACTTGGAAAAGTTAAAAAATATGGCGATGGTTTGACACTAGAGGGACAAAGACTCAGGCTACAAGGACTTATAATAGCGATATCATCATGTCTTCAACACCACTAGCCGTTACGCAGCGAAAATCCGAAGCGCAAATGAAATCCCGCCGAGACAGAAAAACAGATCGCGCTACTGAGAGAGTACACGTGACCAATAAACGACTAAACAAGCTATGCAAGGCCACAATACGCGACATAGAGAAAAAGGAAGTTCAAGCCATGTGTCTGATAGACATTGAGAAGAACACTTTGTTGAAGGAATTGCGAGGAAATGGCGGCGATATTACAGCTATGGTTCGTCGTAAGACCAACTCTTATGAAACTCTCCGCGAATCCGTTCGACCAGTAAGCCTCAACATCGAGCACACGTCAAAAGTTATAGCTGTACAGACGGAAATACCTCGTGCGGCAGTTATGAATGATAATAACACCAGGCCATCATCGGTGATCTCAAATAGTAGCAGCAAATCTGAGGAGAAAAAAGTCGACCACAAAAAAAGTGCCAGTGATATCGTCTTTCAATCCGTTTCTGTTTCTATATCGGGAAGACACGTGCAAAGTGCCGTGATAGTGGGCTCTGAAAAGGTCAAGTGTAGCAGCAAGAAACAAACGCAAGCGATACTAGACCAAGTCCGCGATGCTAATACAATCGAAAATCGACGTCGGACTTTCCGAGTGAGATCTCAAAGCCAGAGAGCTGCTTCAGCACCAGAGTGCACAACTCAACTACGTTTATCTGATATAAACGAGAGTACCGTATGGCAAGACGCAGACCCAACACCACTACCTAACAAATTACCGCGTTCCGGACTGCAGAATCGATCTGCTAGTGTTCCCAATCAAAGACGCCATGGATTCTTGCCTGCTTCTACGGCAATTGCCGAAGGTAACTCGACTGGTGGTAACTCGACCGGTGGTAACTCTCCAGGTGGTGCCGTTGTACGACGACAGCGTTCAGTGTTAACTCGCAGCAACACTTGGGCTGGGTCAATGAGCGTCGAACTATTGAATCGTAGACCAGTTCAATCGCCACCGATACTAAAATCTGCATATCATTTTCCTTCCTTAGTCTCTGACCAAACTGAATGTGTTAAAGCGCTACAGAGTTTGAAGAACGTTCATAAGAATCGCAGGAAATCCAACTTGGAGCAATCTACCTTGATGTATCTTAAGAAATTTGACCAGACGAGGGCAAATGAATACATTGCGTCCAAGGTGGATGCATTTATATTGAACTCGGAGAGCGAGAGCAGACGACTACAGTCTGGTACCCCTGACGGCGACGACGTGGAGGACCAATGATAATCACGTGCAACAACATTGACCTTTGCCGCGACAGGAAGCTGAATCTTGGCTAGTTTACAACCGAGAGTAGTTTACGGAGTAAAGCGCGTGAATCTACGCAAATTGTTCAAATCTGTAAACTCGCCAAGATTCGTCTCGCTGCTTTGCCGCGTGACTCTTTGACCCCGCCATATTTAACCAAGAACAGGTTAACTTGCTGGCAAGTCTGTTTAAACTGACTATACAAGTATCCATTATTTTATTCTTGTGACTAGATGTCAGATCGTAGCCCGGTCAGTACAGAGAAACAAGACGTTAGCGTTTACATGAACAATACAATTTAGAAACATTATTTGATTATTTAAAAAGTGCTGTCCTATATTTCTTGATGTTTTTTGTTTTGAAGTAACCTCTTACGGCGGCACAGCACTAAATAAACCGCCCATTGGATTACATGTAAATTAGGGCTAAAAGAGTCACTATTTTGGGCCCTTAGTAACCATTTTTGGAATGTCTCGAATGCTTTATTCTAATAAACAAACATTCAAATTTCATAAAATCGTCAAGAAGTGTTACACCTTCTAATTAGATTTTACGATACGATTATTTCTGGTACCCCTGACGGCGACGACGTGGAGGACCAATGATAATCACGTGCAACAACATTGACCTTTGCCGCGACAGGAAGCTGAATCTTGGCTAGTTTACAACCGAGAGTAGTTTACGGAGTAAAGCGCGTGAATCTACGCAAATTGTTCAAATCTGTAAACTCGCCAAGATTCGTCTCGCTGCTTTGCCGCGTGACTCTTTGACCCCGCCATATTTAACCAAGAACAGGTTAACTTGCTGGCAAGTCTGTTTAAACTGACTATACAAGTATCCATTATTTTATTCTTGTGACTAGATGTCAGATCGTAGCCCGGTCAGTACAGAGAAACAAGACGTTAGCGTTTACATGAACAATACAATTTAGAAACATTATTTGATTATTTAAAAAGTGCTGTCCTATATTTCTTGATGTTTTTTGTTTTGAAGTAACCTCTTACGGCGGCACAGCACTAAATAAACCGCCCATTGGATTACATGTAAATTAGGGCTAAAAGAGTCACTATTTTGGGCCCTTAGTAACCATTTTTGGAATGTCTCGAATGCTTTATTCTAATAAACAAACATTCAAATTTCATAAAATCGTCAAGAAGTGTTACACCTTCTAATTAGATTTTACGATACGATTATTTAAACAGCGCCACCCCTATTTTCAGCCCGGACGCTTGCCTTCTAACCGCCTCCGATCACATGTGTTCATCCACGTGATACATTTTCAATACAATCGAAAATCAATATTTTGCAATGTCCTGTACAAGAGATCATTTTTCATTTTAATTATGAAATGCTACCCTCACGCCAAACTGATTCCCAAAGGACCCCATTAATCACAAAATCGTTTTTTGTTTTTGCCGGAACTTACTACCATTACATAAAACGAGGAGTGATTTAGTGCTGTGCGCCCTTATAACACACAATAAAAAAATAAAACCTTTTTTTTGTTGGCATTTTTGTAAACACCAAGTAATATAAAGATAAACTGTCCATATAGTTAATTTAAACACCACCTTTAACTAAAGTTATGTTACTTAACGCATCGATACTCAATTTCTAATGTTCGAATTTTGGGCACTTTAAGGCTATTTTGCAGAATTTCTATGTTTTTATAATCTCTTTCATTCATCATGAGATGTTAATGAGACTATTTATGTTTCATATTATGTTTAAAGTATATATATGCGATGTTTTAAAAACCCAATGAACCATGAAACTGATTACGCAATGGCGTGCTCACCCATAAAAAATAAATACATTGGTGTCACAGCGACACCTTCTTGGAGTCAACTGTAAATGACACTTACAAAGGTGTTATTTTGACTCAAAAATTGGTGTAATCGTCAATGATATGGGTTTGCACATAATTTACGGTGACACCGTTAAGTGTCCGACGGACACCTTTCAGTGATCATTTAGTGATTTACACCAAAACTGGTGTCAGATTAATTGAAATAACTCCAAGGGCGTCAATAGTTGGCGGGAAAGCTCACGGTTTTTAGAGGTGTCGAAGCAGCATGACACCAATTGGTGTAATTCTGACACCAATTGGTGTAATTCTGACACCAAATTGGGCGTCTATCAACATTTATTAATCAACGCATGCGTTTTCTCGTCGCCATTTTGTCTGCATGTTACGAGCCGGTAAGACTGGTAAGTACCGATCTGCTCCATTTCCAGACATTTTTGATAATAATTATGATACAATTAGCGTAATGTAAGCCTTGTTCATGTTGTTTAATATTGCGCCAACTAACTGATGAAATAAATTACAATTTCATAGTCAGAGACTAGCATTTTGTTGGACTGTGTGTCAGTGCATGGACCTACTAGTACTAGTACTATGTGTGTGTCCGTCATGCATGCATACGATGATATGTGCAACATTACACATAGCCCGATTAATCTGGCTCAGTGGCCGTCTTTTTCATACGGACGTCTTACATTACGCTAATTGTATCATAATTATTATCAAAAATGTCTGGAAATGGAGCAGATCGGTACTTACCCGTATTACCGGCTCCTAAACACGTGCTATCTCAATATGACTCATAACCCTAACCCCGGTTTAGGATTTTTGACCGGGATCACAATTTTCGAGGAAAAAACACCAACTAAATCTCCGGGAACCTGCCGGGATTCGATCCGGGGACCCTCCGTTCTCGAGCCCCACCTTCCTAACACTAAGCCACGGCCCTCAGCTACACATTCGTGCAGTATACTGCACTCATTATATAGGCTCGGTTGACTACGTCATCGAAAACCGACGGCGCATGCGTTTGGAGAGGGACTTTGGATTAGCATTTTTTAGCACTCAGGGGGGTTAGGGTTAATAGAACACGAAAAAAAACCTTTTTTTTTTTACCATAACCCTAACCCCGGTTTAGGATTTTTGACCGGGATCACAATTTTCGAGGAAAAAACACCAACTAAATCTCCGGGAACCTGCCGGGATTCGATCCGGGGACCCTCCGTTCTCGAGCCCCACCTTCCTAACACTAAGCCACGGCCCTCAGCTACACATTCGTGCAGTATACTGCACTCATTATATAGGCTCGGTTGACTACGTCATCGAAAACCGACGGCGCATGCGTTTGGAGAGGGACTTTGGATTAGCATTTTTTAGCACTCAGGGGGGTTAGGGTTAATAGAACACGAAAAAAAACCTTTTTTTTTTTACCATAACCCTAACCCCGGTTTAGGATTTTTGACCGGGATCACAATTTTCGAGGAAAAAACACCAACTAAATCTCCGGGAACCTGCCGGGATTCGATCCGGGGACCCTCCGTTCTCGAGCCCCACCTTCCTAACACTAAGCCACGGCCCTCAGCTACACATTCGTGCAGTATACTGCACTCATTATATAGGCTCGGTTGACTACGTCATCGAAAACCGACGGCGCATGCGTTTGGAGAGGGACTTTGGATTAGCATTTTTTAGCACTCAGGGGGGTTAGGGTTAAGAGAGCATTTTTCGAAAATGGGTCCTCAGGTAACCACCCTAGGTGTCAAACTCAATATGACACTTAAAAGAGTCAATATTACACCCCATTTGGGGTGTAATGGCATTTTTCGAAAATGGGTCCTCAGGTAACCACCCTAGGTGTCAAAATGAATATGACACCCAAATGTGTCATATTTTACACCCATAATGGTGTCAATTTGACACCTTTAGGTGGCCAACTGAGGACCCATTTTTTGACACTTGTCTTAGTGTCAAAATGACACCAAATTATTTTTCAGTGTATACCAAACCTTAAAACCGTAAAAATTGTAGGTCCAAAATTGCCGAATTTTAGGGGTATGGGTGAAAAACGTTTCAATTTTGAAATAATAATAGGCCTAAATTGTATTTTTATCTGTCACGCATAATGTATCGTATGTCAGGTAAACTCACAATGTAATTTGTTTTGGGTTATATCCTCTAGGGAATTGCCCAGAGTACTGTTATTGACATTTTGATACTTTGAAAGCCTCATTTTTGTCTTAATTTAGGCCTAAATTAAACCTGGTCACCCCCCCCCCCCCCCACCCCCATACATGATTTGATATCAATGACAAATGGGTTTACAAACATTTATTTAAACTTTATTTGTTAAGCCCTTGATTGATAAAACGAGCATAGATATGTAGGTTTATAATCGGATAACCATGGCGAGGGGGTCCATTATTGTGAGTAAAATCAAAAACAATGAAATGTGTAGTAAAATGATGCTCTTCAACCGTTTTTGCTCCAAATTTGTAAGAAAATTGGGTCGTGTTCATGATATTTATGTATGTATGTATGTATTACGTAGGTCTGCCTAAATCACCCAATCAGGTCACAGGCACTTTAACATTAAGTAAAAGTAATTCTGCCAATTGTATAAGGCTGGCAGTTTTTCACTCATGTAAATCTTACAAGAGATAGCAGCAAAGACGAAGAGATTTTTCGTACACCAACAGTAGTTTGAAAATCCCGTTACATTTCGTTATTAGATTCTCTCGATTTCTTATTGTAATTGTATTTCGTTTATTTATAGACAATGTTGTGCAGGGCTGTCAACTTTTGGGATTTGCTGGGAGGGAGAGATACAGACCCCTAAAAAAAAAATCGTAAACATGTACAATTTTTTTCCCGTCAGCAGCTGAAATTCTGATAAGTGGGGGGGGGGGGGGGGGGGGGGGGGGGGGGGGGGGGGGGGGGGGGGGGGGGGGGGGGGGGGGGGGGGGTAGTGATGATGTTTTCCTCAAATCCGCACGAAAATTGCGTGGTCAAAATCGCAAATGTACGTACGGAAGCTAGTATAAAGGTGTTAAAGGTGTTGATACACATTTTAATTGAGGTAATTTTGTTGATGCGGGAGATTTTATATGCTATGCGGGAGAGCGGGAGAAAGAGTGTCTATGCGGGAGAGTTGACAGCCCTGATGTTGTGTTCCTTAATATAATTCACGCTCTTTAGTTAACAGATATTTAACGATTCCACCGAATAGACTGGTGCAAAACTGTCAAGCTTTCGTCAGGATTAGCTCAGCCTTCTTCAGACCGTAGTTCATTCTGACGGATGGTTGATAGTTTCCAACGGCAAACAAGAGGGCTTAGCTTTCATATGCCGTTTATTTTATCTAATTTGGTTTTGTCAATCCTGAGATATGATCAATTAACTAAAGCTACCTAAAATCGACGTTGTGCCACTTTTACAGACAAAATGCTCCAAGATATTAAGCATTAAAACCCTCGTCCTCTTAAGGGGAGTGGTCACCGACTGCGCTTAAACGCAAAGAACAGTGACCTTTTACATCCCCTGCGCTTATTTTGACGAAAACAAATTGAGGGTGCAACCATATATACCCGGGGTAGGGTAAGCCGTCAAAGTCCGATAGTAGGGAGGGTGGTTGCCACCTTGCAATTTGTTTAAATCGCCATGTTGAAAAATGTTTTAATTGTACGGTCCTGTATATTATAGCATATAGGCCTATGTTAGAAACACCATTTCTCTCACTTTATAAGCAAAAAACCGGGTGAAAATCTGATATTTGGAACTTTTTTGGGGAAGATTTCTATTTTGGCCTATATTTCACTGTCCATGCATCAAATACGGAGGGATTTTGATGTAGGCCATGTTCGGTCATGCGTGGGATTTTTTGTAATTGTTTTGGTATGTATGGACGGGAACCTCTAGCTATACCATGGTACCCAAACAAGCATACTCTGCATTTCGGATTGATTTTTTTTAGGGGGGGGGGGGGGGGGGCGGTCCCCTCTCCGGAGTAACCCTTTCTACTCATTGCCAACTGTAAAGTGGCACTACGTTGATTTTAGGTAGCTTTAGTTAATTGGTCATATCTCAAGATTGAAAAAAAAAACCCACCAAATCAGATAACATAAACGGCATATGAAAGCTAAGCGTTTAGTCTATCAATATATGTATACAATTGTTACACCAAATTATAGATGTTCATAGTCAATAAGTTGGGTAAACACGTGCACGGTTTTTTTAGACACCCTGTATATCGGAAATTTTCTTAAGCACATCTTCAGAACTATTTTCCGGAAGATATTTCACCGGTATATCCATTAATTTTGCAATGGGCACTCAAACAACCTCTTTTGAGGAAATTTTGCAAGTTTGTCACCAAAAGACCCCTTTTTGGAACCATGTAATTTTTGGCACTCTCTCACCCAATTTGTTTCTGAATTCACACCACCAAATGGTTCGCCTATAGGTTAACATGCTAAAGGAGTGTTACAAGATGCCAATTTTCTTGCTTATAAAGCGACTGGATTTTCCAATTGGACATTTTCCTTAAATTTCATGATATCTTTGATCATAAATCAAAACAACGGTTTCCCCGAAAGTTCCGTGCAATTAGCCCCCCAAAGTTGGACAATTGGTGTAGCGCCCGCATTTATCAGAAAAAGTTGAGAAATAATCAGAACATTTACAATCAAAATGCATCCAAAAATCCTACAAAATGCATTGAAAATATTTCTTTTTGCACTGTGGTATTAGGTAATAGTCCTAAAATCAGGATTAAACTACAACTTTAATCATTTGGAAGTACCATTTCTGATTAATTCTATAATCATTGGGCCACAGGATGCCCAGCTGACAAAAAAAGTTTGATTGACTTCTGCAAGGACTGAAATTAATTACTGGTGTGGAATCTTCTTCACAGAAAAAAAATTCCGAGTCATTTGACTCACTTCGACAATTTTGGAATGAGTCATCAATAAGTTGACTCATTTGCTGAGTCAATTGACTCATTTTAAGCGAGTCACATACACATTGACTCACTTATTGCACTAAGTGTATCATAGTTGACTCACGCATAATCTGTTAATGAGTCAAATTTCAGGTGACTCAGTACAGTATTGCCAGATTGACTCACTTGTCAGGGAAAGATGAGTCAAGATCGACTTTTGACTCATTCATAAAAATAATGAGTCAAATACGAAATGAAAGCGAGGCTGTTTTTATTTATTAGATCTGCCATTTTGTTTTGCACATGGTCTGGTGACTATATAGCGTATGTTCATGATGTTAGTGATTGAAGACACAAATTGTGTCATTTCTTTTGGACTTCTTTGTAATTAAACACTGCAAAGACTCATAAGTAATATGTGGAATTTCTGGAGCTGATAGAACAGTAACTTTTTTTGCATTTGGCGGTGTTTTTACCTTCAGTAAGCTTACAGTGTTGGACCTTCGTCGTTACACTGCAGTAAGCTTATGGATGTATTTAACTTCATTATTTGTTGGACTTAGTGCCTGCTTAATAATGGGCAACATACAGTGTCTACAGAAACTAACACTTTTCGGAGATCACCGCCCATGTTTGTGATAGTCTTTAATTGTCACAAAACAATGCTATTCTGAGGCTCAACTGAAAATTCCAGTCTGAGTCAGTTGACTCATCCAACCTGAGTCAATTGACTCAGTAAAACATCCAAGTGTCTCAGTACACGGACAAACAAAAGACTCATCAAAATGAGTCATTCGACTCAGTTAATATTATCTGTGAGTCAAGTGACTCATTTAAATGAGTCAAATGACCCAATTTGATTCATTATTGAGTCAATTGATATGTTACAAGTGAGTCAGGAGGCTCAATTGACTCATTAGTATTGAGTCAGGTGACCCATTACCGAGTCTGGTGAGTCACTAGTGAGTCAATTGACTCATTTTTGGTGAGTCAGAAGACTCACTAATTGCATTTGTGAGTCAATTGACTCATTATGGATGAGTCAAATGACTCAGTTTAACTTTTAAGTGTCTCACTACATGGACAACTGAAAGACTCGCCAAAATTAGTCATTTGACTCAGTAATTTCTTTCTGTGTAGGGTTAAAAAGTGCCACACTATCATTCGTCGTACCCCTCCACTGCTTGAGAGCCTCTCCCGTGGACCCTACCCTAAATGGCGCAACACATATATAGACTGTCTTCTCCGGTGGACCCTACCCTAAATGACGTAACACATATAGACTGTCTTCTCCCGTGGACCCTACCCTAAATGGCGCAACACATATAGACCGTCTTCTCCGGTTGACCCTACCCTAAATGGCGCAACACATATAGACCGTCTTCTCCCGTGGACCCTACCCTAAAATGGCGTAACACATATAGACTGTCTTCTCTCCGTGGACCCTACCCTAAAATGGCGTAACACATATAGACCGTCTTCTCCCGTGGACCCTACCCTAAATGATGTAACACATATAGACTGTCTTCTCCCGTGGACCCTACCCTAAATGGCGTAACACATTTAGTCCGTCTTCTTCCGTGGACCCTACCCTAAAATGGCGTAACACATATAGACCGTCTTCTCCGGTGGATCCTACCCTAAATGGCGTAACACATGTAGACCGTCTTCTCCCGTGGAACCTACCCTACATATTGTGTCAATGCGAGAAAGACTGGAACCATATCATAAACGAGGTTTGGATTCCACACATGCTGACAAAATAAAATAACAACCAAATATCGCACTGTTTTTTCTTTTCTCTATTTATTTATTCCACTCACAAATACAATTACTAACCCTAAACGTCGTTGCAATACTTAGAAGTACCCCCTTTATAAGAAATACGTCGACGATATCATGTTTCGAACCTTTTTAACGTTTTTCTTGGACGTGTCTGTGACATATGCTAAGTGACAACAGGTGTTAAACAGCCATTTTATGGCAAAGGATGTATCTTATATGTACTTTCCTAATGATATACTTCCTTTTAACATGGATTGTGTTAACTTGGTTCAATAAGCCTCACTTAAGAAAAGGTTACAACTTTTAAAGACAATACAAGTAATATACTGCCTTTTACCACTACATGTTTTAAGGAGAAAAAAGCTAACTTTCATCATGTTAAAAGGAAGTATACTGTTAGAAAACTACATATAAGATACATTATTTTGCCATAAAAGGGCTGTGTAGAAGAAGATATAGTCCCCTGGAGCTATAGTCCGACCCGTACAGGTTAGTATAATGCACTCATCTCTACACGCAACACTAGTTTAACACTTCATTCCGTGTATGTCTATGGTCGCCGGAACATAGCTCCAGGTGGATTACACTCTTAGAAAAGATGGTTCTAAAGTTGTCCTCTCAGGAGAACCCTTAAAGGTCCTATATAGAACCAAAAAGGTTCTTAAAACATGATGATACAGAACTTTGTTGGTTGATACAGAACCATTTTTGGTTCTTATTATATGAAGAACCTTTTTGGGTTCTTCAACTTCCAAGAACCTTTTTTGAAGGTTTTATAAAGAAACTCTCTCTTGAACCTTCAAAAAAGGTTCTTGAAAATTGAAGAACCAAAAAAGGTTCTTCATAGGATCAAAAATGGTTTTGTATCACGTTTGGAGAACTATTGTTGGTTCTTTAAAGAACCTTTAAGGGTTCTCCTGGGAGGACAAAGAAAGGGTACTTTACTCATTTATATTGCTAGAATTATGGGATTTCAGAATAAGTATGCCAATTAAAACCTAGTAGTGTCATACTTCAACGCATAAACAATGTATTATGATATTCAAAGTTCATGGTTTGTGTTTAGATTTAATATAAATTGAAAAACAAATATTCAGATCTAGTTGCGCTGATAAACTATAATTATGTGCATGCATAAAAATATCCGTGTTTTAATTCACATTAATTCTAAATTGTAAACAGAAACCATGAACTTTAAATATCATCATACATTGTTTATGCATTGAAGTTTGGCACTAGTAGGTTTTAATTAGCATACTTGTTCTGAAATGCCATAATTTCCACATTTAAAAAAAACCCTGTCGGCGGAAATAAACAACCTTAAACAGAAAATGAACACCCTTTCCATTCGTTCGTGGCTGAGAGGCTGACTAGTAGCGCAGAAAAACTCCCAAAGTTCTATTTCAGTTATGTTTTCGAAAAAAATTATTAACCAGACTCATATTATATTGATGACATATTTAATGATTGTATTTTTTAAATGAGATAACATGATTAATATGAGCATGGGCGGTCTTTGGATAAAAATTCCAATGAATGCTCACAAAAAAACCCACGCTGTTATAAAAATTAACAAAATCAAGAGAGAGAAGGAGAGGGGGGGGGGGGGGGGGGGGGGGGGGGGGGGGGGGGGGAGAGAGAGAGGGAGAGGGGAGGTAAAGAGCTGCATTTTGTCTAGTTAAACTTCATTATTACATACATTTATATTTTAATTTATACATAATCTTACATTCATAAATTACATAACTAATCTTACATTCATAAATTACATAACTAATCTTACATTCATAAATTACATAACTAATCTTACATTAATAAATAACATAACTAATCTTACATTCATAAATTACATAACTAATCTTACATTCATAAATTACATAACTAATCTTACATTCATAAATTACATAACTAATCTTACATTCATAAATTACATAACTAATCTTACATTCATAAATTACATAACTAATCTTACATTCATAAATTACATAACTAATCTTACATTAATAAATAACATAACTAATCTTACATTCATAAATTACATAACTAATCTTACATTCATAAATTACATAACTAATCTTACATTCATAAATTACATAACTAATCTTACATTAATAAATAACATAACTAATCTTACATTCATAAATTACATAACTAATCTTACATTCATAAATTACATAACTAATCTTACATTCATAAATTACATAACTAATCTTACATTAATAAATAACATAACTAATCTTACATTAATAAATAACATAACTAATCTTACATTCATAAATTACATAACTCATCTTACATTCATACATTACATAACTCATCTTACATTCATACATTACATCACTAATCTTACATTAATAAATAACATAACTAATCTTACATTCATAAATTACATAACTAATCTTACATTAATAAATAACATAACTAATCTTACATTCATAAATTACATAACTAATCTTACATTCATAAATTACATAACTAATCTTACATTAATAAATAACATAACTAATCTTACATTCATAAATTACATAACTAATCTTACATTCATAAATTACATAACTAATCTTACATTCATAAATTACATAACTAATCTTACATTCATAAATTACATAACTAATCTTACATTCATAAATTACATAACTAATCTTACATTCATAAATTACATAACTAATCTTACATTAATAAATAACATAACTAATCTTACATTCATAAATTACATAACTAATCTTACATTCATAAATTACATAACTAATCTTACATTCATAAATTACATAACTAATCTTACATTAATAAATAACATAACTAATCTTACATTCATAAATTACATAACTAATCTTACATTCATAAATTACATAACTAATCTTACATTCATAAATTACATAACTAATCTTACATTAATAAATAACATAACTAATCTTACATTAATAAATAACATAACTAATCTTACATTCATAAATTACATAACTCATCTTACATTCATACATTACATAACTCATCTTACATTCATACATTACATCACTAATCTTACATTAATAAATAACATAACTAATCTTACATTCATAAATTACATAACTAATCTTACATTAATAAATAACATAACTAATCTTACATTCATAAATTACATAACTAATCTTACATTCATAAATCACATAACCAATCTTACATTCATACATTACATAACTAATCTTACATTCATACATTACATCACTAATCTTACATTCATAAATTACATAACTAATCTTACATTCATAAATTACATAACTCATCTTACATTCATAAATTACATAACTAATCTTACATTCATAAATCACATAACCAATCTTACATTCATACATTACATAACTAATCTTACATTCATACATTACATCACTAATCTTACATTCATAAATTACATAACTAATCTTACATTCATAAATTACATAACTCATCTTACATTCATAAATTACATAACTAATCTTACAATAATAAATTACATAACTAATCTTACATTCATAAATTACATAACTCATCTTACATTCATAAATTACATAACTAATCTTACATTCATACATTACATAACTAATCTTACATTCATAAATTACATAACTAATCTTACATTCATAAATTACATAACTCATCTTACATTCATAAATTACATAACTAATCTTACATTCATACATTACATCACTTATTTTACATTCATAAATTACATTTTATGACTAATCTTATATTCATAAGTTTACATAACTAATCATATATTTGTAAAAATATGCACGTAGTAACAAGGATATTTAATTACCATAATAAATATTTTACATACAAAAAATTATTTAGAACGATCTTAAAATACATAATATTTACATAAGAAAGACAATGAAAGATGCCTTATTTTCGTTTGTTTACCCAAATATTATCCGATATTGGATGGTCAGTCCTGTTTTTTCTCTCGTAGTGCGTCCAAATCATCAACTACTCAAAAAAGGATCTGACCCACCATTACCACGGCAAAACCCGGGAACTAAACGACATTTTCTTCATCTTACTAAATATCGATGGCTTGTACTATACAATAATGTTAGTTAAACCATAAATACTAGACACCGGTTCGGGCAATTCGAGAGTCTGTCCATAAATACTGGAGAGAGTATTTATGGTCTGTCAGACCCGGGCTGTCAGAATACTCCGTGTATTTAAGTGGTGACGTCATCGCGTATTCTCGTACAGGTGCCAAAACCGACATTCTTCTTTGATCACGGGAGGGCACAACGCTATCGCATTCATGTTCGCATCAATGGAGTTATCCGCGCGATATTAGGATGGGGTCAATGGTCAATAGAATATTCACTGACCATGCTGACGTCGTCTCCTAACTTAAAGCTGGCCTACCACTTTGGCAGTTCACCACAGACGAACGGGTCATAGGTCTGCTTACTTGGTGACAGACAGTACAGAGTTAACATGGAGAAATTTTAACCTTGTCAAATCACCAAGAGAGCTGGAGGGTGGCTAGCAACTCAGATTGGTAGTTAGCCTTTAAATTATACAGGAAATACGACTTTAATGGCTCTCTTCGTTGGGAATCGTGCGACGTCGACGGATATCGACACAAGTTGACGACGCGCGATGCCCAACGACTTGAGTATGAAAGAGTCTTCGCATTGTTGCTACTGCGGACACCAACATATACTTATTCATGACAATGACGCTAACTTAATAAAGTCCACGACATTATAAAGCGTAACAAAACCGTTTAAGCAGGATTTATATCCAATCTACATGTATAGTGTATGTTGTATTTTATGCCGATACATAGCAGCTCTCCTTAACCCATAAGTCACAAAATATCTATAAAATATCTATTTGGCTAATGAAATATGATTCCCAGTTTCCCGTTTCATATTTTTAAAATAGTGGGTAGGTGTCTATTTTATTATTCATTATTCATTATTTCATTCAATTTCATTATTGCATCTGAAAGGGGTGTTAACTACTAACTACCTATTAATTTGTATATATTACACCTTAATTAACACTTTAACACTTTGAAAAACAATTAAGGAAGCATTTGTAGATGTGTTATTGAAAATGTCAACAAATCTGTCTGAAATATTGCAACGTCAATTACATCTGAAATCTGAGTAGGTAATGCAAACAATTTCATTATCAACCATATACCATGACACCACTGCCATAAAAATCCCTTAAAATCAACAGGAAGATATGCCTGGTATTTTGAGCCACTCAAAGTTTTGATTTTTATTCAAGTTTGTCAGAAAATGTAATTTTGCGCAAAATAATGAAAGTTTAGGTAAAACTGAAAAGTTGGGTCGGTAGGGAAACGGGAAACTGGAAATTACATTATACTAGCCTTTACAGAGCAAGTAAAAAAACTCCCACCAGGCGACGAAAAAACCATGTTCTATACTGGCCCGACCGAACTATTTTTTCGATGATCTATTTTACAAATTAATGTTCGGTTTTTATAAAATAAATTTTGATTTTGAACTTTTTGACAATTTTTTGGAAAATTTAAAAATATTTTGAATTTATTTGAACATTTTAAATATTGCTGAGAAATCAACCAAATGTCCTGAATCGGTTGAATAACAGAACCAACAAAAACATCCTACCTGAGAGGTCGGTTTTCCCGTAGAACAGGGTTTTTTTCGTCGCTTAATTTAAGAAAACAAACAACATAAGTAGGGTTTGTGATCCCGGGTGGGAGTACTCAACTTTCATGTTTGGTATGGTGTGCGGGGGGGGGGGGGGGGGGGGGGGGGGGGGGGCTAATGGTGAACTAACAAAATCTGGGTGCTAACAAGAATCTGGGGGCTAATGGTGAACTAACAAAATGCCAAATTGCAAAACTTAATATGATATTGAACTGAAGCCCTTCACCGTTCAGTGATTTCTGGTTGAAAGAAATGAAATAATGATGATGCAAATAGCGTGAATAGGGAACTGCCAAGATGCGTGAAAGGGCTTGTTCAGCACCGCACGGTCAATACCTGGGTACATCCGCCCTGCCAATGGTGCTCAGGTATTTCAAATATTACGTCGCAGTTTCATCTGTACAGCTTTCAAAGAATACTCCGGTCTCCAGGTCTTCCACCTAATGAGTTCAATTGGTTTGGCACCCTCAGATGTGTTGTAATACTTGCCATTTAGATTAGAACGACCGCAGCAAGAAAACCAGCCTCCCCCGTTATACCAGCCTCCCCCGTTGCAATATATGGCGCAATTCAAAGTGTCATGACTGTCATTATCTTTGTCAAGAGTTGTGAACTGTAGCCCATTATAATGCCCCAATGCGTCACCTGTTAAGAGTGAAAATATTGGATTTCGTATCAATCGGTGATTTTATAACCGTGTGTTATCGCCGGTTGAACTGGGAACCTTTGAGTGCCATTCAATTGAATTATAATTAATCATCATCAAACTTACCACTTTCCACAAGGCGGGCCATTTGCAGACGACATTCCAAAACTTCACAAAATGTTTCAAAAATGTAAATTACCACATTCGGAATCACCATGAGAAATGCATTGAAATAAGTACAAACATGCCTAGTATTGGTTCTAGTTGGGAAAGGTTTTTAAAAAATATGTTTTGTATAGATGGTAAAACCAATAGCCGCGTGGAAAGTGTAAAGATACTTTTAGGACAATATAAAAGAGATATTCTTAGCTGTGGGATGCGATATACCCAGTTCCAAGAGGATACCAATTTGTGCTTCACTCGCTTAGGGGTATCACAGGGGAGAAAGGTATGTGAAATCAAGGGGATATTTTAATTGATTGTGAAAATGCGCGAATAAAGTGATGCACATTGATGTCGATCGAAAGAACCGTCATGACCCCAAATTTGTATTCACTCTAGGAGACGTCGGGGTCGTAACATCGATTGATCTCACCCTTCCCAGGCTCCTTCATTTATCTCCCATTGACAAATAGTACACACTGTAAAAACAGTGTTTAGAAAATAGATATACAGTATCCTTTACCCGTATCAGTGGGAGGGACATTCATTGGAATAGCTAGGCTGACCCATAGTATGCAAGTAAAAGAATGCTGGAAAACAAAATGGCGCCAAATGAAATCCACTTTTGTGGTTGTGTGTGGTTGTGTGGGGGTGTGTGTGTGTGCATTGGTCGGGGCATTGGTGTGGGATATATTATGAGAAATACAATACTACTTACCGGCAGACCCGCTGAGAAAGGGTCCAACTGAAAGGGTAAAATTTGGCTCATGAATTCTGAACATGTCATACTCTGCGTAAGCAGTGATGCCTTCCCAATCTTCCATATCTACTCGCAACCTCCATGAGCCTTGGGATGTTAGACTCTGAAGTTTATCCAATCCCCACCAGAATTCCCCGGCTTGTGAGCCAAACCCATTGGTGTAGTTAGCCCAGTTGCGGTTAAAGTCTACATAACCATTGAAACGCTTTTGGAATACCTGCATGGTGGGAAAGATTCGATGAAACTCTATAGACAAGCGACACTCTCATCATTGCTAATATGTTTCGCTAATAATAACTGGGCCCTGAAGAAGTCAGAGCTTATCCTGACGCCGCCGAAAGCTTGACAATAGGCCAAAAGGCGTGAAAAAATAACACAAAGCTGTATTCTTCAGTTCCCTAATGATGTGAGGAACAAAATATTAAAACTCCCGTGTATGATCAAAAATGTAGAGTCAAAATCCAAAATGGCCGCCATACAGGGGGGGGGGGGGTCAAAAATTCATAGTGCTTCAATTAAGCTGACAAGCATACCAATTGTTTGTCTAAGCGTAAGGATTCTAAAAATGTATAGTTTGCTCCACTTCCGATCTTGGATCACACCAGTAAACGTGGCGGACCTTTGCACTTGGGGTCAAATTTAAATTTGCTCTGATTTTTACAAACGATATCCCAATTGTTCGTCTGATCACAACGATACTAGGATAGTAGTGTTTGGAAAATTTGTTGTGCCCTATAAGAGGTTAAAAGGTCAACATGTGTTGAAAACAATATCATATACTCACTATCCAACCATGATCATCCGTGTTCATGTCACAATACATTCGGACAAATACACCCGGCAGGCTAAGATAAATCTTATACGGGCCATCCTCTTGGTAACCGTAAAGAGAACGCAGAGCATTACAATCATCACCTGGAACAAAGTATAAGGTGTCGAAATTATAGCGGGGCTACTAAGTCAATACGCATGGTCGCATAGTAAAAAGTGGGCCCATTTCCGAAACTTAATCTTTCACACAGGGAGTGTGAACTTCAAATGGAGATACTTGCATGGGTGTAACTCCTTTGAAATCTAGGCTCCCTGTTTGAAAGATTAAGGTCATGTCTTCCAGTATTGATTTTAAATGGAATAGCCCATTGACTTTTACGCTAGACTTCACGATGACACCGGAGAAATATTGTGCATCATATCAGGGAGTTTCATCTATATGTGGGAAGAAACCCGGCAGAAAATGCAGAGCCTTCCATGGGTATGCCTACAATGACTGGCGTCCCAGATATTCTGGTGGTGGCGCTATAAAAGAAGCGCATTTTGATGTTGGTCACAATAATTACTATACGTACATTTGTGTAAAATGGATATTTTGAGCTTGATATTTAGCGAGAGCCCTATCGTATGACTTCCTTATTTACTTGGTAGTGTAATCCATATACAGCTGTAAAGCTAAACTTGGATGTGGTGCAGTGATGACGTCATACAGCAAGTTTGTGCAAGTAAAAAGGTGGACAATGGAGAGAGAATAAGACGATCTCCGGAACAAATAATGGTGATGACTGGACGAAAAAGACGAAATAAATAAACTCAGGGTGCACTATATACAGGGGTTTGACAGCTTACAGGAGTCTGGATCCAACTGGGGGAAGCATCGCCCGGATGGATGGCATAGCGGCTTTCCTGAAGACCAGAATGGATGGGGCCGAGACTGTAGTGGCTAGTAGGCTGTTCCAGATGCGGATGGATCGCGGATAGAATGAGAATTTGAAGGGGTCGATTGTGCATTGGATGACGCTGAATTTGAGTTGGTGATCATGTCTTCCAAAGAAGGTGGCAGGTGAAACACACGGTGGAAATTTGATGTTGACCAGGCCGTGGTGGATCTTGAAAAACATCACTGATTGGGCAAGCAGTCTGCGATGGTGGAGCGAGTCCCATCCTAAAGATGTTATTAAGGGTGTTATCTGAGCCCGTAAGCTAGTCCTACGAGAACCGTTATGGTAATCCGAGAACCGCCCATGACTCAGGTATCTATATTTAATCTTAATATTTTTCGGGATAGGTTGACTCTTGGAATTATAGCAGTACGAGAGGAGGGCTAGCCTTAGCATGCTTAGTGATACATTTCTGATACTACAAACAAATAGATGATTCAGAGGCGTCCACGCGTGACACGCTAATGAAAAAATGACGTCCCCGGCGAGGGCTCCAATCTGACCAACGAACCGTTTTGTTTGGTATCATCATAATAGTCAACCGAATTATCCCCTTTTTATTAGTTGTCACCTCTGTCACCCAAAGATCCCTGCTTTTACAATGGACCTACGGCACATAATCTCCTGGCCACAGTTCGACATATGTGGGCGCACTTTGATCAGGCTGCGCACGCATTGAACTCACAAAATACTGCTAACCAACAACACCAAAGCACCTGATTGGTCAAATTTAAACTGGAGCCCTTTTTAACGATCGTCACGCTGCGCCGTATCCACCAACGCAGTGCTCCCGCTGCGCCATAACCACCGACGCAGTGGGGCGTGATGGTGCGTGGAAAAGCTCATGAGTTTTTCAGTTCTCACGTTTGAGCACCAACCAATCAGAGCCTTGAGATCGAGATGACGTAGTGCGCACAACGGATAACCACGGCACCGTTTTGGGATGAGGTTGAGCAGGCGTACTTTACGCGAGCTCAACCTCATGTGACGTGGGCCCATTACTAGTGATGGTGACGCTTGGATCTTACGCCACTTTGATATGAGGGCACACTCATCCCCTCGAACATGATTCCTTACCGAATCCACAGAAGGTCCATCTGTTATTACAATTTTTGCCTGACGCTATTCCAATATATTTGACATCAACGGAACATTTCATTTCATGACTGATGAATGGGTTTTCTCCTACACGGCCTACTTCCAGGAGATTCCCTCCGGGAAAGGAGACGTAGAAATCTCGTGTCTCGCTTGCACTAGTAATGTTTGGGGTAGAAACTATTGTCCATCCGTCCGTTGTAGAACACATGACTGCATATTGTGAATTACCCCGTCCTCCGATAACTAGAGTATAATTCAACAATATTTGGTGTAAATATTAATGGTGAATTACCATATTTTTTCACATAGTATTTTCTATTCTGGACGACGTATTTTTAAGTTTAAATATAAATATAACTTTAAAAGTCCTATTTGCAACATTTGAGTTCCTATGCATAAAGCTGCAAAAATAACATTTTCCCCCATCAAAATGACCTAAAAATGTGGCCGTTTTATGACAAGCAAAAACCCTTTTGTTGGCCATTCACATTTTATCAATTTCTAAAAAAATGTTGGATCAGGCTCGTTGAAAACAGGGTTGGGGGTGGTGTACATGTAGGTATCTTATACAGGTGGCCCGTCGCCATATTTTAAGTAATTCATACCTATTTTTGGTACCGCGCCAATGTGATTGCTGGTAGGCTGGTATGTAGATGATAATACTATATATGCTTCCCCACAAGTACTCCCTAATCCATGAATAGAGAAGCTGAAACGATGGGTGTTTAGTGGCACACGTGGCCAAACAAAGTCATATCTGAAATTGTGACCTGCAATTCCCATACCGGTTCCGTCTGTCTGGTACTCCTTACATTCTACATAAGAGGTTGACATGAAACAATTTACTTTGATTGATTGATTGATTGATTGATTGATTGATTGATTGATTGATTGATTGATTGATTGATTGATTGATTGATTGATTGATTGATTGATTGATTGATTGATTGATTGATTGATTGATTGACCGACCGACCGATCGACCGACCGACCGACCGACCGACCGACCGACCGACCGACCGACCGACCGACCGACCGACCGACCGACCGACCGACCGACCGACCGACCGACCGACCGACCGACCGACCGACCGACCGACCGACCGACCGACCGACCGACCGACCGACCGACCGACCGACCGACCGACCGACCGACCGACCGACCGACCGACCGACCGACCGACCGACCGACCGACCGACCGACCGACCGACCGACAGTCAGTCAGTCACGGGTGATGGATGGATGCCACACCGGGCAGGCATACTCGAGGAGCGGTCTAATATAGGTTTGATACACGGCCAGAATGTCCTCAACTGGAGCACCAAATCCTCTTAGGGCATACAACATAAATAACCTTCTTGATGCTCTGCTAATCATTTCAGTCACCTGCTTGTCCCATTTTAAATTTGCCTGTATATGGACACCAAGGAGTTTTAGATTGTTGATAGAGTTAAGTGTTAAGTGTTTCACCAGACAACATGTATGATGGATAAACGGAAAGATTTTTTGAAAAAGAAACATTCATTATATGGCATTTGGATGGTTTGGGTGTCACGGTAAATAAGGCCTTGTATCAATACTAGTGATACATTGCACAGTGGGAGGTGTACTTTACTATGATAATATGTGTAGACTGTAAGTCCAGTCTTCATCCTTTGTGTTTTACATTGATTTTTGTTAAAAACATAATCTGGGTTTTACCCTATTTACTTATGCGTAACCTTATGAATAGGGAGTGTGGCATGATTGGTACCTAGCACCTGTTTGGCTATGTGATTCAATGTAGGGAATAGCTGAGTGGGGCGGGTTTAGATTGTGATGAAGAGGATAGGGTTATTATGTTTTATGATTTGGAGTAGAACAGACCTGTTTTATGATTTCCTGAGAGCTCGTATTTGAAAGTCATCACAGCAAAAACCACCACTTTTTATATTATATTCATGTGATTCTCAACTACATCGTAGGCAGTTTATAGCATTACTGTATGGTGTATTTTGAGTTGAATTTAATTTTGCAATTGGTTGCGTCGCCATGTTTGATACCAACTGATACCTGACGTACACAGTATGGATGGCGACTATGGATACTTTGCAAGGTTGGAGGCTGTTATCTGTGACGGGACTCGAGCATAACTTTCACCTGGTGTTTTTCCAGTTCTTAAAATGTAAGTTACTATTTACAAGTCAAATGTTTTACTCCATGTTATTATATGAAATTAATTATTGTAGAATATTTGGACTTTGTTTTGAAGTGTTGATACAGTTTTGGCATAAAGTATGGGATGATAATTAAAGGGGTATTTCTTTCGGCCAATGTTTTAATATTTGAATTTGCAAATTTTGTTGTTTCGGTCAATGTGACAAGAGGAACGCAGACTGGGTATTGGATACTTGTCAGGCTTTTAAAATATAAGCATGGGGGGTAATTTATAAACAAAACGTGGTAATAACTGTTTGTATTAGAATGTAATGACAAAAAAGAAATTGTCCTTTAATATGATATAGTTAATATTGAATATCCAGTTGACATTTAGTTTTCATACAAATTTATCTGAGTTCATTAAAACTCATAGTCCGTATTCCTTTTGGTTTGGAATATGACTCGTCAGAAATTTGTGTGTATAATTATTACAATTAAGTTCTGGAACTTAGGGCATTCTCACGATTTGTTTAAACCTACAGTCCACCGCTTTTAATCTGAACATTTGGACGTATCAAGGGACGGACTGTCCGAAGAATTCCTTTTCCGTTTACCTGTTATATGAACTTTCCATTGGGGACCAACGACGAGTTTCGACATCTTTCTGCGGGGGTATTTTCATCAACAACGGAATGTATGTACTTTTTGTTAGCCAATTACATGAACATTTGGACGGCCAACGTTAGCATCATCTCTGCGAAATAAAAGCGAATGCAACAACATATTGACTATCCATTGCAACAGCAACAGCAACGATAACGAACTGTCCTAAAGGATCCAATATATCGGAGTGTGCACATTTTTTTTCGCGAATTAGGCTATTATCCATATTGGAAGACATTGTAATTTTATAGTTTGCTAATATCCTTGTTGAGAGGATTTTCCTTATGAATAAATGTGTGATACAAAATTATATGATTCGTTTACATTTTAAATCTTAGCGTCACAACTGAGTACTCTAAACTAGGCGACAATTTTATGGTGGAGAATCCGGGCACAGTACTCTGTGAATCCAAATTATATGCATTGAATTTTGGATATATGGAAATTTAGAAATTTGGCGTGTATAGATTAAGTGTGAAAGTCTCTTGTTTTAAGAGTAACTTATATTCCTGATATTCATAGTTTTATACTTGCATTTTTACACAGATAACAGCTTTTCAACAGTGCAGGTGACACCAGGAGCTGTCCATACTGGAGTTTCTGCAGTCTGCAGCAGGTTTCCAGTTGGTAAGTGTATCATATTGCATGTTTAGCGCTACAAATTGCGACCAAAATACTGTGGTGGTATTTGCTATGAATTGAATCAGAAATCAATAGTTATAACACCCCAATTGTGATAGGTTAGAAATAGGGATTCTTTTTGTGTATTTTTATATAGCTAGATCATACATCAGTGTCATGTCCGGCCATATAGAAATAGAGAAGTTGACAGTGTTAGGAGAAAAGATAGGTCTAAAAGGTAAAGACCTACTTGATTTTATAGAGAAAGAAAGAACAATTCTTAGAGAAGAACGCGATGAAGAACGCAAAATGAGGATAGAAAGACGCGAAGAAGAACGGGAGCGCGAAGAGCGACTGCACGAAAAAGAACGCGAGAAAGAGGTTGAGAGAATGGAGCGTGAAGAGCGACTGCTTGTTAGACAAATTGAATTAGAAGAACAAAAACTTAGAATTGCAGAATTAATGCAAAGAGGTCCTCAAGGTGGTGCAAACCCACCAGTTCAGTCATTCACTAAAGCTCCTAAACTCCCTGCATTTGACGAAAATAGGGATAATGTAGACGCATATCTACTTAGATTTGAACGGTATGCAACACAACAGGGTTGGCCTCCTAATCAATGGGCAGTATATCTTAGCACACTCATGTCAGGGAAGGGTTTAGAAGTGTACTACGCGTTAAGTGAAGAACAGGCCAGAGATTATGATGTGTTAAAGAAATGTATACTCAATAGATATGAAATGAATGAGGAGGGTTTCCGTAAGAAATTGAAAAATTCTAAGCCAGAAGTCGGAGAGTCAGCTCCACAATATGCTATTAGAATAACAAACTACTTTAATAGATGGGTAGAACTAGCAACCAGAAAAACTGATAGGAAAGGTCTCGTTGATTTACTCATTCGTGATCAGTTTATGCACAGTATACCAAAAGAGATGGCTACTTTCATTCGTGAAAGAAAACCGCAAAATATTGATGAGATGACTCGCTTAGCTGATCAGTATATTGAAGCTCATAATGGTTGGTACTATTCATCGGGTCAGAGTAAAGGGAAAACGAACAATAGGCCTAACACGAATTATCGTGGAAATGGGATGTCCAAATCAGGTGAAGCGTCAAATAGGTCTACAAATCCAAATAGGCCTACAAATCCAAATAGGCCTAATCAACAGAGTAATACAGGTTATTCTAAGCCATTCAGAGGTACATGTTTCATTTGTGATAGGTATGGTCACCATGCCAGAGATTGTAGAAGTAGGCCTAAACTGAATGCATTACTGAGTACCACAGATGGTGAAGATAAACTTCTTTCCTTCTTAGATAATGTAGATACCAATGATGAAGAGGATGATAGGCTTAGTTGTACACATACATGTAATGAAACACAGAATGATGTTAAATCATGTAATGATAAAGCAGCATTCATGATGGTACAAACTAACCGACCTGAGGTTATCCCAAATAAAGGCGTATACAAGTTAGATTGTGGACATGAATTAACTGTAATTACCGCAGCATGTCCTGCTACATGTTCACGTCATTCTAGAAATACAGAGATGGTTGTTGTTGATGGCTTTGTAGGCAGCCATAAAGTCAAATCACTCAGAGACACGGGTTGTGATGGTGTTGTTGTTAAAGAAACTCTTGTAAGACCTGAACAAAAAACAGGCAAATACGTTACATGTGTTTTATTAGACGGCACTGTTCGCAAATTTCAAACCGCGATAATACAAATCAGTACTCCATTTTTTGTTGGAGAAGTAATGGCGAAAATGTGTGCAACACCAGTGTATGACCTTATCCTGGGTCAGTGTCCTACGATGCGTGACGTCAATGATCCAGATCCAAAGTGGGATGACGCTACACACATCGATCAACCAAACGTGAGGGAAAGTGTAAGAAAGACGACAAGTGTCAGTGAAATCAACAAAGAGGTGAAACAAGGTACTTCAGCTATCAGACCTACTACCAGTAAAGAAGTAAAGACTGATATTATAAGCGCTGTTAAGACACGAGCACAAATCAGAAGACAAACCAAACCATTTAAACCACTGATAGTGCCAACAGCTGACGATGAGGTAGTAACACCAGAGTTGTTGAAACAGAAACAGAACGAAGATCCAACATTACATAAGATACGCGAGGCGACCGAATCCAATGCAGTGAAACAATGCAGGGGTGGTGGTACATGCGTTTTTGTAAGAGATAAAGGAATCATATATAGACATTTTAAAGATCCAAATATTGAATATGGAAATGAGTTCAAACAAATCGTCGTACCAAAAGAGTATCGTAAACAGGTGATGAAGATGGCTCATGAAGCAATATTAGGAGGTCATCAAGGCTCGAAGAGAACACAAGATAGAATCAGTGTGAATTTCTATTGGCCAGGGATGGGCGCCGACATTCGTCGCTATTGCCAGTCCTGCGATATTTGCCAACGGACAATTCCCAAGGGCAGGGTAACTAAAGTGCCATTAGGACAAATGCCACTCATCGATACCCCATTTGAGCGTGTCGCCGTTGATTTAGTTGGGCCAATACATCCAACAACTGAGCGAGGACATCGATACATACTTGTGCTGATCGATTACGCAACACGTTTTCCAGAAGCAGTTCCGTTAAAGTCCATAGAAACAGAAGTGATAGCAGAAGAACTTCTTGTGATGTTCACACGACTTGGTGTGCCAAAACAGATATTAACAGACAGAGGGTCACAGTTTACATCAAGCGTATGGAAAGAATTGAATCGCTTACTGTCGATCAAACATCTAGTAACGACGCCTTACCATGCAATGTGCAACGGGTTGGTAGAAAGACAAAACGGGGTCTTGAAATCAGGATTGAAGAAGATGTGCGAGGAAAGACCGAAAGATTGGGATCGCTACATCTGTCCTCTTTTGTTCGCCTATCGCGACACACCACAAGCAACAACTGGATTTGCTCCATTTGAGTTGTTATATGGTCGAAATGTACGTGGGCCAATGGCTATACTCAGTGAGCTCTGGACAGGAATCAGCGAAGATGGCGAGACTAAAAACACATATCAATATGTAATTGATCTCCAAGACCGTCTCGAAGTCACATGTCAACTAGCCAAAGAAGAGATAAAGAAAGCTACACAGAAGTACTCAAAACAGTACAACAAGAAAGCCAGAGCAAGAGAGTATGAAGAGGGTGATGAAGTGTTACTACTACTACCAACAGACCGAAATAAACTGTTAATGCATTGGAAAGGTCCGTTCAAGATCATCAAAAAGAACAACAGAATGAATTACCAGATTGATCTTGGCCACAGAAAACAAACCTTTCACATCAACCTACTAAAGAAATACTACAGACGAGAAGATATAGTAGCACCACTAGAGGAAAGAAGGGCAGAGAATGCATTTGAGATGGCAGCAGTAGCTATTATTCAGGAATATTCAGACGACGAAACAGATGACATCAAATTAACTGAACCATTGTGTCTTCCTTCATCATTAGCCAATGAAACAGTCAAGGATGTACATATTTCTCCAGAATTAGACGAAGGACAAACAAATCAAGTCAAACGCATTCTTGGGCATTTTAGAGCTACACTTACAGATATTCCAGGCACAACAAATCTTGGGGAACATACAATCGAACTCTCAGATGAGGAACCAGTCAGATGCAAACCTTATCCCATTCCGCATGCAGTAAGAAGTGAAGTACGTAAGGAATTGGACAAAATGTTGGAGATGGGAATTATCAGACCAAGTGATAGTCCATACGCATGTCCCTTAACTGCTGTGGCAAAAGCTGATGGGTCTACAAGAATCTGCTGCGACACGAGGTTGTTGAACGCCAAGACTGTATTCAATCCTGAACCTATTTCAGATCAGGAAGAGATCTTTGCTCAAATATCGCGAGACAACTTCTTTACCAAAATAGATTTGAGTAAAGGATATTACCAGGTACCCATGGCTGAAGATTCAAAGAAATACACAGGCTTTGTCGTACCAGGTGTTCATGGCGGCCATTTTGAATTCAACGTCATGCCATTCGGGTTAGTTAACTCTGCACAAACCTTCAGCAAAATCATGCGCATACTCTTACGAGGAATGACGCAAGTACACAACTATATTGACGATATACTTATTCATAGTGTTACATGGGAGGAGCATTTGGACTTGTTAAAAGAAGTGTTACGAAGACTTCGTAGCGCAGGATTGACAGCAAGGCCATCAAAGTGTTACGTGGGACACAGTGAAGTGGAATTTCTTGGTCACGTGGTGGGGAAAGGTATTTTGAAACCTCGAACACAGAAGGTAGAGGCTGTGAAGGAAGCGAAACGACCAGAGACCAAAACTCAGTTAAGGTCATTTCTAGGGCTCGTGAATTACTATAGGAAGTTTATACCCAACTTCGCCTCTATTGCGTGTCCACTAACCGACAAGACCAGAAAAGGAGAATCAAACAAAGTGAAATGGGAAGCAAGTCAGGAACAAGCTTTCCAAACACTGAAGAATCGGTTGACCAGTGCACCAATTCTACATCTACCAGATCTTGACAATACTTTTATTCTACGAAGCGATGCTTCAGAGTATGGACTGGGAGCGGTATTGCTACAAGAGAAACTTGGACAGAAGTTTCCCATTGCTTTTGCTAGCAAGAAGATGTCAGCATGTCAAAGACGGTATCCCGTAATAGAGAAGGAGTGTCTAGCCATCGTGTGGGCAGTCGCGAAGTTTCAGGCCTTCTTATTCGGAGCCGAGTTTATCATTGAAACTGATCATCAACCACTAGCGTGTTTGAAGAAGTCAAAAGTTAGCAATAGTAGAATTATGAGATGGGCATTGTCATTGCAACCGTATCGCTATCGCATAGAAGTCATTAAAGGTAGCGAGAACATTGGAGCCGACTATATGAGCCGTGTTTAAGACTCCGACAGAGTCTAATTGTGATATAGGTCTAATAACTTTGATAGATAGGTCTAATAAACCTTGATAAGATAGGCCTAATGATATTCCTAGATAAGTCTAATAATATTAATTGATAGGCCTACTGATAGGTTGGATGATGTTGACACATAGAATTATATTGACTTAAGAACACTGAGGTACATGGTTGTTAGGTTTAATAAAGCGGTGGAAAATAGATATAAGAATAGATGTGGAATTATAGGTGAAAAATCGGCTTAGTATAATGAGGTCGGATATTTGTAAGATAGGCCTACAGAATAGGTGCAACTAACCTTTAATAGTTAAAGTAGTGGTATATTTGAGAGATTTAGGTCTTAGGGGTTAAAATAGGCTTAGTTTGTTTGGTGAAGGGATTTACTTATTAACCGTATATTGTGAGTAAATACATATAGAAATATGCATTTCTCTTAAGGGGGGAGTTAATTGTCACGGTAAATAAGGCCTTGTATCAATACTAGTGATACATTGCACAGTGGGAGGTGTACTTTACTATGATAATATGTGTAGACTGTAAGTCCAGTCTTCATCCTTTGTGTTTTACATTGATTTTTGTTAAAAACATAATCTGGGTTTTACCCTATTTACTTATGCGTAACCTTATGAATAGGGAGTGTGGCATGATTGGTACCTAGCACCTGTTTGGCTATGTGATTCAATGTAGGGAATAGCTGAGTGGGGCGGGTTTAGATTGTGATGAAGAGGATAGGGTTATTATGTTTTATGATTTGGAGTAGAACAGACCTGTTTTATGATTTCCTGAGAGCTCGTATTTGAAAGTCATCACAGCAAAAACCACCACTTTTTATATTATATTCATGTGATTCTCAACTACATCGTAGGCAGTTTATAGCATTACTGTATGGTGTATTTTGAGTTGAATTTAATTTTGCAATTGGTTGCGTCGCCATGTTTGATACCAACTGATACCTGACGTACACAGTATGGATGGCGACTATGGATACTTTGCAAGGTTGGAGGCTGTTATCTGTGACGGGACTCGAGCATAACTTTCACCTGGTGTTTTTCCAGTTCTTAAAATGTAAGTTACTATTTACAAGTCAAATGTTTTACTCCATGTTATTATATGAAATTAATTATTGTAGAATATTTGGACTTTGTTTTGAAGTGTTGATACAGTTTTGGCATAAAGTATGGGATGATAATTAAAGGGGTATTTCTTTCGGCCAATGTTTTAATATTTGAATTTGCAAATTTTGTTGTTTCGGTCAATGTGACAAGAGGAACGCAGACTGGGTATTGGATACTTGTCAGGCTTTTAAAATATAAGCATGGGGGGTAATTTATAAACAAAACGTGGTAATAACTGTTTGTATTAGAATGTAATGACAAAAAAGAAATTGTCCTTTAATATGATATAGTTAATATTGAATATCCAGTTGACATTTAGTTTTCATACAAATTTATCTGAGTTCATTAAAACTCATAGTCCGTATTCCTTTTGGTTTGGAATATGACTCGTCAGAAATTTGTGTGTATAATTATTACAATTAAGTTCTGGAACTTAGGGCATTCTCACGATTTGTTTAAACCTACAGTCCACCGCTTTTAATCTGAACATTTGGACGTATCAAGGGACGGACTGTCCGAAGAATTCCTTTTCCGTTTACCTGTTATATGAACTTTCCATTGGGGACCAACGACGAGTTTCGACATCTTTCTGCGGGGGTATTTTCATCAACAACGGAATGTATGTACTTTTTGTTAGCCAATTACATGAACATTTGGACGGCCAACGTTAGCATCATCTCTGCGAAATAAAAGCGAATGCAACAACATATTGACTATCCATTGCAACAGCAACAGCAACGATAACGAACTGTCCTAAAGGATCCAATATATCGGAGTGTGCACATTTTTTTTCGCGAATTAGGCTATTATCCATATTGGAAGACATTGTAATTTTATAGTTTGCTAATATCCTTGTTGAGAGGATTTTCCTTATGAATAAATGTGTGATACAAAATTATATGATTCGTTTACATTTTAAATCTTAGCGTCACAACTGAGTACTCTAAACTAGGCGACATTGGGCAACATATCATTGCAATCGCACCAGGCACTTAATTCTTCGAGATGATATTGCAGACGACCGTGCCTTTGTTTTTTAACATTGATTGTCTCACCCAGCGTGAGATCGTCCACAAATTTCAAACGCTTGTTACAAGTATCAGCAGCATCATTGACAACTATCGTGAATATGATTGGACCACATTTGGTACCCTGTGGTACTCCACATGTTATGGTTGTGGGATCTGATATGTGACCGTTCAGCTTAACACACTGATTGCGGTTTGAAAGAAAGCTGCAGATAGTTGGTATTATGGACGGTCTAATGATGGACTCAACAATCTTAAGAATGGCAACGGTATGATTTATGCGATCGAATGCTTTGGTAAAATCAATTGCACACAACGTAGAATAATTACTGGGAAGTTCGAAATCACATAAGACATCATCAAGCATATCAACCAGATAGTGTGTGGTGGAAATCTTTTTAACATTACCATACTGCCGTGGATCCAACATTGGTTCAAAATCTTCCTTCAGCCATTTGGA
The DNA here is from genome assembly GCA_035610835.1 of Ophiura sarsii. Lineage (NCBI taxonomy): Eukaryota > Metazoa > Echinodermata > Ophiuroidea > Amphilepidida > Ophiuridae > Ophiura > Ophiura sarsii. Next base: position 30,413,874 of record CM069455.1, read on the forward strand.
GAGAAAAGATTCAAAAACCCGAGCAAGAATTGGCGTCAAGGCAATTGGATGCAGCTCGTTAGCCGGTTTTTTTACTGACACGTGTCACGGTTCAGAGATTTTCAATGGTTGCAGGTATTTATTGAATGCCCCTCGTACTCAGACAATTAGAAGCACGTATTCATGGTATTCAAAAACATATCATTTCACTCATCTAACTGCTTTGAAATATTCGTTGATACAAAGAGTTTTCTTGAGCTGTCAACGAAATTCTTAGTGAACAGAAACATTTAAATTGTTTTTCTCTTTTCAGAACGAAATTGATTTACACCCGGATTAACATGTATTCTCATAATATGAAACACCAAATAAGACAAAAAGGGAATATTTTAGTTTTGAGTAAGGTTTTAACGACAGATAATGGATTTATACATAACATTCTACTGTGTGTTTGAAACTCCCTGGTTTAAATCTCATTTGATTATTAATCCCTCTTTGTGAATATGTACTTTTTACTCCTGACTTACATTGATAATTTTAAAGGATCTAGCATTTCGTGGACAGCTACCAAAATGGGTTATTTTATTAGAACATGCATAATTATTAATAGCGAGGGTCAATTTCATTGATTATTTTTTTCATATGAGCGGAAAAATCTGCTTTTTAAATACGTGCTTAAATTGGTTTGCTAAATTTGTTTGGGTTTTTTTAAAACAAATATTCATTTCCGTACAACTTCCATTTGAGTGTGGTTTAAATTCGAAAAAATAAGGCGTCTTTTCAGTGACTATGGGCTTAGGGGCTTTTAGGTGAGAGCGAGGCCGAAACTAAAGGGCTATTAACAGACTAATATAATTATGAGTACCCCAATACATGGGAGTGCCCCGTGGGTAACCCGTTATTTGTATTAACCTGAAATGCTGACGTTAAAATGACACACAGCCTCGTTTCCACTGCTATCAGTAGCTTTACATACAACTTGTACAGATCCAACAGTGAACTTCGATCCTGACGATGGTGTACAGTCTACTACAAGGTTTGTGTCCGCATTGTCGTCTGCTGTGGGGACGGTCCAGTTTACCATAGCCTTGAAATAGCCAGTGTCTGTAGATTGTGATACGTTAACTGGACAGGGTGACATCTTCGGTGCCTCATCATCTGAAAAAATAATGACAATTTGAATTATAGGCCTAGTCAAGCAATTTCTGGGGGAATATGTGTTTTGTGTGAATTTACCAACATGAACAGATTAGAGAGGCTGAGCTGGCGGAAATCCGTGAGGACTAAAAATGTAGAGAGCTTACTGCAACTTAAGTGCGATTGCGGTATTATATGGCTCCCCCTAAATCTAATTCGAGATCAAGTGACCGTCACGTGGTTTTGATATATAAAAATGAGCGCTTCCTGTTAATCATAGCTAGCAAGTAGGGCTAAGCTACCATCACGCGTAGCTGTGCCAGATCGAGACGGTGCCGTATAATAATGCTCAAGTCATTTCGTGCTAGAAAATGTTCTCTTGCTTCCACACATTCCGTCTGCCAGTCTCCTGAATCCATTATTACCGGAATAGCCCACAATCCCATTATATGATTATAGATAATGTTTACAACTTAAATAATACTTGTATGGTGAGATAGTGAGGAAGTAACCTACACCCATCAGTTGTCTAGACGCTCGCTACCACAAATTGAAGAATGAAGTAGCCGAGTTGCGTTAATTACTTAATGCAGACCTGTTGCATAAAATATAGGGGAAAATCTAAAGCGCACCAACTCCAAATCTACACGTAGTTTACTTCATCAGCTTCGGCCTATCCCAAATCAATTTCGGATTATTTATTGGCCAAATTAACCCTAATCTACAAACGTCGTGCCATATGGCACGACGGGGCCTAAAAATGAATAAAATATGAATTTAGGTATATTTTACATAAAAAATAACTAATATTGTGATAGTTTTAGATGAATTGTGTCACTTGTATCCCATTCCAACAAGAATTATTGACTATCATCATATTATTTTCTTGTAAAAGTACTAAATGTAACAAAAAATGTGTAATTTTGTTGCTAAAATAGACATGAAATTTAACCATAAAATGCCTGTAAAATCATCCAAAATATTATAATATTATTCAGATTACTTTTGCATCAAGTAAGAAACTAATTATTGTACGCTAATTTGAGTAAAAGTCACAGAATTAATGTTCTTGATGATATGAAATATTGCAATATTCTTTGAAAATTGAATATTTTTATTAATTTGTAATCAAACCTCATTAATTATTCATGAGCTAATTAACATATTATTTGCATAATTAATTATTTGTTATATTTTTCTGGAAGCTTAAAGTCTAATCTATCCATTGATGCTACTTGCGTGGTTTTATCCATACCACGCTGAATTGATACTGTGATCAAGAGAGGGCGTCTATTAGCTTCTGAAAACCCCCATTTTTGTGTTTGTAGATTAGGGTTTTAAGGGATTCCGATTTGAATGCAAGATTTGATAATTGAAAGTCAAAGAAGTGTTCTATACATTATATTTGGAATACGGAGGTATCTACTAGTTTTACAAACCTGTTACATCGACGCTAAAACCACACTTAGCTCTGTTTCCATTAATATCAAAAGCTTCACACACAACCTCCGCGATTCCGATGATAAACTTAGATCCAGACGCTGGTGTACAACTAACTGCAGGGTTTGGATCAGAATTATCTACCGCAGTTGGGTAATTCCAATTAACTACAGTAGTGGAGAGTCCAGGATTTGTAGATCTCAAAAAGCTCAAAGGACAGGGAGTGATCTGTGGCGCCTCATTATCTGTTTTTATGAGAGAAGAAAAAGAAAACATCAATTGCTTTCACCAAAAAAGATTAGATCGAATTCCAGTAACATAGGCCTACACCTCGAATCAAATAATTTAACTAAGAAGAGTGATTTCAGAGTGATTCTTGTAGTCGCCAGCAGAAAGGTTCAACCTTTGCCTTGCGCACGCGAGTGCTGAACGCTGAGCGTGTATGGCAAGTATTTTGCACAAACGAAAACTGTTTTTTCTAGAAAAAAACCCTGGCAATTGACGATAAACTTTCTTTCAAAAACCTGGTTTTTCGATTCGATTGTAGTTTTTTTTTATAAAGCTGGTATATCGGTCGAGAAACCAGGTTTTTCGAAAAACAATAACAATCGCATCAATAAACTTTGTTTTTAGATTCGATAAACCTGATTTTTCGATCAAAAACCTGGTTTATCTCTGCTATTATGCAAAATACTTGCCATAAGCGTGTTGACGATAACATTCATGACATCATACATAATTGAGCCTATTAGATGCGCACGTTGCAAAGTCGCGTTGTTCTGCTTACCAAACGGCAGATTCCCGTAGGCAGATTCACTCCCATGTTTACGATTACCATACGCGCTCATTTGGTTACAGAAAATAAATGCTGCACTTGCCAAAACACCTATGACATGTATATACGAACCTATAAGGGTACATCGGGCTAGTTTGAATATTTCCGTAATAACTGCAAACGTATCAAAATATACAATCGAATTATTGAATGATTTAAGTGGACAAACCTGTTACATTGACGCTAAAACCACACTTAGCTCTATTTCCATTAATATCAATAGCTTCGCATACACCTTCCGTGATTCCAATGACAAACTCAGATCCAGACGATGGTGTACAACTGACTGCAGGGTTTGGATCAGTATTATCTACGGCAGTAGGATCAGGCCATGTTACTACAGCTTTAGCAAGCCCAGGATTTGTAGAGCTTGACACGATTGCAGGACAGTTAGCGATCTTTGGTGCCTCGTCATCTGAAAGGAAACATATATTTAAGTTAATTTGGTTTGTTCTGTGCCCCGTTGTAGCAAAGTTTGGAAAAATTGTAGTTTATGTCCCAAATACTGGTATACCAGTATCGCACGATATTGGCGCATATAATTTGCCAGTATCGCTTGATTGATTCTGGTACAATTTTATTGTTCCAGTATCGTCCGATACTAAATACAGAATCTTGGAATTAAACTACATTTTTTCCCAATGTTTCATCACTGTCGATATCTGACACAGTGGCGTCCAAACCCGGTGAACGTCTTACCCGCACCGTACCGCACTATTATAGATCGCAACGGACTGTCGTCACGCGCCGTTGACTACGTCACAAAAGAGGTAAACAAAGGTCTCTTACACGCCGTGACGCGATCGCTTGGGTCGATCTACTGCTTGCTTGGATGAACAGAGCGTAAAACACGAGTTGTTAAAACGTCTTATGACCAGTGGCGTAACTAGGGGCAGTGACTTGAAATGGGGGGCTCCTAAGATTGTCTGATTCAAGAGATGCGCGCGTAGCGCGCGAATTTTTTTGACTTTACAGCTATTTTTTGGACGATTGAGCTACATTTTGGCTCTAAATAAGCTTGTACCAAAGAATATTTAATTTTTGGAAGACATATGCGCGCGTAGCGCGCGAATTTTTTTCATATATGTACTTTTGACCATCATAATTCCATGATTCCTTTCGTCAAATGAACCGACAGTGCCAATCTCAACCGACACGATGTCATTATTGGGAGGATTTGGTGTGTACTTTGTTTGTAAATTTCATTTGCAGCCGTACTTGATTTCATTGGGGGGGGGGGGGGGGGGGGGCAAGCGGGGGGGGGGGGGGGGGCAAGGGTTCCAAGTGGGGGGGGGGGGGGCTCCCGCCCCCCTGCCCCCCCGCTGGTTACGCCACTGCTTATGACGTGGTCAACGGCAAACTGTACAAAACAATAACAAAAGGCACAAAGCACCCGGATGACCGGGGCCACCTATAGCGACTCTATGACCCGGTGTGAAAGAAGCCATGGTCCTCTTGGAACCATAGTCCGGCCTGCCATAGACAAACACGGAATGAAGCGTAAAACTAGTGATGCGTCTAGAGATGAATGCCCTATACCAACCTATACTTTACTGTACAGGGCGGACTATGGCTCCAAAGGACCATGTCTCCTACTACACCGGTTTAACGTCTTACTTGTCTTACATCGTATCAAACTTTCATCACTGTCGATATCTGACCCAGTGGCGTCCTACCCAGGTTAACCTCTTACCTGTATCCTACCACATAGGAAAGTTTCATCACTGTCGCTCTCTGACTCACCTGCACGACATTGTAGCAAAGTTTCATTTACTGTCACTCTCTGACCCGGTGTTAAATGAGCCATAGTCCAGCCTGCCATAGACATACATGGAATGAAGGGTGAAACTAGTGTTGCGTGTAGAGATGAATGCACTATACAACCTATACTTTACTGTATAGGGCGGACTATAATTCCAAGGGGACCATGTTGGTATCTTACCTGCACCACATTGTAGCAAAGTTTCATTCACTGTCACTCTCTGACCCGGTGTTAAAGGAGGCATAGTCCAGCCTCCGTTGACATACACGGAATGAAGGATGAAACTAGTGTTGCGTGTAGAGATGAATGCACTATACAACCTATACTTTACTGTATAGGGCGGACTATAATGGCTCCAGGGGATAATGTCTCCTACTACACCGGTTTAACGTCTTACTTGTACTACTATACATCGTAGCAAAGCTGTCATCACTGTCAATCCGGGTTGGTGTCTTACCTGTACTATATCGTAACAAAGATTCGTCTCTGTCGCTCTCTGATCCAGTAGCGCCCAAACCAGGTAGGTGTCTTACCTGTACTACATCGTAACCAAGATTCGTCTCTGTCGCTTTCTGATCCAGTAGCGTCCAAACCAGGTTGGTGTCTTACCTGTACTACATCGTAACCAAGATTCGTCTCTGTCGCTTTCTGATCCAGTAGCGTCCAAACCAGGTAGGTGTCTTACCTGTACTACATCGCTCTCTGATCCAGTAGCGCCCAAACCAGGTAGGTGTCTTACCTGTACTACATCGTAACCAAGATTCGTCTCTGTCGCTTTCTGATCCAGTAGCGTCCAAACCAGGTTGGTGTCTTACCTGTACTACATCGTAACCAAGATTCGTCTCTGTCGCTTTCTGATCCAGTAGCGTCCAAACCAGGTAGGTGTCTTACCTGTACTACATCGCTCTCTGATCCAGTAGCGCCCAAACCAGGTAGGTGTCTTACCTGTACTACATCGTAACCAAGATTCGTCTCTGTCGCTTTCTGATCCAGTAGCGTCCAAACCAGGTTGGTGTCTTACCTGTACTATATCGTAACCAAGATTCGTCTCTGTCGCTTTCTGATCCAGTAGCGTCCAAACCAGGTAGGTGTCTTACCTGTACTACATCGTAACCAAGATTCGTCTCTGTCGCTTTCTGATCCAGTAGCGTCCAAACCAGGTAGGTGTCTTACCTGTACTACATCGCTCTCTGATCCAGTAGCGCCCAAACCAGGTAGGTGTCTTACCTGTACTACATCGTAACCAAGATTCGTCTCTGTCGCTTTCTGATCCAGTAGCGTCCAAACCAGGTTGGTGTCTTACCTGTACTACATCGTAACCAAGATTCGTCTCTGTCGCTTTCTGATCCAGTAGCGTCCAAACCAGGTAGGTGTCTTACCTGTACTACATCGCTCTCTGATCCAGTAGCGCCCAAACCAGGTAGGTGTCTTACCTGTACTACATCGTAACAAAGAATCGTCTCTGTCGCTCTCTGATCCAGTAGCGTCCAATCCAGGTTGGTGTCTTACCTGTACTACATCGTAACAAAGAATCGTCTCTGTCGCTCTCTGATCCAGTAGCGTCCAAACCAGGTTGATGTCTTACCTGTACTACATCGTAACAAAGATTCGTCTCTGTCGCTTTCTGATCCAGTAGCGTCCAAACCAGGTAGGTGTCTTACCTGTACTACATCGTAACCAAGATTCGTCTCTGTCGCTTTCTGATCCAGTAGCGTCCAAACCAGGTTGGTGTCTTACCTGTACTACATCGTAACCAAGATTCGTCTCTGTCGCTTTCTGATCCAGTAGCGTCCACACCAGGTAGGTGTCTTACCTGTACTACATCGCTCTCTGATCCAGTAGCGCCCAAACCAGGTAGGTGTCTTACCTGTACTTCATCGTAACAAAGAATCGTCTCTGTCGCTCTCTGATCCAGTGGCGTCCAAACCAGGTTGGTGTCTTACCTGTACTATATCGTAACAAAGAATCGTCTCTGTCGCTCTCTGATCCAGTAGCGTCCAATCCAGGTTGGTGTCTTACCTGTACTACATCGTAACAAAGAATCGTCTCTGTCGCTCTCTGATCCAGTAGCGTCCAAACCATGTTGATGTCTTACCTGTACTACATCGTAACAAAGATTCGTCTCTGTCGCTCTCTGATCCAGTAGCGTCCAAACCAGGTTGGTGTCTTACCTGTACTACATCGTAACCAAGATTCGTCTCTGTCGCTTTCTGATCCAGTAGCGTCCAAACCAGGTAGGTGTCTTACCTGTACTACATCGCTCTCTGATCCAGTAGCGCCCAAACCAGGTAGGTGTCTTACCTGTACTACATCGTAACAAAGAATCGTCTCTGTCGCTCTCTGATCCAGTAGCGTCCAAACCAGGTTGGTGTCTTACCTGTACTATATCGTAACAAAGAATCGTCTCTGTCGCTCTCTGATCCAGTAGCGTCCAATCCAGGTTGGTGTCTTACCTGTACTACATCGTAACAAAGAATCGTCTCTGTCGCTCTCTGATCCAGTAGCGTCCAAACCAGGTAGGTGTCTTACCTGTACAACATCGTAACAAAGATTCGTCGCTGTCACTCTCTGATCCAGTAGCGTCCAAACCAGGTAGTCTTACCTGTACTACATCGTAACAAAGATTCGTCTCTGTCGCTCTCTGATCCAATAGCGTCAAAACCAGGTAGGTGTCTTACCTGTACTACATCGTAACAAAGATTCGTCTCTGTAGCTCTCTGATCCAGTAGCGTCCAAACCAGGTAGGTGTCTTACCTGTACGCGACATCGTAAGAAAGTATCATCGCGTCACTCTTTCACACGGTGGCGTCCAAACCAGGTTGGTGTCTTACCTGTACTACATCGTAACAAAGTTTCATCGTTGTCACTCTCTGAGCCATCGGCGTCCAATCCGGCTTGGCGTCTTACAACTTGGCAATTTTGTTTAACATCCGGTCGTTCCAGCGTAGTAGGCGTTAATTCCCATCTTGCTCGATTGACTATAACACCATTTTTGTTTCGTATTGCCTTCTGCCCTCGATATGTTACGTCTGTCTCTGTTGCTATGATTACTTATCAATGAAATAATGAATAAATAAAAAAATAAAGAAATAAAAAATTGAATTAACAAATAGGTGAATAAATGAATAAATTAATAGGTGAATAGGTGAATAGGTGAATAAATGAATAAATGAATAAATGAATAAATGAATAAATAAATAATGAATATTGAATAAATGAATAGGTGATTAAATGAATAGGCCTACATGTATACATGAATACATGAATACATGAATACATGTATACATGAATACATGAATACATGAATACATGAATACATGAATACATGAATACATGAATACATGAATACATGCATACATGTATACATGAATACATGAATGCGTGAATACATGAATACATGAATACATGAATACATGAATACATGAATACATGAATACATGAATACATGAATACATGAATACATGAATACATGAATACATGAATACATGAATACATGAATACATGAATACATGAATACATGAATACATGAATACATGAATACATGAATACATGAATACATGAATACAGAATACTGAATATTGAATACTGAATAATGAACAATGAATAATGAATAAATAAATAGGCGAATAAACAATAGCGTTTTGTGCCGTACAGGCATGGAAAACTAAGTTGTTTGGAGAAAGTTGATTCATGCCCGTTTCCCTCTAGGGCATAGTTTATCCTCCGCGGCCAAGTCACGAGGCAGTTTTTTCCCGCAATTGATTTGACTTATATAGGTACAGTACAATTGTCATGAGAAACAAATCTGCTATATTTGCAGTTAAATGCTACCACTACAATGCTGGCGTCTCGTGTCATATTTGTTGCCAATAAATAATTTCAATGAATAAATGAATGAATAAATAAAATAATTATTTTTTTGAACATTTAATGCAAAATCGATTTAAATATGTTGTCTGCGCTTATTATAGAGCCTAAGGGAACATTAAAGCTTCTTATAAGAGTGTTTTTATGTTGTTCCATTTTTAAATTTCAAAGCAAACGCATTATTTCAGTTCCATTTTGAAATTAACATCGCACAATTCAGTCTATTTTCAAATATCCACTTAGCATTTCTGTCCATTTTCAAATAAACACCTTATATTTCAGCTCCATTTTTAAATTAGCATCTTACAATTTAGTTCCATTTGTTAAATTAATACCCAACATTTTTGTCCATTTTCACTAAAAAACCTTATTAAAATTAGCACTCTACAATTCAGTTCCATTTTTAAATCAACACCGACATTCAGTACCATTTTCAAACGTTCGAGTGTACAAGGTGTCTCAATAAAAACCGTGCACGTGTTTACCAAACTTATTGACCATGAACTTCTAGAATTTGGTGTAACAACTGTATACATATTGATAGACTAAACAATAAGCTTTCATATGTCGTTTATTTCATCTGATTTGGTTTTGTGAATCTTGAGATATGACGAATTAACTAAAGCTACCTAAAATCGACGTTGTGCCACTGTACAGTTAGCGATAAATAGAAAGGGTTACTCCGAAGAGTGGGTTGGGGTTGTTACCACCCCCTAAACAAATCTAATCCGAATTGAAGAGTATGCTTATTTGGGTACCATGGTATAGCTAGAGGTTCCCTCTATCCATACATACCCAAATAAGTATAAACATCATACGCATGACGTCACAATGACGTCACCAAACATGGCCGACCTCAAAATCCCGCCGTATTTGCTACAAAGTGAAATAGGCCAAAAAAGAAATCTTCGCCAAAAAAGTTCCAAATATAGGAATTTCACCCGGTTTGTAGCTTATAAGTGAGGGAAATGGTGTTTCTAACATAGGCCTATGCTTTAATATTCAGGACCATACAAATAAAATATTTTTCAAAACGGCGATTTAAAAAAAATTGTAAGGTGGCAACCACCACTCTCCGACTTTCCGGGTTAGATGGCACCCTCAATTTGTTTTCGTCAAAATGAGCGCAGGGGATGTAAAAGCGATCACCTAGACGCCTTAGGTCACTGTTCTTTGCGTTTTAGCGCAATCGGCGACCACCCTCTTCTCCCTTAGGAGGACGAGGGTTTTAATGCTTATCTTAAGCATTCTTTTTGTAAAAGTGGCACAACGTCGATTTAAGGTATAGCTTTAGTTAATTGATCATATCTACGGATTGACAAAACCAATTAGATGAAATAAACGGCATATGAAATCTAAGCGTTTTGTCTATCAATATGTATACAGTTGATACACCAAATTGTAGAAGTTCATGGTCAATAAGTTGGGTAAACACGTGAACGGTTTTTTGAGATACCCTGCAACAATGTCAGTTCATGCTCTTTCACTGCCGACGGCCAGAACTCGCCGCTTATGGAGCTTTATAGACAGAAGCTTTCTTCATACAGCCGTTCCCTATGGAACAGTATTCAAGAAGTGTTGTTGGCAACATCATAGAGGGAGGAACCCAGGCTTAAAGGCATATTATGTGATCTTTTCCAGAGAGCGCTCTCTATTCATGATTTTTTTGTGTGTAGAGAAGTTGTCTGTGCGTGCGGTACTTTAAAGGTATATTATGTGATCTTTCAAGGGAACGCCCTCAACATCGAAAAAAAAAATTGAAAGTAGATTTTCTTGCCGATTTACATTTCTGATCATAAATCGTACATACATTCCAAGTTACAGAGCGATACGATTCATAATTACCTCAAAATCATGGTTTTAGAGTGAATCTAGAGTGAAAATATAAACTGTCGTGTTATCCCGACAGTTTATTTTCACTCTAAAACCATGATTTTGAAGTAATTAAGAATCGCATCGCCCTGTAACTTGGAATGTATGTACAATTTATGATCAGAAATGTAAATCTGCAAGAAAATCGGCTTTCAATTTTTTTTCTCGATGTTGAGGGCGTTCCCTGGAAAGATCACATAATATACCTTTAAAGTGCCGCACGCACAGACACCTTCTCTACACACTCTTTTATGACACCCCTTTCAACGTTATGACTTTACATTAGCATGGTATGGTCATGGTTCCAGCGTAGGTTAATGCTTAATTGGTTGGGGAGATGGTGGATGGATGCCCTGTAAAGCAAGTAGCCAGCTGGGCTGGTGTGATACTGCCACGGCACGCGTCCCGACAGGTAACGATAAGTAGCTCCTGGTAGAACTATTTCCCGAGTTTGTAGTCTAGGTTCTCTCGATTTCCATAACCTCTAGATTTTTATTTTTTATTTTCTTTATATTTTGATGTTGTTCGCTATATATGTTTGGGCTTTTATCTGATTCTTGTTTTCACTTTCATTGGCAATGTTAACCCATGCCCATTTGTGTTGCATGTAATATACATGTTTTCAGAGTTGCAGTGAATAAACTGATTGGCCCATCATCTTTGTATGTTTGTAGAGAGTTTGATTTATAATCACTCAGTTCATTTAACCTCGTCTGTTGGGCTATTGTTCACATTTGCTCTGTATACACCCTCACAAAATCATCACCCCTCAAATTTCTGTCCATTTTCAAATAAACACCCCACATTTCTGTCCATTTTCAAATAAACACCCCACATTTCTGTCCATTTTCAAATAAACACCCCACATTTCTGTCCATTTTCAAATAAACACCCCATATTTCTGTCCATTTTCAAATAAACATCTTATAGAATGACGATGTTCTCACGTTTAAAATACGATTTAGAAACTGGGTTCGATTTGGCTAAAATTGGGTAGAATAACTCAATAGTGCGCCACTAGTTCATTATTTAGTGAACACGATAGACGCTTCAATGAGTAGGTATGGCCCAGCGGTTAAGATTATGGACTAGAAATCTATTGGATTCTCCCCGCCTCGGTTCGAGTCCTGCTGAATACCTTTTTGTTAAAAAGCGGTTCAGTCTGTGTTGGAAAATGGTGTATATTTTTACTCCGCATATTTTCATCCATGGATGTAATCGTCTACCTACAGAATATCTTACTGCATTGTGATCACGATGTTTCACATTTCCTATGTCGGAACATTATAACCTTTCACAATTTTGCATCCCTTGTGAGAGCATTTTGATATCAAAGATGATGATATTATCTGGTAATAATAAGCAGCATTTATTAAGCGCCTAATCAAAAGTGGTCAAAGCGCTGTACAAAATAGTATATATATATAGATCATCTTTATTAAACAACAAAAGAAGATAACATACAATGCCCAGGAACAACTGAGATCCATTCCGATCTCAGGCAGGGATCAGACAAAGACAAACAACTAATAATTAAACACTAGAAAGAAAGCAAAAAACGAAGAAAATAAATACCATGGCGGGAAGGAAAACAGACTAGATAAATTCATGAACGTTCCACTGAGGTTCATATCTGGCATTAAAAACGGAGTATGAAGAACTTATCGCAGATTTTGTGATTTGTTTCTTCATAACAGTGAATGTGGTAGGAGTTTGAAGTTCTTTGGACAAGCGAGTTATTCTGCCTTTATTGTCGGTATCGATAAGCCCTCTTGATCCTACTTCGACAGCGATTAAGGTGCAAGAGAACCCGGCGTCGACAATGTCGGTAACAACGGATGCGTACCGTTCGTTTTTGGTACGGTGAGCTTTCTCGATGTTGGGTTCAAATGGCACCGACAATTCAAACAGAACAACCCGCTTGTCTGTAGGCCAGAATAACACAATGTCAGGTTTTTGGGAGGTGGCGATTATGTTGGGTGGAATTGTTCCACCTCCGACAGTGTTATTTTTGATGTCGGCATAGATAAGTAGATTACCACTCTTGTAAAATTCTGAGTCCTTGAACACTGAAAGCAGAATACGGATTATGTTGTTGTGTCTCCAGAAGTATCTATCCAGCATTGTTTGACAATTATTGAGAATGTGCAATAAGGAACCTTTACTTTTACACAGAGGGCAAATGTCATTAAGACGTTTACCCCAGCGTTTTAGGTTTGTAAAAGAAGGCAGAGATTCTATACAGGCATTTATAGCAAATTTCAACACACCTTTTGGCAATGAGTAAATCATAGATTTCCATGTTAAGTCTGTTTCACATTTTTCTAAAATTTTAGGGAGGTCACCCTGGCTCAAGAGGGGCTCAATTATGGATTTCCAGTAGTTATTGGTTTCATCCTTCTTTTTTGCACTGCCGGTTTGATTTTGTTCCAAGAACTATTTTCGGAGTTCGTGGAAGCAATAGCATGTATGTTATGACATTGTTTGGTAATTGAGATCTTACGAACCCAGGCAGATTCGCGCTGAAGTTTATGGTCTAAAGCCAGGTTTGTTATCTGATTAGCTTTACATCTAGATCTGCTGTATGAGGCGCAATGAGCTTTGCGATATACATCAGAAATGCGGTGGATATTGAGACCTCGTGACATGTGAACTAAGGCAGTGTTAGCGCCATGTTTTGGAATTCCAAGCCACTTCTTCAGGGTCTGCTCAGATTTGCGGTCTAAAAGTTGGAGATTGGAATTAGTAAGATCATGGACAGTAAGACAAAATCTAAGAGGTGGGAGGCAATAGCGGGTGTATATGGCCAATTTGTACTCATTGCGAATTAAAGCCGACTCAATATTATTGAGTTTACTGTTGAGCTGAGAAAATATGTGATCGTAAATTTCTTATTCTTTTCTATGAAAAGTGACCAGCGACCCGAGAAACATTTGAGGATCTTCCTTGACAGATTTAACAAGGTTTTCACCAATGTAGAAATCGACCAAAGTTGGCTTGCCGCCAGACAGCGAGAGGCTGCGGTATTTGGAAGGTTTCAGGGTTAGCCCCATAGTAGTAGCACGTCTATGAAGCTCGTTTATTATTTTCTTGTGTTGAATCTTATTGTTTGTAATAAGATTGAAATCGTCGGCGTATGGGGTAGTAATAATTTTGGTGCCATCAAGGCTGAATCCGTGAGTAAGCCGCACGCTCTCAAGATATTCCAGGAGAGGATTGAAACACATGAGAAATATCACTGGGGACAGTGGGTCTCCCTGAAATGTCCCCGTTTTGAAATAAAATGGTTCTGAAGACCAGTTTGGCCCTTGGATATGACCATTAAGCCCAGAGTACAGATTTGTGACATAATTCTTAAAATACACAAAAACACTATATCTTATTGCAACATATTATTATACTGTACAAAGTAAAAAGGGCCTATACATACACAAAATATGACAGCACAATATACAAAGCTAAAAACAGAATGGTATTTGCACCGGATTATCGGAGGGAAGCAAGTAAACGCTTTTTGTGTATGGTAACGACTGACTGTAGGTGAATACAAGTAGTGGCGCTGATCCCTGTCCTAGAATTAATAACAAATAAACATATGTTTGATAAAGTTTAATACCTTAGGAACATTTATTGTGCACGAAGTTTCTGCTACGACATCTAAAAATCGGTTACGATTACGATGTTACGATCACATTGAAAATGTATCTTTATGGACTAAAAAATAATAGGTTAAATCATGTTTTTCATTAAACCGGAAATTATATTCTGAATAAATAGGACTTCAAAATGAGCCTAACTTGATCAAAATAGATGCAGGTAATCCGTCACAATCACGAGTTGTAAATAATCCATTTTTTATTTATTTTCTTGAAATCTCGGTATACACTGGTATACGGACGGGCCCGGGCGAACAAAAAACCCGTTATTTTCACGCTTGGCTTCTGGTGTCCAAGGTCAAATAATAAACCTTTTACTAACCACTGTGTTAACAATAAGACAATAACAACAAATATATACAAACACCGGTGAATGTCTCAACGAAAAATAAGCAAGGACATTCGTCGGCGGGGACTTGAACCCCGGTCTCCTGAACTCTAGACAGGTGACTTAACTACTAGGCCACCGGTCTTGCAGATAATACGCCAATTGAACCAGGTGTAAGTGATTAGGCGACGGGATATAACAATTCACATGACACAATAACATGAGACATTTGACCAAACACGGTAGGGATCGCATTAGGTAATACAAGAGGAAACTGAATAAATTAAATATATATAATATAAAGCAGTTTACCAATCCAAGGTGTTATACTTCAGTTCCATTCTAAAGTTAGTACCCACAATTCAGTTCAATTTCAAATTAACACCACACATTTCAGATACATCTTTAACACTTAAACACAAATTTAAACTACAAATATTCAATATGAAAACAATTGAAAAATATGTTTCAATAGGAATTTTAATACTGTAATCACGCAAGGAAAGTCGCGTCGCAATATTTCATCTACACAAATCGTCTCAAATGTTTCACTTACCCAAACATGCACATATAACCATGAACGTCAGATACAGTCTTTGATGTTCCATGTTAAACATACTCCTAATCCGTCGCATCCATTATTATTTAATTGACATAATATTACTAAAACTAGCCAAAAATATTTCAATACTCAATAGTGAGCGCCCTAGGTAAACACCTTGCTCTCTACTGATGGTGAAACTCTTGATATTGAGAATTTTAACGACGATACAATATGGACAATAATAATAAAGTAAGTACCACAATACTGGAAAAGGATCATACGATATAATTTAATTACCTTTATTGTTTTATTTCAAGGATCATTAGATGTAATTATAATAAGCAAGCATACGATAGAATTTAATTACCTTTATTGTTTTCTTTCAAGGATCATTAGATGTAATCATATTAAAAATAAGCAAACTTTCCAAAAAGGACATCAGATACGTATATAAATTAATATATATTAAAACCAACTAATTATATATTTTACTATATCCGGGGGGGGGGGGGGGGGGGGGGTCAGTCAGGTATAATGTTGTAATCATCCGCGTAAACGAAAATGCGGAATAAGGCTGCTTTTTTCGACCACAACGCGGGCCCGTGCTATAAGGGTATCAAAATCGCCAATTTCAGAGAATAAGGGTGTTTTTTTTCAACCTGAATCCGCGCTGAGGGTTGCTTGGGCCGATAGTTAAGTGTCGTCTTTGTAAAAATAGCCGAATGGTTAGGCCTAATATAGTAATAGCCATGATTTTTTTACCATTTGCCTCGTTTCGATTTATGCAATTAACAAACTATAACCGTCCTCATCACTATATTAAAAAATACTGCATTACTATATGCAGGTAGCAAACCGTGAGCGTAGCCAGCCCGGTCACTCAGATGGCATGGTTACATGGTAAGACCCAACTTAAAGAAAATTGTTCCAGTCTGAGGTTATAAGTTTCTAAAATAGTCTTATTTAGCAATGTTTGTATTCTTTTCACCCAGATGTTTCAGAGGGGCACTCTGATCTACCCCTCCACACACACCCCGGGTACGACAATGAGCACGCCTTTTGGTGGTGCGATCAGGTGAGTTCGAACTGACTCGTGGCTTAATTAGATAGGAGCTGGACTGCCAAGCAGACGACCCGGGTTTGATTTGCGCAGCCAGACTTTCCCCCTAACATGCCTAATTTGATCCATTTCCCCCCCAAAACACGTCCAGGGAGCTTAGGGTTACGATACCCTTTTATCGATTTCATTTATTTATATTAATTAGAGAATAATTATTTGTTTTGGAACTACCCGTGTTATTATTGATTGACACTTTATACGGGCGGCAGTATTATTTAAAATGTGGATCAAAATGCGGCGAAGCTATACGAAAACATAAGATGAACATAATGAACGAACCAAATGGCATGGAGAGACGAAGACCGGATGATACTCATCACCAACATGATCATCCTCAATATAATAAAAAGTGCATATACAGGGTGTCTCAATTTTTTTTACATTGCACCTTTAGAGGATTGTAACTGTCTGAATACGTGTCAGAGTAGAACAACTCAAACCACAAAATAAAGGCAAAATAGTTTGCTATACTTTAAAGAAAACCGGATGTGATTCGGTTCATAGTAGTCCAGAAAAATGAGCAATTACGTAACATTAGTCTGGGAACACTTCCATCCAAGTTTGCTCATATTGAGTGATTCAGACAGCACATACTATACATGAAATCAATACTTCTCTACAACATGACATGGATAACGTGTTTTTATGGTTCTAGATATTTATTTTACACCAAATAATATACCAGATGAGACCAAAGTTTAACACAAAATATAAAATAAAAGTTGTCTAGATTATTTTCATCACATTTTATACTTAAGAAAGAACAGTAAATTTAAAAAAAATTGTACGATAAGTTCAATCTTTTTATAACAATTGGAAACAAAATTACAGTAATTTTAGTACATTGTCGTTATTAAACCATAAGTGCAAGATCTAATAACATCGCGCATACAACTTATCCAGCTTCTAGTCTTCACATTTTCAACTTGAAGGCTGAATCATGTATATTATAAAATTATCGCCAATTTTGCGCATGATGGTCAAATTATTAGTATCGCAATTGAAAACAAAATATATGTTTTGTTTACATTAAAATAGTATGGTCATATCTCTCTCCTTACAATGTGTTATATTGTATTTGGTTTTTATTATTATATTTGGTGTTATGAGTGTTATGATCAATTATTCAGTGTTCTTAGATCACAAATTGAACTTTTTTATCATAGTATTAAACAGTGCTGGCTAATTGAACATTATTGAGTGAGTAACCAGCCGCGCAAGTGAAAATCTTTCAAAATATGCAAACTTGGTGTTCCGTGACTACTCTTACTTGATCACATATATCTCCGTAATTACTTAACAAAACCAAACGCTGTTTTCTTCCAATTGTAGAAAACTAATATTTGGCCTCATTTTACCGTTTGAATGTAAAATTCAGATACTTAATAAGGAAGTTATGATCGCCCCTAATGGGTGCGTTGTATTTTTTTGGAGACACCTGTAGGTTCCGGGACTACATTGAGAAGACTGGGGCGCTAACACTGGCCTCAGCTCCATATCGTGCCCCGTGGGGGGGGGGGGGGGGGGGGGGGGGGGGCGGGGGGGGGGGGGGTGGGGGGGGGCGTGCGTTACTCATGTATAGAAGTTGTAATCATCCGTGTGAATCCACTCTCAAAAACTACCCTTAACGCGGATTTATATAAAAGAAGGAAAAAGTGACCCTTAACACAAGGATTATAGCCCATAGCTCGGCGAATCAAAGGATAAAGGTCCTCAAGACAGAGTTTAGACTGGAAAAACGTATAAAGTAATTGGGTGATTCCGTATTGTTAGTGAATTTGTCTATATATAATTATGTTCACACTCCGGTGAATTTACTTGTTTTCAGGCAAAACTTAATGGACTGGTTTGAAAAAACTAAATAATTTAAAAATGTACACTCTTCACCATTAATTAGATTGATTTGTTTTCTTTCTGAATCTGAAGTATGGTGATTATTCTATACCTAAAAGTATTTTAAAACAAATCTTTGCAAGCACCTTTTATGCCTTGCTTGAAAGTCACACACTTGGTACCATTGACAGCCCACACTAAGCCATGCAGCTCAGCACTGAAAAACACCCCTACAAATAATTGACCATTCTGTTGTGATGTGCTCCTTATTTGGCACTGAGCAGTGGCGTAGCTCAGGGGCGGGGGGCGGCAGGGGGTTGGGGGCAAATCCCCCTTGACAAAAAACCCCAATTTGGGCCCCCGCCCCCACAAAAAAGGGGTAAGAAATAAAGGAAATAGGAAAAAATTGAGAAAAAAGACCGAGGTTATTAGCCAAATAGAAGGCAAAATTGTACATGAAGTACATTAACTGTGCGATTTTTTTTGACCTCAACCCCCCCCCCCCCCCACACTTACGTGAAATTCACGAGGTAAGTGACTAGAATTTTGTTGGGGGCAACCTTCTACGAACATCTTAGAAATCTTGCCCCCCTGAAAAAAATCCTAGCTACGCCACTGGCACTGAGCTTGCTATATATGGTAGCTATGACCTCTATGTACATGTCCCTGCTTCAGACAGTTGTGGCTAGTTACAAACTTTTGGGAATTTGCTCTAAATGTTGATATAATTGCCCGATTTGAAAATTTGAACTTGTTATGGTGAGCTTACTGCAGACCTCTCGACAGCAATGGTATCAATAGCAACATAGAATAATAATAGTAATAATAATAATAATAATAATAATAATAATAATAATATTACCGTTCTTATATAGCGCTTTCCACAATGCAAGCACAGTCCCAAAGCGCTTTTAAAATCAATTATTATCGCTGCCAGTTTAGATATCAGAATCCTTTTGTCGCTACACTTATGTGGCTACCAGACGACAAGTGCACAAGCCTATCAGCACTACTTAGATTTTTTATTTTTTTTATTTTTTTATTTATCATTCATCTATATTCTATACATAGTTATATAACATAATAACAATATATCAAACACACTGGTATCAATAAGTTACAAATATGAAAAACATGACTCTACCAGCGAACAGCATGTACCAACAATTACCATTTGCATGAAGATAGATGGCTAATGATCATCAATGGCACATGACCTTCGCAGTTGAGTTGACAAACAAAGCAATATATAATATGGGCTGTCATGGACATGTGTTTTACAAGAAGAATATAAAAACCTACTATTTACTCTGTGTTATGTAGGCTTTTGCCAATCTTATGCCACATATTTTCACTGTGTCTCAAGATACTAATTCTCCATTTTAATTCGTATAGAAACCATTTAAATGCATCAATGTTTTTATTATCAGTGATCTTCATATGTCTGGATCTATACAGAGTGAACGACGCCAGACTAAGCATTCTATTTAGCATTACATTCAATACATTTTGATTATCTGGTTTATAACCAAGCACAATGATTTTTAACGATATCTCTGGACATGGAATATTGTTAGAAATAATAAATCTTTTAAAATGAACCCAAAAGCTTTTTGACAAAGGACAGGCAATAAATGAATGTAGATAATCATCTGATGTGTTGCACTCAAAACAATTGGGTGAGTTCGCCTTGTTCCATTTATATAAGTTAGCTTTGGTAGCGATGATTCTATATAATAATTTGTAATTGAACTCTGCCAATTTTCTCTCTTTTTCAAGAATAGTTTTCATAGTCCAAATATCGTCCCATTTTGGTGACGTAGACAGTTCCTGTGCCCATCTTTTCTGAATAATTGGCACGACTGTGAACTTTTTAACTACATGAACGTAAATATACCTTGATTGCCAATACATTATATTTACACGTTTTTTATTTACATATATACACGAGGTTCTTAAACGAGTACTTATTTCAATAGGCATATTGTTGGCGTTTAATAAAGCCAACCAATTCTTTGGAATTGATTTGAAAATGATAAAAAGCTCTGCAATCCAGTTGTGCTTATTTTTAAGCTTGTCAAGTATATATGTAGTGGAAATGATACCATCATTATTTATAAGATCATTGATATATATTATATCACTATCAATCCA
This sequence comes from Ophiura sarsii, assembly GCA_035610835.1. Taxonomy (NCBI): domain Eukaryota; kingdom Metazoa; phylum Echinodermata; class Ophiuroidea; order Amphilepidida; family Ophiuridae; genus Ophiura; species Ophiura sarsii. The sequence goes on from CM069455.1 coordinate 30,434,401, forward strand.
GTGTTTGAAATACAAGGTCTTGCCATTGTGCATGATCAGGTCATTTCCCCATATAATATGACTTTTGACCCTTAATGAGTCGTTGATTGGTAAGTATTTATAATCATTATCTAGATTATGCCATGCTTTTGCCAGATCTGAATAAAATTTTGGTAGACCAATTAACGATGGGGCATTCTTTGCCTCCACAAAATTCATATTTAAGATTAAAAAGTTTGGACCATGAGCATTTAAATAGTGTTTAAAAAGGTATTTCCATTTACTATCATCATCATACATATAACGTTTTAACCATATACATTTCAAAGCTATACACTGAGATTTAAAATCACACATTTTTATTCCTCCCATATTGTAATTTCGAATGAGAGTCTTTCTCTTTATTTTCTCCGGTTTTTTATTCCATAAGAAATTGAAAATAATTGAGTTCACTTCATTCGTGAAGTTTTCAGGAACAGGTAGACAAGACATTAAAAATGTTAAATTGGATATACCAAGACATTTTATAATAGTTGCTTTACCATACAGCGTTAGCTTTCTTCTATACCATGAGTTCAAGATTCGAATTAGTCGATCTTTTTTCTCTTGCCAAATGCTCTTGTAACATTCTATCATATTGTGTCCAAAATAAACACCAAGAGACTTAACATTTTCAGTTGGCCATTTTACAGAGTTATGTTTTACAAAGTGACCAAATGCTAAACCTTGAGTTTTGTCCACATTAATTTTTGGTCCTGCAAAATATCCAAATGTATTTATGATTTTCAACATGCTATCAAGAGATTCTTTCGTTGAGCAGAAAAGAGTTGTATCGTCAGCAAATTGGCTAATACGAGCTTCACATTTTTCTTCGTCATTGTCATCAATGACAATACCTGAGATAGTTTTATCCTGTCTTATGTTCAAAGCTAAGACTTCGGAGACTACAACAAACAAGAGTGCAGATAACGGGCAGCCCTGACGCAAACCTCTGCTCAATCTAAAGAACTTTGAATTCCAACCAAGATTTAAAACAGAACTCTCAATATTATTATACATTACTGTAATCCAATTGATAAACGATGGTCCAAAATTAAACTTCTGTAATGTTTGAACTATAAAGTTCCATTCGACGGTGTCGAAAGCTTTTTCGAAATCTACAAACAAAATCGCAGCCGATTTATTCTCATTTATACATAAATTAATAACATCATCAATTAATCTTATATTTGTACCAATATATCTACCTTTTATGTACCCAGTTTGATCTGTATGTATGATTTTACTTATAACTTTCTTCAAACGATTTGCCAATACCACTGACATGATTTTGTAGTCAGTGTTCAACAGACTTATTGGGCGCCAGTTTTTTAATTGCAGTTTGTCGCCTTTTTTGTAAATTAAACTGATAATTGCTCTTCTTTGAGTGGGTGACATGTGACCTTTTTCGAAGCAGCAATTTAATGAGTTAATCACCAATGTACTTATGCAATTCCAGAACACTTTATAAAACTCTGCTGGAATACCATCGCAACCTGGACTTTTACCTGGTCTTAGTTGATCTACTGCTTCTTTACATTCATTATGTGTCAATAAACCTTCACATTTACCTTGTTCTTCTTCGGTTAAAATCTTAGGAAATGTTGTATTATTCAGATACCCTTTAATATTATCACTATCAACATTAGCACTTGTATACAGATTGGTGTAAAACCTTTCCTCTTCCTTCATAATGTCTGATTGTTTAGTAAGCAAGGAATCGTCAGGTAGTTTGAGTTTTGTGATAGACTTTTTTGTTGCGTGAAACTTTTCGAGACCAAGAAAATACGCACTACTTTTTTCTCCTTCTTCGTACCATCTTGTTCGAGATCTCACTATTTGCCCTTTTACTGTATTTTCATACATCTTATCAAGTATACCGTTTACTCTATCAATTTCATTTACAACACTTATATCGGGAAAGCGGATAGCATTTAGACCTTTTAAATAAGACACTAAATTCTTCTCAACCTGACGTTTTTGTTGCTGTTTTGTCACACAATATCTAACCGAGAATTCTCTTATTTGGACCTTACAATATTCCCATAATAAGTGGTCATCATTTATAGATTCTGCTTTTTCATTAACACCATGGATAATATCTTGTATACCTTTTACATATGCAACATCATTTAAAACTGATGTATTTAATTTCCAATTACCTGGCCCTCTTTTCTCAGTATTGATTTGGAATTTCAAGGAAACAGCTTGGTGATCCGAGCGCACACTCGGTCTTATATCACATGAATTGACAACATCTACAAGATTATTACTTACAAGAATGAAATCGATTCTTGTTCTTACAAGTGGTGTTTTCTGCCTATATGTGTATTGTCTTTTTGATGGATTGAATGTCCTCCAAATATCTAGAAGGTTACGTTTATTTATTTCGGCATTAAGATATGTTGCATCTTTATTGACACACATTATTCCACCTTCTTTGTCTTCTGCTTGATTCAAGCAGGTGTTAAAGTCACCACCTAGGACAAGGGCGTGATCATCTGGAACATGTTGATCAATTTTCTTGAACATTTTTGTGTAAAAGTTATACCTTTCTTTCATATTATTCGGAGCATATATATTCATAAGGGTAGTCTTTTGGTCATCAATAACCGTGTTTATCATCAACATTCTACCATTTTCATCAGAATGTGTGTCATTTACTTTTATATTTGCGGAGGATTTAATTAATATTGAGACACCTCTGGCATTTGATGCACCACATGAATGATATGAAACACCATCAGGCCAATCACATATATCATGGTTTACAATGAGTTCATTTGTGAAATGCGTTTCTTGCATAAACAGTACATTTCCATTTTGATTGCAAAACCAATTGTAAATTTGCAGTCTTTTTGCACGGTCTTTGAGACCGTTAACATTAAGAGTTATAACATGTATCATGAGTAATAAGATAAATGAGGACAATTACTACTGTGTAATAAATATACTGTTCATTCATTGTTCGTTTGTTTATTTCCTTGCGTCAAACTCACTGCTGTCTGTTCCATAATCATCATGATCATGGGGCGCGTTTGTGTTTGCTGAGTTCTCGCGTTGGCGTTTTCTGTCTGGTGTGCGATTTGGTTTTTTGCCAGACCTGAGCTTACGGCGATTGCTTGTTGGTTTGCGTGATTTTGATGAACTTGCGCGATTTTCGTCAACTGTGCCATTGGCGATGGCTGGAATTTCAACTGCATCTGATTTACACGGTGATTTTGACCATACGCGATTTTCGTCGATATTAGTGGTGTTATCACTGGCGATAGCAGGGTCTTCATCCCCGTCTGAACACACTGAGCGCGTGTCTTCCGGAGGATTTGTTGACGGTGCTTTGTGTTGAGTAGCAGTTATTGATGAGTTTGATTTGGCTGAGCGAGTTTCTTCATTCAGTGTACTGCTGCGTTCAATATCGGTACGTTGTTGATCCGCGATATAATTGCATCGGGGGTCGCCTCGCTTATGTCCTGTTTGGAAACAGTCGAAGCACAAGGTGCACTGATTTGGGGTATGCCCAGTTTGGTTACAGACGGTACATGTCACGGATTCATTTTGTTCTCTGTACCTAATGCTAGCAGTAAAACCTGCTAGTGGCAGCTGTTTTGGTATTGGGTTGTTAGGATTGGGGTCCATATACAAGAACCGGCGGCCAGTTTTAAATCTTGTGAGTTTGCCATGATCATCACGGGCCAGCTCATTCCTAATCTGTCCAATTACTGTTGAGCCCTTTTCTTTGCAAATCGCTTCAAAATCAGCAAATATCTGCTCATTGGACACACTGAGGGGGATTCCTCCTATCATCACCTTTGTTGCCTCCCTATTATTTTGAGTTAGGAAGGGGTTTCTGTCATAGAGATGTACGTGCTGATCACGTAAGGTTATCCCTGTTGCCAAAAGCTGGATGCGTGTTTGTACATCACTTTTGTGAGAGAAATACACTGGCACTCATAAGTATTACCGCAGTGAATATATCCTAGAAATTCCACCTTCTATGAACAAACCATTGATGATTTTCACTAGTTATGACATTCTATGTCTGCATTATATAGTTCTTCTCCATAAATTCATGTTTGTTGTATGTTATGTTCATCAGATTTTCGACAAAATCCTATAAATTGAGACAAGTCTAAAGCTACACAGTGAAATCCCATAGACATTTGACTCATTATGTATTCATTAGCTCATTATCGCCGTGTAACGCCATGGGATATTCTTACTTGCGAAAATCATCTCCAACAAATCATTAGTTTTACATTATTTTATAAAATCTCAGCACGTATAGTTATTATGCCAGGGACTTCCAATACTCATTACTACCTAGAACTCGGCTTATGTTTTGAAAAGGTTACTGTAATCTTCCAAAAAAATCAAATATTTCGAGACATAACTTTATTGAAGTTTTGGTTATAGAAGGATAGCTGTCGCGTACTGGGAACCAGCCAATTTTTTTAAAGAAACTTGCAGCAGCAATTACAATGTTACATACACAATGATACAGGGGTATTCTGTCATATTGAAATGTGTGGATAAAACATGGGCTATATAAACACTTTGAACTGATGCACATGATATTTATACCAAGCACACAATGCATTTTTATACACCATTGAGCATGTTGAGCTCGGCTTGGTGAATATGTCTGGTTTAAATGCAATCTTCAAATTTTTGGATTCAGAAAAATGTTCAACGTAGTGACACCCCCTTAGTGAGACGGCTTGTCAAGTCCGTTCAAACAAATTTGAGACCAACCAAGCCTGACCTACGCTATTAGAAAATATTAATCACAGAATAAGTTTAGTTATTGCATGATCCAGCATACATTATTTTGAATTGACTTGTTCAACTCTTTTGTTAGACTTGAATCAATCACCCTTTTAGTGCATTCTTTTATGAATGGGAGTTAACTGTTATAATGTGAAAGATAGAGATATCGCCCAATTAAACACATCTGACAATAAGTACGCGTTCGTCTAGTACGGTGGTGTATGCATGTAATCTGTTGGGCTATGTTGCTTCACATAAATATGGCACAACTGAGAGACCGACTGACTGACCTTCGTAAAAATGTTACGGTGACTGTCTTGCATGAATGCAAATCATTGTCGCGGTAATTTTAAAACCGGCTACATGTAGGCCTGTGTGCTGCCTCGCGTAAAATACAGACAATCTGCGTGGTTCTCTGTCGCATTTTCGAACACTGATTTTCAAACCAAAATATTTAAATTGTCTTTGAAATTTCAGGATTTTCTTGACAATTCAAATTACCTCCTCATCAAATTACCATGTTTTAGGCATTTATAAGTACTGGGCACCCTTTATAGGATATTGCATTTGTGAATTTAGCAATTAATTGTTAAAGCACTGACTTTTTACAAAGAAGGTACAGGTAAGAGAGGATTTTCCCATAGCGTTACAATGGCGATAATGAGCTCATGAATATATAATGAGGCAAATGTCTATGGGATTCACTGTGTAGCTTTAGACTGGTCTCAATTTATAGGGTTTAGTCGAAAACCTGATGAACACAACATACAACAAACATGAATTTATGAAGAACAACTATGTAATGCAGACATACACTGTTGTTACTAGTGAAAATAATCAATAGTTTGTTCATAGAAGATGGAATTTCTAGGGTATGTTCACTGCGGTAATACTTATGAGTGCCAGTGTATATTCTCCATAGCCCTCGTATGATTTGGGATCCATCAATATGGTTGGTGCCCGCTATTTTCTCTGCTGCAATACACACTTCGTATACAGAGAGAAAGCCTGTATCGATAACATCGGATTGTTTGAAATAGACCGGCAGGTTTTGTACAGGTTCCCCCGGTTTAGCCCCGGGTTTAGTGCTGAATTTTGCAGCCATGTTACTATAGTATCTATGTGATGGTGAGGCGGTTAATTCAAAACTCTGGTTTATACTACGTAGCTCTATGTGGTTTACAACTTACGTAGCTCCTACAGATCGTTGAGATTTGTTGACGTTGACTTGCTTTCTGTCGTAAATGATGGAGTCGCAGAAATCAGTAAATTTTGGCAGGTTTTTGTAGCAGGTTTTTGAGACACCGTCGCGTGCAACGGACAGCTCGTAACCTCCTTAGATTTTGATATCCTAACAGCTCCCCAAATATCGCTTGGGTCGACGAAGCAATTGAGACTAAGTACCTTGCCCAAGGATACAAACATGTTAGCCGTAGCGGGGCTCGAACTCACAATCTTTGCATCGTGAGACCGGCGTCTTATCCACTACACCACACACGCTGCCATGAATATGTTCAGGAATAAACTTATGTTAAAAAAATGCGAGTCAAACTGACCTAATTTGCATATGCGAAATTTGAATACCTATTGAGCTGATTTGCATATTTAATAATTAACTACATTTTACATTTTAATTTTCGTCCTGTCACAGGTAACCAGTGTACCAAAGCTCATCTTTCTACTGCTTGTAGAACTTCAGATATTCACGTTACGCATATCAATTAGCTGGACTTTTCTGATGATTTGCAATTATGAATTTTGAATAGAATGGCATATTCTGGAGTCTGCTGTACAAATATGAAATAAATATTATGTCTGATTTTAATAGAAATGGATAAACCTATGGCCAGTATCTTGCTTCTGTGTTTTGTAGCCACTGTAAGATTTCCGGTCATATTTTCCAATAATCAACGGACAATATTTTGAGAACCGTACAACCTATTTGCATGATTGTTTTTACCAAATTTCTACTTTTCCCAAATATCTACAAAATGAGACTAATTGTGTACACTTTCAGTGCATTTTGTGTGTGCTATACCTACTAAAACTATCTGAAATAATTGAGCTTAATTCCAACAATAGGCTTCTTCCGTATTTGTGTCATGTCTAGACTGAATAACCATGAAGACCACTCAATAATTTGTGAATTACGTAAAAAAGTGAAAGTCATAGTATCGAGTCTAGAAAATTCAGAAAATATCTCGAATTTTCATGTTATTGACTTGTTTTGTTAGTTTGTAAGGTTTCTATATTCTCTAACTAAACCGGGTAATTATATTTAGCTTCAATATTCTTGAGATCTCTTTGAATTAATGCTCCTTTAATATCAAACTATATAGACATAGAAAAATGGCAGCCAAGACTAATTCCAGTGATACATACAGTACAGCTCGAAATAGAGTGCACAATATCAACGCACATCAGTGCAATGTCAGTGCAATGTCATTGCAATATCATTGCAATGTCATTGCAATGACATTGCAATGACAGTGCACTAATCGGATTACAATTTGCAATGTCATTGCAATGTCAGTGCAATGTCATTGCAATATCATTGCAATGTCATTGCAATATCATTGCAATGTCAGTGTACACTCTATTTCGAGCTGTACTGTAGCTAGTTCTTTATTTAAAGAACTACTTTCATTTGATACATATATTGAAGATACATGTTGCATCAAATGATCGGTATCAGACCAGATTAATTTGTAGCCATAAGCCATGAATGTTATCGTCACACTGGTAATATTTCTACCCGTCCACTCCACAAGGAATAACATCAAAACCAGTGATTGACGCAAATTACTTACCAATTGACGTTTAATCATGACATGGTCAGTCAGTTTTTATCAGAGTTGTGATCCACTACCGGAACCGTGGGAACCAGTGTTTCTAGAATTGCCAGAAACAGAATAGCCAGATCCTTTGCACCTTTCAGTAGTGGATTGTAGAGAATACTCAACATGTAGATGCCCTCGTCCTGGTTTATCAAGTTACTCTTGCCCCTCTTTTTGATCCATATTGCTTCCTTGATACGGAAGAGAATTAGAGCCAGGCGGTTACGAACTCACGAACTCGTGCCAACAATCCCGAGTTCGTGAGTTTGTGACTTGTACACTTTGACAATATAGAAATAGTAAATACATTTTTGCTCCAAGTCACGAAATCATGAAACTCCTATTTTTTCACTTCTAGTGAGTTGGTTAGTTTTATCAAACAAACCCAACCGCCTCTTTTCCTGGAAATATCCTGAGTTCGTGATTTCGTATGCTGCAAACCCAACCGCCTGATTTTGTGGATATCGTGTGTTCTAATTTCATGTTTTTATGTAGATTTAGACATCACGTAACTTCAGAAATGCCTTTAATTTAAAGATAAAGCTTCAGAGAAGTTTTTTTTGTAAAAAAAAGACGGTTGGCATTAGTGCTAAAACAGCTCAAAAAAGGTAAACATCCTAAATATTGGATTATTTTAATATTTGGCTCTTTCAATATTTCCTTTTTTATGGTGTTTTTTCATTATAAAAAACATATTTACGCCCCAGTTTTCTTACAGACGTTAATACTGGGTTGCTGTAAATATCAAAGAAGTGGTGGCAGACTTTAAAATATCAATTTCCTTTAAACTTTGCACATGTTTAGAGCTTTGGTCAACATGTAAATATTTGGTTAAAAAAATACCAATATACCTTTGGTTGCCATGGCAACGGCCAACATAGGAATTTACCAAATTTTCACTAATTTTACCCATTTCACAACTTTAAAAAAGCTTAAATATTAGGTCATATTTCTGTATGAAGAATATGCATTACAGTCCCCTTTTTTCCTACAGTGATGCAACCAACCTTGTCCTTTCCACAAATGATATAAACATAGGATAGGGGTGTTTTAATTAATTTAAATTATGCAAAAAGTGATGGTCGTAAAAATGACATAACCCCCAAAGTAGCAGTTTTTTTTAATTACCTTTTTCAGGGTTAATAGACAAGATGTTGGTCTATATGTTTCAAGAAAAAAAGTGTTGGTAATTGTTGTACCGGAGAGCAGTGTTGCCAGAAACTGTGCACTTTTTCGGTTTATTGACATTTAATTCATTGTGGAAAATAGGGATTTTGAGGATTAACTTTCATAGAAAATCCTGATAACGATTGATATACGTTCAAATGATATTTGTATCAATTCAGCATTAAGTGGGACATTATTTGAAAGTATTTAAACAACAGCGTTGCCAGAATAAACGCCCTCAGGGGAGCTGTTGCTCATAACCTTTAGTAGGTCATATTAGTCGGGTATGTACAGGGGGTTCATGTGCACCTCCCCCAGTTCTCAACCAAACCAGCTTTTGTGGGTGTCTTCTAGGATCCTTAAAAACATTTTCGATGTTAAGAGTGAAACAAAAAAACGGATACTCTCCAGATATCCAAGATGGCGTCCAAAATGGCCGCCAAAACTGGTCAAATCTCATAAAATGACATAATAGCAATCAAATTGTATGGTGAAAGTATAGTTTTAATAGTGGGATGCATGTATTAGACCACTAGACACTCATATCCGGAACTTTTGGTTTTTTACCACACCTTAGTCCAAGATGGCCGTCAAAATGGCCGCCAAAAATGGTAAAATTCCATATATTGGCATATAAACCAACATGTATGATTATAGTATAGTTTTAACAATTGGATGTATGTGTTAGACCACTAAAAACTCATATCTAGTATTTTTGATTTGTTAACATACTTTACAACCAAACTGGCCGCCAAATGAATGGCCAAAAATGGTCAAAAATCTATGAAATGCATAATATCAACCGAAATGTATGATACAAATATAATTTTAACGAATGGATGTATGTGTTACACCACTAGTAACTCCTTTCCAGTATTTTTGCTCTTTTAACACAGTTCAAAATCCAAAAAGGCTGCCAAAATGGCCCCCAAAATGGCTGCAAAAATGGTCAAATTTTATAAAATGGGATTATATTAACCTAAATGTATGATAAAAATATAGTTTTAATGATGGGATGAATGTATGAGACCACTAGTAACTCATATCTAGTATTTTTGCTTTGTTTACATACTTAAAAATCCAAAGTGGCCCCCAAAATGGGTCCCAAAATTACTGAACAAATTGTCGAAATTCCATAAAATGGTATCATATCAACCAAAATGTATGATGAAAGTATAGTTTTAACATTGGGATGTATGCATTAAAACACTAGTAACTTATATCCAGTATATTTCCATTGTAATAACATAAATCCTAGATGGCCACCAAGATGTCCGCTGTAAATGTAAAAATAGTCTATATGAGTGAATGATAATCCACAATAGATATTGTAAGAGTGTATATTACATCACATTCACCAAATAGTATGTTCTAAACTGCTAAGATATTGCTTTTAGATATAAGGCCCACCTCTATGACCATACTATGGTTCGGGAACCAATTTGGGGGCCATTTTGGATTTTGAACTGTGTTAACAAATCAAATATACTGGATATGAGTTACTATTGGTCTATCTAACACATACATCCCATCGTTAAAATTATATTTTCATCATACATTTCGGTTGATATTACGCTATTTTATGGACTTTGACTACTTTTGACCATTTTTGGCTATTAATTTGGCGGCCATTTTGGTTTTAAAGTATATTATTAGCAAAGCAAAAATACTAGATATGAGTTTTTAGTGGTCTAACATATACATTCCATTGTTAGAACTATACTCTAATCATACATGTTGGTATATGCTAAAATATGGAATTTTACCATTTTTGGCGGCCATTTTGGCGGCCATTATGGATTCAGGTGTGTTAATGAAGCAAATGTTCTTGATATGAGTGTCTAGTGGACTAATACATACATCCCACTATTAAACTATACTTTCACTATACAATTTGATTGCTATCATGTCATTTTATGAGATTTGACCAGTTGGGGGGGGGGGGGGGGGGGGGGGGGGGTGGCATTTTGGATATCTGGAGAGCATCAGGTGCCATCTTGGATATCTGGAGAGCATCAGGTTTTTTCACTGTTAACATCTAAAATGTGACCCTAAAATACACCCCAACATAGTTGGTTTGGTTTAGTACTGGGGGTGGTGCACATGAATCCCCTGTACATACCCCTGACTAGGGCTATAATGTGGGTCACACCAGATGTTACCACCAAACTAGGCTAAAAGACGGGTTACAGGCAACAGTGTTGCAACATTGTTTTATTTTGTATCCATTTATACTGTTATATGTTAAAAATACTGTAGTCCAGGTCCAAAATAAAATGTTTGATATAAAAAGTCACTTACCGAATTCCATGTATATCAACTATTATAGGCCTTTATCAAGGTTTACATTAAAAAATCATGCTCTGGCAACACTGGCTGCCTCTAATGCCATTTAAGTATTTTTTCTCTTCATTTCAACATTCATTTCATGTATTCTATCATAAATATGACCAATTTGTTATATAATTTGTCAATTAAGGACTTCCTTTAATGTATAATATTTGGCCATTCGTTGCGGGTTTTTTCAGCCAAAGTGCTAACTTTCCGGCAACACTGTTTCCGTGCACTTGAAATACCAAAACATTTTATTCCATGTTAATGTAGATTGGTATCTTATCTACCAATTATGAAAGTGGCATTATCCACAACGTGCTACTTTTGGCTTTATAGCCCCATTAAATACCCCATTTTTCGCTATGAGAAAATATGATGAAAACACCCCTATTTGAAATAATGGTTTGATCCAAAATGTAACACACACTTACATTTAAAAATCATTTTCTGAAAGAGTAAACATGGTTGTGCAATATGTGTAAAAGAAAAACTTCTACTCTATCCCCTTTAGATGTACCAGTGCTTCCAATTTACCTATGTTTCATTACTTAAATAGTGTAAAAACTGGCAAAATTGGTGAGAAATCTTATTTTGGCCGTTACCATGGCAACCGACATCTGATATCCATTTTTTTTCTATTTTTGTGTTATATGTACCCATACCGACCCATGCATGAAGTATTAGCAAAATCCATTTTTTGAAGTCTGCCAACTTTTTAAAAATATCTTTGATTTTTACAGCAACCCAGTCTTAATTGTGATGCGATATGTGAAAACCCGCCACATGGTGGAATTATTCATATTAGAGATATTTATATCATAAGAAAGCTAAGACTGTGCTGATTACAGAACTGTTTCGATCATTATTCTACGATCACTACAAAAAAGGTTATGAGTGAATGATGATTGTGATGTCATAAAAAGCTACAAAACAAGAAACCATGAAAACAGGCCCAAAAAGATACATAATTCAATAGAATAACATTATAAGGTCAGTAATAAAAGTAACTTAAGGGGACTCAAGGAAGTGTTGTTATTATTGAACTATTAATCAAATGCATATAACAGTATACATTTTTGGAAAGGAGATAGATCAGAGAATTCAAATTTGGTGTCAATTTTGACCAATAATGTTGAATTTTGTTGAATGTTTGAGAAAATCACAAAATTCACTTTTTTGACCCAATTTTTTTTTGACAAAGCTACCCAAAATGATTTGAGTAAAAAATTCCCAAATCGCTATATGATGATGTAAAGACACTAATAAAGGTTGTAATTTTTTTTTTTTAACCTAATCGAATATTTTTTGCAATTTTGACCAAAAAGTGCCAAAAAAGTGGAAAAAATGAAAACATTTTTATTGGGACTTAAATCAACATTTTGGGTCAAAATTTAGGCTAAATGTGGATTCTTTGATCCATTTCCTTTCCAAAATGTATACCTTTGTATACATTTGAGTCATAGTTCAACAGCACTCCCAAAATTCCCCAAAAAACTTCCTAAAGTCCCCCCTTAAGTAAGTTTTTGAAGGTGAAATTTCATGAAAGATGATGACACAAAGTATTGGAATTAATTTTCTTTAAAAAAAAATCTAAAAATTGTTTTTAATTGTGTGTTTTTAAATTAAAATTTTACCCATAATCCTAGTTCACATTTTTGGCGACATCCGACGGGTTTTCACTGATCGCATCACAATTTGTAATAAGGATTGCAGAAAATACCAACGAATTTTTTTTTTTTTTTTTTTTTAATTTATCAGGATTTAGAGAGCTCAATTTGTTAATAATGTAACATTCAAAACACCATTTACACATATTTCTTTAACAATTGAATATCTATATACCATGTTAAATAAAAAAATATGGTAAAATTATATTGCATTAAGCTAAAATAAGCTAGTGAAATTGGTAATTTTGACCAGTTTTACTGACCGCAATCAAAAAAGTGACAAAGTCCAGCTAATTAATATGCGTAAATGTTATAAATCCAGATGTGAATGGTGTATTGCAATCAAACTTTTTTTTTTTTTTTTTTTTTTTTTTTTATAATTTTTTTTTTTTGTTTTTTTCTTCTTTTTTTTGCTCATTGTTTCTCTTTGCCTGTACTAGGGTCTGGTGGAAAGGAGAGAAAACATACAATAATGGTCCCCAGACCCCTGCTTTAAAATGTCACGTCACAGATATAAGTACAATAATAAAATCACATATTGGGTTTACATTCCCAAGGGGTCAGGACCAAAAGCATCTCTGAGAAGAAAAAAAACCCCAAAAAGCGTCTTCAAAAACAATACAATTTTCTTTAAAAGAAAAATACCATGACGAAACCACTCGCGAACGCACCACGGTCACCCGAATTAATATACAATTCACCACAGCAATTCGAGAGACAGCCATGCGCCCGCTCGCAGTCTCGCCATGAAGACACACCCTTCGTAACTTCTCCCACAGATAACCTTACTCGTCCCGACCCCCTAAGTATCAAACCTCTGAATTATAATGTATTACATAAAACCGAAAAATCATCCCATTTCTTGGTAAATTTATCGGTAAGCCCATTCTTGATAAAAATATATTTTTCCATAGCGATGTACTTTGTTACATCTCTCTCAAATAATTGAATTGTTGGTATTCCTTCCTTCATTTTCATCTTGTATATTAGGAATCGACATATTAATAATATAACATTAAGTGCACCCATGGTATTGTCTAAAATTCCAAAAAGTTGCATTTGCTTATCCAAAATTAACCGAATATCAATCTTTTGGTTTACCCAGTTAACAACATCTATCCATAAAGCTAATGTGATTGGGCACTCACAAAAAACATGAACAATTGTTTCCTCTGCGTTTTTGCAGAAAGTACATAAATTTGAATCTTTCCTGCCAATTTTCTCCAAAAAAGAATTTACACCCAAAATTCTATGAGTCAAACGATACTGAAACCATCTTAATTTTGTATCTTGAGTACATTTAAAAGGTATGGTAAAAACAATTGACCATTTGGTATAATCATACCTCGTATTCACCTTAATTTCCCATTTCTCAGTAAATTTTCTTTTTACCTCCCTAGATGAGATCAGGATTTCATACAGCCTTCTAGATCCTTTATCATCAAGTATCACAATATCAAAATTGAAAGGTATAAACGGACGCTGAATACAGATCGTATTGTTCCTCAGAATATGATTACAAGATTTTTTGACACAATTTATCACTGCGCCATATTCTAGAAAGTTGGTCCGAATGTTATACTTTGTCCTGAACACATCCAGGGAGAGAAAATCACCATTTTCATCAATAAGATCATTAACAAGGTTTACACCATTTTTTACCCAGTGACGATAGTATATTGTCTTTTTACCGAGTCTGATGTTGTCATTATACCATATGGAATTCCTAAAAAAATCAGTATTCAACTTAGGCAGATTATTTCTTGCAATCTCACTCCATGCATTGAAAACATCCTTCCAAAAATAATTTATTTTATTCCAGCGTTTTAAAAACTTAATAATATCTGAAGATCCACCTGCAATGTCCAAAATATGATTAATTTGTGTTACTTTGTAAAACATTTTCACCCATTGAAGATCCCCTGCTTTCAAAATTCTTCTGATCCAAGTTGATTTCAAAGCATGTATGTAAGCCTGGATGTCTACCATTCTTACTCCCCCATTACTGTAATCTTGAATCATTTGATTTCTTGAGACCCTATCCATCCCTTTCCATATAAAATTGTGGAGCAACCTGTTAAGATCCTTTATAAATACCTCTGAGGGATTCGGAAGTGTCAAGATTAAAAAAGTAAGTTTTGATAATAAGAGAGACTTAACTACTGTAACTCTACCTAACACGGTAAGATTCCTTCTTGACCAGTTATGTATTAACTTCCGTATTGATTCCAAAACATCATCATAATTTGCCTTTATCATACTCTCTATATTAGTTGAAAAAGCAATACCTAGTGTTTTGAAGGTATCATCTTCATTAACCCATTTTACATTAATATTTTTACAAAGAACATCGTTACTACCTCTTTTTGAACCAATCCACACTGCTTGTGTTTTTTCAATATTAACCTTAAGACCAGATATGTTTGCAAAAACATCCAATGTACGAAATGCAGCATTCATTGAATTTTCTGAACCATCTAGGAAAATTACTGTGTCATCTGCATATTGAGACAGCTTAAATTCTATGTCATCAATTAAAATTCCTTTAATATTTTCATTGCTACGAATCATTAACCCAAGGACTTCGGCGCAAAGAAGAAATAAATACGGACTCAAACCATCGCCTTGTCGACAACCTCTGCCAACCAAGAACGACTCTGACAAAAACCCATTAACTAGAACTGAAGCTGAAGCCTGGTTATAAAACACCTTAACCCATTTTTGGATAGATGGGCCGAAATTAAAGTTATGAAGAACCTTTCTCAGAAATAAATGTGACACAGAATCAAAAGCTTTCTCAAAATCTATTGATAAAAACAATCCAGGTATATTTGTTTCTTCAGTCAAAAAAAGCAAATCGTACATCAAACGAATGTTTTCCCCTATATATCGGCCAGCTACAAACCCCTTCTGATTTTCATGGATTATGTTCAAGAGGTAAGATTTAATTCTCTCTGCGATACAGGCAGATGCAAGTTTATACGAAACATTTAACAAAGAAATAGGCCGCCAATTCTTTAAAAATTGCCTAGGTTTTTCTCCTTTAGGTAACAGGGTAATGATACCGTATTTTTGTGTAACTGATAAAGTGCCATGTTTATAGGCATAATTCAGTGAACGTAACAGGAAACAAGATATGTCTTTAAAGAAGACTTTATAAAATTCGTAACTGAAACCATCTGAACCGGGAGATTTCCCATTTTTGCTCTTTTTCAACGCGTTTTTGAGTTCAACATGTGTTATAGGACCTTCAATCTTGTCTCTTTGAACATCTGAGAGGGTCTGTATATTTTCTGTATCAAATATTGATTCTACATCTACCGATTCATCGATTTCCCGTCTAGAATACAAGTTCTGATAAAAACGTCTTGTTTCTAATAAAATCTCCTTCGAATCTGTAAGTACCGACTCGTCTTCCCCTTTTACAATATTATTGATTGTTTTGTTAACAAACCGTCTTTTTTCCATATTCAAGAAGTACCGAGATGGTTTTTCCCCTTCTTCCATCCATCTTGTCTTGGATCTTACAAGAACTCCCTCCATTTTTGTTTTCCTAATTTCAATTAAGTCATTTTGTTTTGCTTTTAGCACTGGATCCAAAAGATGCTCCCCTTGGGATACTCTATTAAACAGCATATTAATTTCATCCTCAAGAATGCACTCAATTTGAACAGATTCTTTCTTTTTGTAAGCTGAATAAGAAATGGTTTTACCTCTAATTTCAAGTAAAAGCATTTCAAAAAATAACTGATCGTTAATAACAAATTGAACATCTTTTGGATTAATGTTTTTTAAATTAGACATGTTGTATGGTGTACATGCATATTGTTCTACAACTTTTAAGATGATTTCATTTATAAGATCTACATACTTTTTATCACTTAACACAGAGTTATTCAGTTTCCAATATCCATTTCCTCTTTCAATTTTACTCAAATCTAGTTGAATATCCACCAAGGAGTGATCAGTACGATATCCAGGTTTAATACTACATGCTATAATATTAGAATTTAATTCAGAAGACATAAGAAAAAAATCCAATCTGGCTTGTTTATTTGAATCATACTGTCTCCATGTAAATTTCTTTTTTTCTGGATTTTGTATTCGCCATGGGTCTAATAAATCCAAGTCATTCTTCAAATTTAAAACTCTTTCCCTTGCCTTAGGGTTATTTAACCTAACATAATTATAGCAGTCTAATCTCTCATCTAGCACTAAATTCCAATCACCACATACTATTGTAAGCGGATTATTAAACTCATTAATCACATTTTGAACATCAACATAAAAATCTGGAGTATCACTATTTGGACCATATATATTCACCAGTGATATCCTATTGTCGTTTATCTGAATGTCTAAGGCAAGCAAATTTCCATTTTCATCACATTTTGTATTAAATATTTTGTACTCAAAATCATTATTAAACAATATTGCGACACCACGAGCATTACTTTTAAAGGAACTGAAGAAACAATCTAAACCCCACTCGTCTCTGATAATATTTTCCATATCTTTTTCAAAATGTACATCCTGTAAACAATAAATGGAGTAATTTTTCTTTTGTAAAAAATGCAGAACATCTCTACGTTTTTCAGTAGCGGCAAGCCCTCTACAGTTCATTGAGGCCAATGAAATATGCACCTTTTTCTTAATGTTATTGTTACTTTGCATACCATTAGCCATATCTATTTTTATCCGACAACCGAGTATACATGATTAGACGCTATAAAGTTATGTGTGTACACTTCAAACCAACTTATTCCATTCAATAAAAATGCATTAGTGGAAGGTATCATGCCATATATTACGTAACTCATACGTGGTTTGATGAACTCTGAAAGATGACCAAACGCGACTAATTGTTGTACACGGTGGTTGTATCATAGTACCTTGTATGTCAATTAGAGACAAGATTATAATAATCCAATTCAATCGGAATATAAAGACATGAGTATACATGGCATAATTCTTTCTAGTATCAATCAATTTTGAGAATGGGTATATGTGATAAATCATTGTGTGGTACTTTTTGTACATATCAATACACGAGGTTATATTTAAATTCAAAGTGTACTCATAAAAGTACATGTACAAATAGATATAAAAAGGATATTGATGAACATCTGTGACGATGGCTAGTAGTAAAATTAGATTGTCATTGAACATTTCAATAAAAAATGTAAAAAAATATTCGAAAAAAAACCCACCAACAACAACAAATACAATCTCACTCGACCTGCTGCCGAATCCAAGCCTATATTAAAAAATTATATTTGAAGGGAAATAAATACACATAAAGAGCCTTATAAAACGAGTATTCTTATCGTGAAGGCATCGTGTTTTATAAATTAAAACATTCCAAGAAACTTAATTATTTCAGCCGAATTTATTGATTTGAGCATGACATTTGATGCATTTTATGCAGAAAGTATACTGAATTCTTAACGGCAGGTACTTATAGGTTGTTTTTGGTGAAGCATCTATACACTTAGCATATAGGACATGTTATAGTTAAATGTTTCATTTCAAAGTTTTCAATTCAGCCTGTGAATTTTTTCTAATTTATGTTTGATTTCAAAGTTTTCAATTCAGCCTGTGAATTTTTTCCAATCTCCGAATCTTTGCTCCTTTGGTCTATATTCTAACATAACCTCTACTCCCACTACTCTTATTTTTGTGTTTTGTCCTTCGCGACGTAGTTTCTTCGCCTCCGCGGCCAGTTGTCCCCTTTTTCTTTTCATTTCAGGGGGCAAATCTGTGTAAACCACTGCTGGTTGTCTATCTCTCACAAAGCCCCTCTTTGTTTGCAACTCTAAGACGTAATCTCTGTCCGCCATAAAATTAAATCGGACAATCAGTGGATCTGGCCCTTGCCTAGGTGTTCCACCGGGCGGCACTCTTCTTGGAAGACGGTGGGCGTTTACAATGAATATGGCTTCTGCGTCGTCTCTTAACATACCGAAGTCATCTACCAAGATATCTCTGGCATCTTGAAAAGGTTTTTGTTTTATTTGGTTATGCTTCGTACATTTTGAAACAATATATAGAAAACGTATATTTTGATAAATAATCATTTATACAAAGAAAATTAATTATTCTCAAAATATGTGAAGAAAAGAGGTTTCAATTACTCAATTATTTGTGTATAATGTGTAGTACAATAAACTCTCAAAACGCAAACAATCCTTTCATTGCTGCTACATAGGATTTTTACCTAAAAACATATTTTTAAGCCAAAATATATGTTTTTTAACATTTTTATTGTTTAGATCCTAAAATGACGTTGAGCAATCAGCATACTGCTTTTGTTCACTAGGGCAAGGTCCGATGACAACAAATTACACACAAAAATGCTTGTCGAAATTTCAGAAGTATCTCATTTTTAGATGTAAATGTCTTCATTTTAATGAAAATATATACTATTTAAAAGAAAATCTTAAGAGTTGGGCCACTGGTATTATTCCTAAACATGTGTTAATTGACAGGTTTTAATTAATCCTGTTCAATACATTTCTTTGTATGACCATTTTGACACAGAAAATAAGTTACATGGTTGAGTAGGTTAATGGTATTTTCTACATTTTTATTCGTTTACAGCTTAAACGACAAACAATCTATAATTGATAATGCCATTGTTCATAAGGCAAAGGTACAATTTAGGCAAATAATAAGGGCTCTGAAATGAAAAATATACCAGATTTCTGATAACAAATATTGCAATTCTAATTGATCAAGGCAAAAGTATTTTGTCATAATTTGTTATATAAATGGTGATTATTGGTATAGATTTATTTTACTTGTAGCCTACTGTCATCATATTAAGGTTTAAAGCAATTATGTAAATCTTTGGGGCAAACTGATCAAATAATATAATTTTTTTACATTCTGAACATTTATACCATAGCCTAATTTTACGAAACTTGTTATCACAAACATGGTAACAATGTTAATTCTCATGATATTGCAAAAAAATGTAAGAAACTAAGAAATATAACATTATCAGATTTGTACTCGCGAGGTAAAGGATAATTTTTCATCGACAGAAATGCATATTTGGTAATAGGAATACAATAGTTGGTAATAGGAATAAAATGGTTATTTTCTATCTTGAAACTGGCTGAAGTCACTCTATGTGAAAAAAGGATGTGATATTAAAGAAATACGTCTTAGCTTTTTTTTTGGGGGGGGGGGGGCGAAGCCACCCTTATAGCATCAGATTGCAAAAAAATTACACATTTAGGTCTTTCTAGACATAAGTGGGGGCAGCCATGTTTGTAAATTACATACCTATGCAGTTTATTTTAACAGTCCTGCAGTCTGTGATGGAGTCAAAGCTATATTTGTTTAGTTGATGCATAGACTGTTGATGATTCATTATGTTTATAGACTCCCCACAGAGAGACATAATAGCTTATCTTGTTTGACTAAATAGGAGAAACCTCCCAATTGCTGTGGGTTTGTCTAATAAGTGGTTAGACTGCGGTATTTTGATTTGGTTTTTTGGTTTGAATTATGGAAAATACATACACCATTTCCCTGGTATTTTGGTTTGCAACAGATGCTTCAGAAAATGGTTACAAAACATGCTTCTTTCTTTTGGATCGCCCCCATTCCATTTCAATTTTTTATTCCTGTTATCCTGAAAATATGCCAGATAATATCATATCACGGTTCAGTTTTCCCATTAAATTAACATTCTACGGATTTATCACTATGCAACTAATAACTACGAAATTTGTGGGCTCTCCATCTAACGACCATTGAATTATTAAAGTTAATTAGATATTACTGCCAATGAAATATTAAAAACAAATAAAAAAGAAAATGACGCCCATGCATAAATAATAAGGTCATTAGTATCATCTACATATTCGCTCATATTATTCGAAAGCAAACCAATATATATATTATGACTTGAATTACCGTCTACATGGTCTACAAGTACTAAGTAATGCGTGCGCGTTTGTTAATCGTAATGTGGACATAAAACATCACGAAGATGTCAAAAGAAATTACAGATGAACTATTATTTATTATTTATTATTTTGATATGAAAACAGAGAAATTGTAAGCAAAAATTCACTTTCGAGATAAGGCGTGTTTTAAATTCCAGATCAAATGTTATTTCATTGCTTTTGACACTTATAATTGTGTATATTGTACACATTTAACATTAGTTCTATTACCAAGAGAATGGGTCTATAGATTATATACAAATAATATAAAAAGTACATTTCCCCTCCCCGCAAAAAAAAAAAAATCATCAGAATTTTACCCCAAATATGGGTCTAACATGCGTCTTGAGAAATGCTTGTATCTTATATCCCTACCAATATGTGTACCAAAGATGGCCGTTTTGTGAAGTTTGTAACGATCAAATCCTTAACAAACCCCACTATTTACCGTAACCATGTTAAAGGGGCATTGAGAGATTGCCGTGAAAAATAAAATTTGGATAACAGGAATTGTTTCAATAGATAAGGTACGTATATAGGAACCCTGTAGTGTAATTATGTATGGGAAAATTGTTGAATAGAAATTTGGTTGAAGCAATTTAACAAACGAGAGGAGAGGGGAGGAGATGAACGGATAAATCGCCACTCCCCGAACGGCTCGCGAATATATTAACCGTAAACAACATTTGGCCAAAGACTGTATACATGTATTATCAGTCTCATCATGTATACCATACGCTTTATTCCGTCAAAGTATCAAATGTTATTTACGGTAAATAATATCGCGACCGGCCCGCATAGGCAAGCCACGACTATCAGTTTGACGTCCGCGCTCACTCACCATATTGGTTGAATACGTCATGGAAAACCGTACACGCATGCGCTGGGAGATATTCTTGGTCGTGGTATTTCATGTTTGGTAGTGAATGTTTATGGCAAAACTTTCCTCGGTGGCGTAGTATAATTATCATTATTACGACAGTTAGCTACAAAATATTTCGAGGGTTGACAACTAGAAAGACGTAAATCAAACAAGGCATTCTAAGATAAATTAGTTTAAATATTTTGTGTTCCATCGAGTCGTGTGTAAAAATGAATTGGGTTTTCAAGTTAAGGGGGTTTTCAAGTTAAGGGGGCTGTCAAGTGTCAGGAATAGCCTCCGTCAAACTGCCGTAACTTCGTCATGATTCATATAATCCATATAAAATTATACATTTTCTTAAAGGTAAGGCCTCAATAATTCTTACCATAAACATGAAATTGCTTTAAACGTGACCATATTGGGGAAAATCATAAAAAAGCTCATTTTTTGACATAATTAAGGTTTAGTCAAGATAACAACAACAAATTGTTTTATCAAAATGTGTCGTTCAACGTTTATTGTAATCTTAATCAAATTCCCTAGGAAGGATTTGTTGTTGATGACCAAAAGATGAGTTCAGTTTTTTCTGGTTGTCAACCTTCGATTTATATGACTTTAACTTCAAAGTCCAGAGTAAAAGTCAATTTATACTCATCTTGCCACGCTTATTGATTTCACAGCTCGCTTTCAGCTTTCTCATGAATATTTCAGGCTTTAACGATTGGCCGTATAATACATTTATGGTAAAATGGTTGATTCCCAATTTGGCCAAAATAATCTTTTTGAGAATCCGATAAACCATTAATAATGATCACTTAGTATAATTATTATGTAGATAGTTTGCTATATATGTTCTATAATTACCTATATTTACATGTTGAAATCTGGATGTGTATACTATACTTAACTTTGATCAAATATATATCTTTCCCCGGAGAAGGCCAGTGCACATAAACGCCGACAATACCCATGTGTTTCTGACCGGATTCGAACCGGCAACATTTACACAAGATCCACAAAGCTCTCACTACTGCGCTACAGAGGCATATGACAGAGGAGCTCTTTTGTTGGTGGCATTATTATAATTTTTTAATATTTTAATAGGGTAGAGTTAAAATCTTAATTTAAATATCCAGATTTCAGCGCAAAAACCTGTATCATTTCACTTAATGCTGGTTCAATTATAATCCCATAGTTTTATGAACTGATCAGATTTTTACAGAATGTAACGCTCATTTGCATATCATTTCAGAGCTACGTATTTTTATCGTTGGACCAAAATGAAGCAGGAAAAGTGCGACTAGCAACACCATTCTCGGCAGGCGAGCATTTGCAGCGGACAAACAATGCCACTACGGAAAATCTACCGTAGATGGACAGACCATCGTAGTAGTTGAAACTCCAGGACTTCTCGACGTTGAGGGCGAGACAAACGCAGACGTCACCCGAGAAAAGTTTTCGAGGGAAATTGTTAAGTGTCTCTTACTCTCGTCTCCAGGACCACATGCCATACTACTGGTCATTAGGATGACGCGTCTTTCTAATCGATTACTACGGACAACGAAATTCATCGAACATTTTTTTTGGAATGCAGGCGAAGAGGTAAATATGTTAATGATATAACCACAGACGGTGCTCCGCGCAAGCAACATCACATATATTGTGTAAAAAGAAAAGATTTCAGGGAAAATTCAGCAAAGATGAACCTTAAAGACATAACCACGCCAACTCTCTGCTGGAAATATCAGCCAGGGAGGTTGAGCCATAAATTCATGTAATAATGAGCTAGATGACACAATAGCGGTTACTAAAATTAGGGTAATTAGCCTGAGTGACAGGCCCTGTTACTTTGAACAAATTCAAAGTAACAGGGCCTGTTACCTTGACTTTCCTTGTCCTAACAGTCTTGACTGTTTTACCATGTGTGGTTCTCTAGTGGGGAACTAAGAGAATGTGGTTACACCTTTAAGCTAAAATGTATCTGTTTTAATACTGCAACAAAAAGTTAAATAATCCAGACTTAGTCTGAAGTGTTGAATTGAGAGGATGATACAAGTTTCCAGTATTTAAAGCTATTTAAGAATTTTGTTATTATATATTAGCAACCTAGGCTCTAGTTTATGTTCACGTCTACTTAAAATGACATTTCATTATTCACGTTAAAGGTTGCTGAATTTATTCTGTATATCAAATGCACCATGCATTGTCTGTAAGGTTATGTTGATACCTATGGCATTTAAATTTGAATGTGTTCACATTTATTTTGCAACCAGTGCATGATTGTAATCCCTAATTAATAACGTTTTTCGATTTATTTTTACGTTTTTGTGTTTTAATCTAGGTACATCACCATAGTCTTGACTGGTAAAGATGACCTTGAACATGAGAATGAATCTTTAGATGAATTGATCGAAAATGCGCCCCCGTACCTGAAAGACATGTTGCAGAAGTTTCCGATGATCGCCATGGACAATCGCGCAAGTGTTGCAAGAAAATGCAGTAAACGAGAGAACTATTGAGCACGATTGGTGGTGAAAACAATGGTGTTTATATGTCGAATGAATTATATCAATCCATTGAGGATATATAACTATGTGCAGAATCCGAATCGGTTTAAGAGTTCGGAATTGTAGCTTAAAAGACTACTCCTTGTCACGGACCCAAGTTGTGGAATGGCCTGATGACGTCATTGCGCAGCGATTGGCGTCTCATCTACGTAGCGATGTGGCGTTTCATATGCGTTTCGTTGTCCTTAGAATATTTCCGACGCCATTAACCACAGCTGACTCACACAAAAGATACTCAACAGAGGCTAAAACAATACTTTATCCTAGAAATATACCATGATCGCTTATTTGACAAATTTGTAATTTCTGCTGGATACTCTTTCAGATCCAAAACAATGATGAAGATATTTTCTTCAGCCTTTCTCCCGTCCAATAACCTTTCAAATCAATATAGATGTATTATAAGCTTCGATTATACACGTATGGACAAACATGGCGCTCAAAAGTCCTAAAGTAAGCCTTGTCTTGATTTTATGAGAACAGGATTTCCATGGTCTGAATTTGCACTTGCTATGCCACCGAAATACATTAGTGTAGAAATCTCCTTCTCAGACCTGTCCAATTCACTCATTTGGATGTTACCAACGCTGTTAATATTATGCAATGCACAAATATTCTGTGGCTGGTATAGTAAATAAAATATTTAGCATATCGTGCAAGGTAACTAGTGACGTAACGTCTGGTATAGGTGGAGACAGACCGCCCTCTGGCGGATTTCACGGGAAAGGAAAATTACATTTGGATTAAACGAATCGAACTAACGTTGGAAATAAATAAAGAGATCACATTCTTCTTACGGATATTATCATTAATCGATTAACCAAAGTGGTATTTCGATTGCGTTGTTGGTACCGTTTTATAAGATGCTGTTATGTTTCTAGATTTTAGCTATATTCCATTTCACCTAAAGTACTATGCGAGAAAGACTGGAATCATATCATGAACAGGTCGTGGTTCCATACACGCTGACAAAATAAAATACCAACCAAATATCGCACTGTTTTTTTTCTCTCTATTTTATTCCACTCACAAATACAATTACTAATTACTAGCTCTAAACGTCGTTGCAATACTTGAAGTACCCCCCTTTTCAGATAGACGTCGACGATATCATGTTTCGTTCCTTTTTAACGTTTTTTTACGTGGATCCGTATCTGTGACATATGCTAAGTGACCTCAGGTGTAGAAAAAGATATCGTCCCCTGGAGCTATAGTGCGACCTGTACCTGTACAGTAAAGTAAAGGGGACTAAACTCTACACTTAATTCAGTGCATGTCTATGGACGCCGGACCATAGCTCTAGGTGGACTATGGCTCCTTTCACACCGGGTTCAAAATAGCTCCAACGGTATCAGAATAATTTTGACAGTCCTCCATGATAATAATTATGACCAAGTGCACGGACTTCGAGAGATATGCAACCTCCCATTCACGAGGTCGTAAAGTTAAATCTTATCATAAATAATGGATTTAGAGAATTATAAAATTAAATTGTTTTTGCTTACTATATCTTATTACCCTATTTGCTACCAACACGGTAGAACGTCCAAATGTTACGATATTTTTAAAACCTTTTTAAAGACAATTATCCCATTTCATGCACAGTCTCATAGGTACATGCCGTGAAATGAATCAAATAACCCACTAATCATGATAACACATTCCAAAAGTAAAACCCAAAATCTTGATTTTGTTTTTTTGCAAAAAATAGGGGATCAAAATGTAGCGCAGAAAAACTCCCAAAGTTCTATTTCAGTTATGTTCTCGAAGACAATCATTAACCAGACTCATATTTATGACATATTTAATGATTGCAAGTTTTTAAATGAGATAACATGATAAATATGAGTATGGGCGGTCATTGTATAAAAAATGTAATGAATACTTACAAAAAATAAACAACGCTGTTATAAACATTAACACAATCAAGCGAGAGAGAGAGAGAGTGAGAGAGCTACATGATTTTTTTCTAATTAAACTTCCATTATTACATACATTAATATTTTAATATATACATAATCTTACATTCATAAATCACATAACTAATCTTACATTCATAAATAACATAACTAATCTTACATTCATAAATTACATAACTAATCTTACATTCATAAATTACATAACTAATTTTACATTCAAAAATTATATAACTAATTATTTAATTCATAAATTACATAACTAATCTTATATTCATAAATTACATTTTATAACTAATCTTATATTCATAAGTTTACATAACTAATCATATATTTGTAAAAATATGAACCTAGTAGCAAGGATATTTTTGATAATGTGTCGTTTGGCGTTAACGCAAACAGCGGACGCGCTGAAAAAAGAGTAACAAACTGTCTGGATTCGTTGTTTTATAGGTAAGATTTCTGTTTTCTACATACAATAATAATTCCTTTTATATACAAAATTATTTGTATTAAAAAAACATAATATTTACATAAAAAAGACAATGAAAGATGCCTTATTTTCGTTTGTTTACGAAATATTATCCGATATTGGATGGTCAGTCCTGGTTTTTTTTGACCAACCATTACCACAGCATAACCCAGGAACCAAACGACATTTTCTTCTCCTTACTCTCTAAATATCGGTGGCTTGTACTATACAATCATGCTAGTTAAACACAGCTAGAGGCACCCGGTTAGAGCAATTCGATATCTGTCAGACTCGGGCTGTCAGAATACTCTGAGTCATCTCTAGTTAAGTGGTGACGTCAGCGCGTATTATCGTTACAGGTGCCAAAACCGATATTCTTCTTTGATCACGTGAGGGCACAACGCTATCGCATTCATGATCGCATCAATGGAGTAATCTGCGCGATATTTAGGATGGGATTAATCAAATATTCACAGACCATGCTGACGTCGTCTCCCAACTTAAAGCTGGCCTACCACTTTGCTAGTTCACCACAGACGAACGGGTCATACACCTGTTTACTTGATGACAGACTGTACAGAGTTAACACGGAGAAATTGTAACCTTGTCAAATCCCCTAAAGAACTGGAGGTAGCTATCAACTCAGAGTGGTAGCTAGCCTTTAAATTAGACAGGAACCACGATTTTAATGGCTCGTTCATACTCTCTTCGTTTGGGAATCGTGCGACGTCGACGGATATCGATACAAGTTGACGACGCGCGATGCCCAACGACGGGAGTATGAAAGAGTCTTAACGCATTGTGGTTACTGCTGACACCAACATATACCTATTCATGGGAATGATGCTAGACTTTAAAAAGTCCACGACATTATAAAGCGTAACAAAACCGTTTAAGTAGGATTTATATATATTCTACATGTATAGTGTATGTTGTCACAAAATATCTATTTACAGCAAGTAAAAAAAGCTCCCACCAGGCGACGAAAAACCCTGTTCTGTTCTATACTGGCCCGACCGACCCATTTATTTGAACAATTAAAAAATTGCTGAAAATTCACCAAAATGTCCCGAATCGATTGAATAACAGAACCAATCAAAATCACCCTACCTGAGCGGCCGGTTTCCCCGTAGAACAGGGTTTTTTCGCCGCCTTACTTAAAAACCCCAACAACATAAGTAGGGTTTGTTGAGACACTATCCCTGGCGGGAGTACTCAACTGTCATGTTTGGTATGGTGTGGGGAAGGGGGGAGGATGAGTGGCGGCGCAAAGCCCTGAACCTGGGGGCTATAGGTGACCTAACAAAATACTAAATTGCAAAACTTCAGTTTCAATTAATATAATATTTTAACTGAATTTTATATGAATTTAAGGATATGGAACTGAAGCCTTTCACCGTTCAGTGATTTCCGGTTGAAATGATGGGCTCGAAGAACTGAAACAATGAAGCATGATGCTGCAAATAGGGAACTGCCAAGATGCGTGAAAGGGATTTGTTCAGCACCGCAAGGTCAATACGTGGGTACATCCGCCCTGCCAATGGTGCTCAGGTATTTCAAATATTACGTCGCAGTTTCATCTGTAAAGCTTTCAAAGAATACTCCGGTCTCCAGGTTTTCCACCTGAGTTCAATGGGTATGCCACCCTCAGATGTGGTGTAATACTTGCCATTTAGATTAGAACTACAGCAAGAATGATACCAGCCTCCCCCGTTGCAATATACGGCACAATTAAGAGTGCCATGACTGTCATTGTCTTTGTCAAGAGTTGTGAACTGTAGTCCATTATATTGCGTCAAAGCGTCACCTGTTAAGAGTAAAAATATTGGATTTCGTATCAATGATTTTCTAACCGTATTTTATCACCGGTTGAACTGGGCACCTTTTAGTACCTTGAATTATAATTAATAATCATCAAACTTAACACTTTCCACGCGGCAAATGTCTGCAGACGACATTCCAAAACTTCACAAAATGATTCAAAAAATGTCAACATTATTGAATTATATTACCATTTTTGGAATCACCATGAGAAATGCATTGAAAAATACAAACATGCCTAGTACTGAAAAATATGTTTTGTTTAGATCGTAAAACCACTAGCCGCTTGGAAAGTGTTAAGATATTTTTAAGACATTATTAAAAGGGATATTCATAGCTTCGGGATGTGATGGACCCAGTTCCAAGAGGATAACAGTCTGTGCTTCACTCGCTTAGGGGTATCACAGGGGAGAAAGGTATGTGAAATCCAGGAGGATTAATTAATTGTGAAAATGCGCGAAGAAAGTGATGCATATTGATGTCGATCGAAAGAACCGTCATGACCCCAAATTTGTGTCCACTCTTTTAGTCGGGGGTCGTAGCATCAATTGATCTGACCCATTCCTAGGCTCTGTCAAAGGGGACGCCTTCATTTCTCTCCCATTGAAAAAGTATACACTGTAAAAACAGTGTTTAGAAACTAGATATACAGTATTATTTACCCTTATCAGTGGGAGGGACATTAATTGAAACAATCAGTGACCCATTGGGTGCAAGTAAACACGACCAGCACATCATGTCGATCAGGAGAATGCTGGAAAACAAAATGGTGCCAAACGAAATCCAATTTGTGTGTGTGTGTACTGTATGGGATGTATTATGAGAAATACTTACCGGCAGACCCGTTGAGAAATGGTCCAATTGAAAGGGTAAAATATGGCTCATGAATTCTGAACATGTCATACTCTGCGTAAGCAGTGATGCCTTCCCAATCTTCCATATCTACTCGCAACCTCCATGAGCCTTGGGATGTTAGACTTTGAAGTTTATCCAATCCCCACCAGAATTCCCCGTCTTGTGAGCCAAACCCACTCGTGTAGTTTGCCCAGTTGCGGTTGAAGTCTACGGAACCATCGAAACGCTTTTGGAATACCTGCATGATGGGAAAGATTCGATGAAACACATAAGGGATACTTTCATCAATGCTAATATATTATGCTAATAATAACTGGGTCCTGAAGAAGTCAGAGCCAATCCTGACGACAAAAGCTCGACAGTTTCAAACTTGTCCGACGGCGAACGCGATAATAGGCCGAAATCATTAGACTTGTAGGGTCAAAAGGCGAGAAAGTAACACACAAAGCTGCATTTTTCAGGATAGTTCCTTAATGATACGAGGAACAACATATTAAAAGGGCGTGTAGCCGTGTAAGATACCATTTTTAGAGCCAAAATCCAGAATGGCCGTCATACAGAGGGTCAACCATTCAAAGTGCTTATATTAAGCTGACAAGCATAGCAAATTGTTCGTCTAAACATAAGGATTCTAAAAAGTTTGTCCTACTTCCGATCTTGGGTTACCGAGCAAAACATTTAAGGGTCGTTGACCTTTGCACTTAGGGTCAAAATTTGAGCTTGCTCTGATTTTGACAAACGATATCTAAAACTGTCTGATCACAGGGATACCAAAATAGTAGTTTTGTTAGAATATTTGTTGTGCCCTATAAATGGGTCAAAATGTCATTAGAAAACCATATCATACTCACTATCCAACCATGATCATCCGTGTTCATATCACAATACATATCAACAAATACACCCGGCAGGCTAAGATAAATCTTATACTGGCCATCCTTTTGGTAACCGTGAAGAGAACGCAGATCATGACAATCGTCACCTGGAACTAAAGTATAAGGTGTCGAAATTATAGCGGGGCTAAGTCAATACACTTGGTCGCAGCGTAAAAGTGGGCTATTCCAGAAGACTTAATCTTTCCCACACGGGTTGTGAACTTCAAAATGGGTTACCTGCATGGGTGTAACTCCATTTGAAATATAGGCTTCCGTGTGAAAGATTAAGGTCATGTCTTCCAGTGTATGGGTTTTAAATGGAATAACCCATTGACTTTTTTTACGCTAGACTTGACGATGACATCAACAAAATATTTTGCATCGTACTAGGTAGTTTCTTCTATATAATGGAGAAGAAAGCCGGCAGAAAATGCCGAGCCTTCCATGGGTACGCACTGATATTCTGGTTGTGGCGCTATAAAAGAAGCGAATTTTGATGTTCGTTACAATTATTGCATTTGTGAAATAGTAAATATTGAACTTTATACTTAGTGATAGTCCTACCATATGAATACCCTATCTGAGCCCGTGTGCTAGTCCTAATACGAGAACCGTTATATCAATCCGAGAACCGCCCATGACTCCGGTATCTATATTCAATCTTAGTATTTTTCGAGATAGACTGACTCTTGAAATTATAGCAGTCCTACGAGATGAGGCCTGGCCTTAGTGATACAGGGTGTCCCTAAAAAAAGGCTGCACATGTTTGCGCAAATTGTTCACCATGAAGTTTGGTGTAATATTTTTAAACACATGTAAAGAGGAACCACTTGGCTTTCAGATGCCGTTTATTTTATCTTATTTGGTTTTGTTAATCCTGAGATATACCTAGTTTATCAAAGCTACACAAAATCGACGTTGTGCCACTTTTACAGAAATAATGATTACGAGCGTCAAAATGATACTAACATTTGATATATCCATGGGCATCAATCGCCTTGAAACGTTGAGGTGGGCATTCGGCCAGAATTGTTTAAAAAGGGACTGAGGAACCAAATTAATCTAAAAATGTTGTCCTTGAAATATGTGGTAAGGGATTTCTAAGACTAGTTAATGTGGGATCCCTCTAAAGAGCACGCCGAACATCATCAATGTGTTACTTTCGGGGTTACTGTGTCCTGCCACTTTCATGTTTCAGTCTTTCAGAATGTTCTTTCATATTGGTGCTTGTACCATTTACCAAGTATGTCCGATACTCCTTTGCAGGTGTATTCCTAGATGGTACGCGGGTGTTTTGGAAATAAATGGCAAATTCATCTGATGACTTCAGCTGGGCTCGTTTCATGACATTTTATTTCCATGAACACACTCTCTTCTAATGTAAATTGTTTTGAAAATGTAGGCCCAATAAACATTTGGTGAAACCTCTTTAAAACTGATTCTAATCATATATCAAACATTTTTATATTCAGTTCTGTCTAGATACACATACACTCATTATATTATTTAAGCCTGTTCAATCTCAATACAAAATGTTATTTTGCAAAACACTGGTGACGGGCAATCGTACAGGTGGAAGTTGTGTCGTAGGAGTCATTTTTTGAAACTGTAAAGTGGCACAACATCGATTTTTAGGTAGCTCTAGTTAATTGATTATATCTCAGAATTGACAAATCCGAATCAAATGAAATATGCAGCATCTGAAAGCCAGGTGTTTAGTCGTTCCATATGTTTAAACATCTTACACCAAATTTAAGCACTTCATGGTCAACAAGTTAGATAAGCACGTGCACCCTTTTTAGGGACACCCTGTACATATCTGGCACTAAGAAAATAGATTAATCAGAGGCGTGGCCATCTCTGCACCGCCTTCCATGCGTGACACGCTAATCAAAAAAAGACGCCCGACGAGGGCACTATATAGCCGCGCAGGCTTCAATCTGACCAATGAACTGTTCTGTTTGGTATCATCATGCTAGTCACATGAGAGAGAACATGTTTTCATTTTCGAAATAATGTTCTGTTATTCTATTATTCTTTATCCTGCCCCAATTTTCTTCGATCTGTCACCAAATGACCTAGTCTAAATCCGCTGTGCTGTCCCTTCATCACCACTTCCCTCCCCCACAACAAGGCCAACGCATGCGCGCAGAGATGAGGCCGACGTTGATTGGTTGTGAGGCAGCAGTCCGCGAATGACCCCTGTTTTCTTAGCTACCCAAAGACCCCTATGTTAAAATGGCTTGTGATGGTGCATGGCTCTCGGATCATACGTCACTTTTATATTTGTACTATTCGAGCACATCCCCTCGGAAACCTTTCTTTCTTACCGAATCCACAGAAGGACCATCTGTTATAACGAGACCATCCTGATGCTATTCCGATATATTTGACATCAACGGAACATTCCATCTTACGACTAATGAATGGGTTTTCTCCTACACGACCTACTTCCAGGAGATTATCTCCGGTAAAGGAGACGTAGAAATCTCGTGTTTCGCTTACACTTGT
Organism: Ophiura sarsii; assembly: GCA_035610835.1. Classification (NCBI taxonomy): domain Eukaryota; kingdom Metazoa; phylum Echinodermata; class Ophiuroidea; order Amphilepidida; family Ophiuridae; genus Ophiura; species Ophiura sarsii. The sequence goes on from CM069455.1 coordinate 30,467,028, forward strand.
AATGTCTGGGGTAGGAGCTGTAACCGTTGGGTCCGATGTAGAACACATGACTGCAGATTTTGAATTGCCCCATCCTCCGATAACTAGAGTATGATTCAACAAGATTTGGTGTAAATATTAATGGTGAGTTACCAGTGTTTTGTACTCTACTAGAAGACGCATTATTAAGTTTGGCATAATTCTGTTATACTCTGCACACCAACATCGGTAGTATGCGTCGTTCTTAAAAATCATGCATTATGAATACCTCTGTAAAGGGTATAACAGAATTACTCCTAACTAGAACCATTGAGTGATGTGTTAAATCACTCAATGGTTCTAGTTATAGCAGCAAAAAGTAACTTGTAATTAGCCCATTTAAATTGAAAGTACACAATCATTTTTACTGTTATACCACATTTTGTGAGATACCTCTCTAATATCGAGTGCTACTTTTTCGCTCATGGTATCTAAAATAAACATCTCTCCGGCTATTGCACGGGTAATGTGAAAAAATGGACTATCTTCTGATACTCAAATGTCAATGTTGATGGGATAAAGTGGGTCAGGTCGGAACCAGGGTAGTATTGCTCGCCCCCTGACTGATGATGCCTCCCAAATGAAATACTAAATGAGGTATATTAACTAAAATGTGTCAATAATGCCACCCTGATCAAAAGTCTATCCGTCTCTTGACCCTTGACCCCAGACCCTGGTTATGCCACTGGTTACACATTTTAAGCCAATAAGGATTAATTATAGAACTGTTGCCTTGCCAACATTTAGGTTGCTTGCTTATGATATTTTGTCACAGTCTATATATGACAAAAATGTACGGGTAGAGAATTCAGGAATAACAATTCCCTAAAAGGGAGGGCTCACGTACCATTCTTCTTTCTTGTAATACTATGCCTTGTTGATAAGTGTCCGAGTTAGGATATTATTATGGTGAAGGGTTGATTAAGATGATTTTTCAAACCGCGGCACCCGGATTTCCCCCCGCGGTACAGGGATTAAAAGTAGCCGAAATCGCGCGGCAAAACTGTGGCGTCCGAAACACCGATAGCCACTCAACAAAGTCATACAAGTTAAATAGTGATTACCTTCCACATATAATTCACAAGGTATTATCCATTGTTTTTAAAGGTTTGAGATAAATAAGCACATTATTCTTTAAAACAACATTAGAATTTCAAGTATATAATTATAAAAACACTGACAGATAAAGCGAAACCGTGATATGGAGAAGGAAATTGATTTTTAGTCTCATCTCATTTACCCTGGCAGCTTGACCAAGCCATAAAGTTTATAAGGAACATTTGATTCGAAATAAAATGCCGGAATATATATATAACCAAAATCTATAATCCCCCAGTCGCTTTTAAATCTTACAAATAATTAGGTTAACTCTGCGAAAAACACAATATACTATGAGTCAGAACTCAAAATGTGGCTTCAATCATTCCCTCCCCCTTCATTAAAATCACTATACAGTGCCGTTCTCAAAGTCGTCTTACTCATCTTAATATCAAGATGTGTCCGTATGTATGTCAGTAGGGGTGTATCATTGTATGTTTCCTTCTGGTAAGCCTTTTTGGTTAGGTTCGGCCTGTTCTGTGCTCTTATATGAAAAGTCAGGTTTCAATCCCAACCATACTTGACCGTCAAAAAGAGGGCGTTTTATAACAATTGAGCCAAAACCCTTGTGTGTACGTGACATTTTATCAATTTAAAAAAAAATAAGTGGAGCGGCCCGCGAAATAAATTACCGTAAACAACATTTGGATAGGCTAGTTAAAATGTGCAATAATAATATCGTAGCTCGTGCGCGGTTCGCAGAAAGCTCGCTGTACGATATACAGATTCGACATAGGCCTACGCACGTTTATTTTAGTGTTTTATATATATTGTTAAACAGATAGCTATATTGCGTTAAGAAAATCATATCGATTAAAATTATAATCGCTGTCAGGCAACTCCTCATGGCCTAATGGTTAGCGAACAGGACTCATGAACGAGGGGTTACTGGTTTGAATCATTGTGTCGCACAATGTTGCGTATAAACCTTGTTTGATATTTTTTCGACATAAGAAATATGTAGGCTTAGTACAAGTGCAAAACATTGATTAACATGTAAAATCAGTTTCAATCTAAATGTTGATTACGGTAAATAAATTCGTGATCGGGGCGCATGTAGTTATCTTATACAGGTATTCATGTTTATAATAATTATTTTAATTCATACTTATTTTTGGTAACGCGCCAATTTGATCGCTGGTAGGTTGGTATGTAGGTGACAACACCATAAAGGCATCACCAACAGGATTCCCTAAACCATGAATAGAGAAGCTGAAACGATGGGTGTTTATTGGCACACTTGGCCAAACAAAGTCGAATCTCATATTTGGGTCTCTAATTCCTTCCATACCGGTACCGTCTGTATGATACTCCTCACATTCTATATACATAAGAGATTGACATGAAACAATTGACTTCCAAAATAATATAGAAAGCGGTTTGGACATCCATCGAAATATTTGGTGAAAAACCGTGTGATATTTTGTGACATCACTGTGTAGTGGCAATCAATCAATCAATCAATCAATCAATCAATCAATCAATCAATCAATCAATCAATCAATCAATCAATCAATCAATCAATCAATCAATCAATCAATCAATCAATCAATCAATCAATCAATCAATCAATCAATCAATCAATCAATCAATCAATCAATCAAGCAATCAAGCAATCAAGCAATCAAGCAATCAAGCAATCAAGCAATCAATCAATCAAGCAATCAGGCAATCAAGCAATCAAGCAATCAAGCAATCAAGCAATCAAGCAATCAAGCAATCAAGCAATCGAGCAAGCGAGCAAGCGAGCAAGCGAGCAATCAATCGAGCAAGCGAGCAAGCGAGCAAGTGAGCAAGCGAGCAATCAATCGAGCAAGTGAGCAAGCGAGCAATCAATCGAGCAATCAATCGAGCAATCGAGCAATCGAGCAATCGAGCAATCGAGCAATCGAGCAATCGAGCAATCGAGCAATCGAGCAATCGAGCAATCGAGCAATCGAGCAATCGAGCAATCGAGCAATCGAGCAATCGAGCAATCGAGCAATCGAGCAATCGAGCAATCGAGCAATCGAGCAATCGAGCAATCGAGCAATCGAGCAATCGAGCAATCGAGCAATCGAGCAATCGAGCAATCGAGCAATCGAGCAATCGAGCAATCGAGCAATCAAGCAATCAAGCAAATATATGTATATAGTGCCAAAACCAAGGAACTTGTACTCAGGCACCATCTTCCTTCTCATTTATGTGGGAGTCATTGGGTAAGAGCCTGACAAATAATAGTCTGTGGTATTACACGTGTGACGAATCATGTATCACTAAACAAACATTGTATTACCTTTTTTGTATACCAAATCTGGTGTTTGATTACCAATCAATTTTTGGCATTGGGACTTTGTAAAAATAAATTAAGAAAAAGGTCTTTCAAAACATAAGGTTTTATATGTATCACAAACACGACCAATGTTTACCATACGTCACTATGTAATACCACCTACCATACGTCACTATGTAATGCCACTGATGAATTGCCAGAAAAGGGATTCTTTACATGAAATATCTTTTATCTTATATTTTTGTGCACCCTTGCAATACTTTTGCATGGACTAACTACCATCTGAAACCGTATACCTTCATTCGCCGCCTTTTGTGTAAAATTTCACAATTTGGTAATTTCGATGTAGATTGGGATATTCCAGAAAACAATTACCATACGTCTGCCATCGACCATACATCACTGTTTAATGCCATTGAAGAATTGCCAGCAAAGGGAGTCTTTACATGAAAAAGGGCACTGGAAATCAGTTTGTGTGCACCCTTGCAATACTTTGGCATAGACTAACTACCATCCTAAACCGTATTAATTCGCCCGCCTTTTGTGTAAAATTTCACAATTTGGTAATTTCGATGTAGATTACATTGAAATGATCAGCATCCACTCGCCACATAAATTGTTTCAACCATATTTATTGAAACAATTCATTTTTTCCAAAATTTCTCAGCAATCTCTCAGCGCACTATTAAAATCTTTCTCCAAAAAGTATGCCTTATGTCGGTGCAATCTTTTCAAATTGTTCCTATTCTAAATAGGGATCTTTGAGTGTGGTTTAAATTATGGGGTCTTTTCAGTAGCATATAGGGCTTAGGGCTATAATTAAGGTGAGGCTAAAACTAATATTAACCTGTTATTCGGACGTTAAAATGACACACAGCCTCGTTCCCACTGCTATCAGTAGCTTCACATACAACTTGTACAGATCCAACATTGAACTTCGATCCTGACGATGGTGTACACTCTACTACAAGGTTTGTGTCCGCATTGTCGTCTGCCGTGGGGACGTTCCAGTTTACCAAAGCCGTGAAATATCCAGGGTCTGTAGATTGTGATACATTAACTGGACAGGGTGACATCTTCGGTGCCTCATCATCTGGAAAGAATAATGCCAAAATGTTGATGATTTTATTCAAGCAATTTCTTGGAGGAAATGTGTTTTTGTGTGTGTGGATTTGCCAACCTAAGTGAAGCTAAGCGTTATAAGTTTCAATTTGAAAAGTTACTTCTATACAAAAGACTGAAAGTGTTCTTTAATACAAACCTGTAACGCAGGCGCACACACCAGCGACAAAGTAACAGCATTCCACCTCAATCACGGAATTAATTTGGACCCAAGATTAAAGGATACTGATTTGAATGATAGAGATTTGTTAATTGAAAGTTAAAGAAGAAGTGTTCTACATAAATGTGTGGAATACGGAGAAATCGACTACATGAGTTTTACAAACCTGTAACATTTACGCTGAAGTCACATGTTGCTTTATTTTCACTTATGTCAGGAGCTTCACATACAACTTTCGTGATTCCGACGACAAACTCAGATCCAGACGCAGGTTTACAACTGACTGCTGGGTTTGGATCAGCATTGTCTGTAGCAGTAGGCTCAATCCAGTTCACTACAGTCGAGGAAAGTCCAGGATCTGTAGATCCCAAAAAGCTTAAGGGACATGGAGTGATCTGTGGCGCCTCATTATCTATTTTGAAATGAATGAGAGAAGATAAATGTATGAACATATTTCAATTCCTTTCACACAAAAATTATAAAAAGATTGAATTTCACTATCATACACGTCAAATTAAACGCTTTACGAGGGTTGGTCAATAAGTAATTGAAAGTGATCATGGTATGTGATGCTTGAGTGATTCTATTGAGGGATAGTGTGATCAATACAAAGTATGAACCTTTGTCTTTCAAACAATACACTTCTGGATTTCTAGGTCGAAACTATGACGTCATAGCATTAGCTTAAAGTAAGTACATTTTGGACACTGCCTGAAATCTGTCAATATTTGGCTGGATATGTAATATGTTGAAATATGGGTTGTTTGATACATTTGCATATATCTCAACAATGCAAGCATAGAAACATATAACACTTGGTGAATAGTAGTAAGAACACACGATAATCTCTGTTTGACACTCTTTTTTAGATCTGAATTACTTAATACAAACAAGAAGGGACCATCTCAAATACGATTTTAATAAGGAAAATCCTCAACGATAAACCATAGAATACAACAAAGTATAACGAACAATGGAGGGATTTTAATTGAATAAATTGTTGTGGGATGTAAAGCAATAATAGTGGGGATTTCAAAAGGAGCTGATCATAAAATGTTATCAATCCTTTGGAATTATGTGACGATTACAAAAAATAACAGTAATAATAGAGGTTGTGGCAGCCGTATTTGATTAAGACATTCATGTATATCTTCATTTAATTTATCAAAATAATTATACACATTGATTTAAGCATTTTTCATTGTTTCTGATTAGATTTTGAAGGCACAGAAAGCTTTTATCTAGCAAGTTTCATGATTTTAGCCATTTTTCCATTTTTGGCCGAGTTTGAAATTATCTGCTGTCTGCGCATGCGCATATTTTCTGTAGGTTTTATATGAATAAGTTCAGATAATTCGTTACATATCCTATGGAATCACCCAAACTGCTTAATTTCTTGGATTTTTCCTAATTTATTTGATTTTCCGCAACATTAGTGATTCACTGATTGGGAATTTTTCAATAAAAATGGGCTATTTGAAATACTGATATGTGTATACTTTTATTCAATTGCTTCTCCTTACCTTTTCCTCTTGTACTACATATTTCAAATTACAAGGGGATTAAAACTATTATCTTAGGTATCATAATTATGCAAACAATAATCGGGTGTCATGTTATGCAATCTTCTTACCACGTGTTTCATACAAATAATTCAAATTTCCCGCCAAATAACTGATATAGCAGTGTCATAAGTGTGCTTACTTTAAGCTATACTATGACGTCATAGTTCATACTCAGAAATACAAAAGTGTATTGTTTGAAAGACAAAGGTTCATACTTTGTATTGATCACACTATCCCTCCTAGAATCACTCAAGCATCACATACCATACAGTGACTAATAATCAATGGATACTCAGACGGTCACAACAATCAAGATGTTATTTTGATCAAATTATATCATAGATTTATTAAATATCGAAAAAAAACACAAAAAAAACCAATTGTATACATATAACAAGTACTGCAGTACAAGAACATTAATGAACGCGAGCCGGCAATCGTAGTCGTGGGCAACCTGTGTTTCCCGTGAAATCAGGATATCAAAATGTTTATTGTTTAGCTCACGGACTTGTAGTTGTCTTTCCCGGACGAGCCCCCAAAATGTCAAAAGAAGACCTCGGATCCTCTTTATACCACGGTTCACACAAATAATATCCTTAGAACCTACCACACAGTGACTAATAATCAATGGATACTCAGACGGTCACAACAATCAAGATGATATTTTGATCAAATTATATTATAGATTTATTAAATATTGAAAAAAAACACCACCAAACAATTGTATACATAATTATAACAAGTACTGCAGTACAAGAAAATTAATGAACGCGAGCCGGCAATATCGTAGTCGTGGGCAACCTGTGTTTCCCGTGAAATCAGGATATCAAAATGTTTATTGTTTAGCTCACGGACTTGTAGTTGTGGGGGATCCGAGGTCTTCTTTTGACATTTTGGGGGCTCAGTCCGGAAATCCTTAGAAGTTGCCATAACAGAGATTATGTATCTACGACGACCAGACGAATAGATATTTAATTGTTACGATAATCCAAATTATATGCATTATCATGTATAGGCTGTGAAAGTCAGGTAATTTAGGGTATTCTGATTTTGTTTGTTTGAGCAGCAACTACAATTATATATCACTTTGCATTCTATTCCAAAATTCCAATACACTGTTTGGTTGTTGCAGAATTTTGCATTGCGCTCAAAATTTAGGTGCGACAATAGTGTATTTCTCCAGAATGGAAGTAGAAAGGTTGGCAAGTGTTGGTAAACAATTGGGTTTAAGTGGGACTGAATTATAAACATTTATACAGGATGAAAGAGTGAGAGAGAGAGATTTGAGGGCACAAAATAGAGATGAAGTGAAAGAGCATGAACATCATGAGAAAGAGGTTTTAGAAATGCAAATTAAATTAGAAAAACTTAAGCTCGAGGGAAACAAAGACAACCCTGAACTTTTGAATGCATTACGATCAAAAGCTCCAGCTCCCAGGCTACCAGAGTTCCGTGAAGGTAAAGATGATATGGACGCATATCTTCAGCGCTTTGAGCGGTACGCAACAGCACAATGCTGGAAGAAAGATGACTGGGCTATTAATCTTAGTGCTTTGTTGCAAGGTAAAGGTGTTGCTACATATAATAGACTTGCTTCTGTTGATGCTAATAATTATGATGTATTGAAACCAGAACTTCTTAAAACTTACCAGCTAAGTGAGGAAGGGTTTAAAGAGAAGTTCAGGTCGGCTAAACGCGAAACAGATGAGAGTGCTCAGCAGTTCTTGGCTCGTATCCATGACTACTTAGAAAGGTGGGTAGAATTATCTCATACTTCTAAAAACTTTGCAGGCTTAGTTGATTTATTACTCAAAGAACAATTTGCAAAAGCTTGTACCAAGGACATGGCCATGTTCATCAAGGAACGTCAACCCAAGACTGCGAGAGAAATGACTGAAATTGCTACACAGTTTCTTGAAGCTAGAGGTGGTTGGGGTTTTGCAGGTGGTAAGCCAAACCAGAAAGGGCAACCGTCCTCAGGTAAAAAAACACCAACTCATCCTACTCAGAATCAAAGTACAAGTAGCAATAATTCAAGTTGCAATTATCATTCTAGTTCTAATCAATCACCACGTAAATGCTTCGTTTGTGATCGGGTAGGCCATATTGCAAAACACTGCAATCAAAAATCTAGAGTTTTGAAAGCAGCAGGACTACTAGACTTGAATGATGACAACCAGCAGAAATCACAGACTAAGACCGGTGGTAAGCGTAACAAAGGTAAATCTAAAACTACTTGTGTAGGTTGTACTTGTGATCACAATTGTAAACACCAGTGTGCAGATGATACAGAGGTTGGTAACTTGTGTATGGTAATAACTAAAGAATGTACAAATTCTGATACAGATGATGGTTATGCTACATTGGATTGCTGTGGACGTAAAGTACCAGTAATGAGTGCCGCTTGCAGTACACTGGTGTTTACAATTGTTATATGTATACAATTTTTTTCTTCTTTTTTCAATATTTAATAAATCTATGATATAATTTGATCAAAATATCATCTTGATTGTTGTGACCGTCTGAGTATCCATTGATTATTAGTCACTGTGTGGTAGGTTCTAAGGATATTATTTGTGTGAACCGTGGTATAAAGAGGATCCGAGGTCTTCTTTTGACAATCACTTTCAATTACTTATTGACCAACCCTCGTACAGCGTACAGCGTTTATTCTATACATGATCAACTTTGCGATCATGTAGAATTAACCGCCATCAAAATCCCAAAGTTTTTTCTAGTGGTATCTATTGAATGGTGACCAAACTAATCAAATAAATCAAAAAGTTGATGGGATCTTGCTGGCGCACTGATTTACAAGAATTTAGACAAAGCACAAAGGGCTATTACTGACTCGCATGCAGTGCAAGTAGGTCTTAAGCAAATTTGTAAAAAATCATTAAAACAAATCTCTGAGATCCCAAGCTAGTTTCTTCTTTTTTTATTCAAGGTAAACCATCTTTGCAAGTATATGTCATTTCCAAGGTGTTTTTAAGACGCCGCACGGATTTACGGAGGTGCAAAAATGGCTCAAAATAGTAAAACTTGACCTTTGACCTGGATTATCTCCGTGCGCCAACGAAATCCCAACAATTTTTACTTTTAAATATTTTAAAGGCTCTGGTTCTTCCATATGAACTTGTTTATGTAATGGGATCTTGTTGGCGCGTCAAACTATAAGGGCTTGAAAACTGCTAAGGACGCTGTTCGTCACGGTTTCGAGGTCAGCGTAATGTGACGCGCCAACGAGATCCCAATGATTTTGTTTCACTTTTGTTGTTTACCCAACTGGAGGTTTCAAAATATATTTTTCTTTCGTTGGGATGTGCATGGTGCGCATTAAGTTATACTTATAGGGAACGTAGTAATAATTTTACTGGGATTTGTTCCTGAAATTTCGGTGATTTTTTACGACCGAACCAAAAGTTTTAGGAATTTTAAAATTTGGCAGTAGTATAATGTTATGTTAATGTATTACTAGTTTTTTAAAAGTTGATCTGAGGACCCATGGATCACCACATGGTACGCCGTTAGAGGCAGAGACTGTTAAGTGAACAAACCTGTTACATTAACGCTAAAACCGCACTTGGCTCTATTTCCATTAATATCAACAGCTTCGCATACAACTCCCGTGATTCCAATGACAAACTCAGATCCAGACGCTGGTATACAACTGACTGCAGGGTTTGGATCAATATTATCTACGGCAGTAGGATCAGGCCATGTTACAACAGCTATAGCAAGCCCAGGATTTGTAGAGCGTGAGATGATCGTTTGACAGTTAGCGATCTTTGGTGCTTCGTCATCTGATTTGAAAGGTAAAATAGTAGCTTATGGTATTAATTGTGTGAAATGGGTGCGAAAGGTATTTAACAAAATTATGCCGGGGTCAACTATCATGCTGTAAGCGTGAGTGGCCAAAGATATTCCAGACACCCTCTATGCACGTATTTCCACTGAAGTCAAAGTCACTATAAAAAGAGGGTTTAGCGTGTTTTCTTCCCAATTTGACCACATAAACGACTACAATATTGACAGGATGTTATTATATGTAATATGTTAGTTAGTTTAGTTTTACCTTTACAAACTCCCTCTTTGCTCAGAAGTCCTTGGTTCCTCTGGCGTTGGCGTTCATCGTAGAACTCCTTAATCTAGATCAGGTCCGTAACAAGGGGGGGGGGGGGGGGGGGGGGGGGGCGGAATACCCCCCACCAAATCTGAAAAAGTCTTTTTTTGGTACCAATGTACCTTTTTTTTTGTACCAATATACCTTTTTTTTTGTACCAATGTACCTTTTGTTGGTACCAATGTACCTTTTTTTGGTACCAATGTACCTTTTTTTGGTAAATGTACCTTTTTTTGTGTGAAAACGCCCCCCCCCCCCCCCACCCACCCCAATTTCCCAATTTCGCTCTCTGATCCAGTAGCGTCTAAATCAGGTATAAGGTGTCTTACCTGTATTTCATCGTAACAAAGTATCATCGCGTCACTCTCTGACTCGGTGGCTTCTAAACCAGGTTGATGTCTTACCTGTACTACATCGTAACAAAGTTTCATCGCTGTCACTCTCTGACCCATCGGCGTCCAATCCGAGTTGGCGTCTTACAACTTGGCAATTTTGTTTAACATCCGGTCGTTCCAGCTTAGTAGGCGTTAATTCCCATCTTGCTCGATTGACTATATCACCATTTTTGTTTCGTATTGCCTTCTGCCCTCGATATGTTACGTCTGTCTCTGTAGCTATGATTACTTTTTCAATAAAATAATGAATAAATGAATATATGAATAAAAACAAATCAATCATTACATAGGCCTGTATGTGAATAAAGAATATACACTACCGCCCGGAACTGATTGCGCAGTGATGATATCCTAGAAAATCCATCTTCTATGAACATATTATTGAATATTTTCGCTAGTAACGATGTTGCATGTGTTCATAATATAGTTCTTTTTCATAAATTCATGTTTGTTGCATGTTACGATCATCACATTTCACACAAAACTCAATAAATCGAGACAAGTCCAAATCTACACAGTTAAATCCCATAGACATTTGCTTCATTAATATTCATGAGCTCATTACCGCTATTATTGCGCTATGGGAACATTTTCTCTCATCTACACCTTCTCTGAAAAATGCAAGTTTTTTAATAATTAATTGTTATATTCACAAATGCAATATCCTATATAAGGATGCGCAGTCCTTAAATGCCTAAAACATGGTAATTTTCTGAGTAGGTAATTTGAATTTTCAAGAAAAACCTGAGATTTAAAAGACAATCTAATATTTTGGTTTAAAAATCAGTGATCCAATATACGACAGAGAACCTCGAAGTTTGTCTGTATTTCGCACGAGGCAGCACAGGGCCCTGGCAGGCTTTACAATTACCGTTACAATGATTTGCATTCCATAATACAATGAATATGTAATGTACAATTTTGCAAAGGTCAGTCGATATCTTTTCCATCAGTTGTGCTATGTTATTCGAGCAATATAGCCCAACAGCCTATACCACCATACTATGCAAACCGTACTTACTGCCAGATGTGTTTTAATTGGGCGATATCTCTATCTTTCACATGATTGTTATGGTCAACTCCCATCATAAAACAATGCGCTAAAAGGGTGATCGATTCTAGTCTAACAAAGGATTCGAACAAGTCTATTCAAAATAATTGTATGTTGGATCACGCGGTAACTAAACTTATTATTGTGTGATTAATATTTTCTAATAGCGTAGGTCAGGCTTGGCTAGTCTCAAAGTTCTTAAACGGACCTGACAAGCCGTCTCGCTAGGGGGTGTCACAACTTTGAGCATTTTTCTAACTCAAAATGGGAAGATTACAATTTAACCAGCCATTCTACCAAGATCAATTGTGTATACAGAATGTATGGTGTGCTTTGTGTTCACTTCATGTCCACCAGTTTAATGTGTTTATAACCCATGTTCTATGCACACGTTGCGATATGACAGAATACCCCTGAACGCAAAATTGTAATTGTTGCTGCCAGTTTCAGTCCGAGCATTTTGTATCATTCTACAACCAAAACTTTAATAATAAAGTTTTGTATCGAAATATCAGCTTTTTTGGGAAATTCCAGTAATCTTGTCAAAACACGAACCATGTTTTAGGTATTAATGAGCATTACAGATTCCTGTCATAATAACATTACGTGGTTGCATTTTGTAAAATAATGTCAAAATAATGATTTGTCGGAGATGATTTTCGCAAGCAAGGATATCCCATAGCGCTATAACAGCGATAATGAGCTCATGAATATTAATGAGGCGAGAATTGCATGGGATTTCCCCATAGAGAAAATAGCGACCTCGGAAAGATATTTATTTGAAAAATGTGTAGGCTACAAGGTCAAGAAAAGATGAATTTATGAATGAGAAGATATCCAGGCACCTATATAAATAGGATTGGACCTTGATAAGGGTAAATTTACAAGACTGTTTGTGTTTGGAGAATAAGTTCTCTCGATGGTGTGCGCAATCAATTCTGGACGGTAGTGTATATAATGTGAATAAATATCAACTAATATTGTCCTGTATCAGCAGTGAGAGTCCTCAATACCGCGGCAGCTGTCGTGGCAGAGCAAAATATACAAATTATTCACGTTGATTTATAGCATTATTGCTACCCTGGGTTTCACGCCGATGTTGTTAACTCAGCGATCATCAGGCTATAATGACTAGTATTACGCTATTGATTTTTATTTTTTCTTGGCACGGTTTGCTGGCTGGCTTTTACACTTATTGTGGCGACATTTGGATATGAGCTCGCTTCTCTTGTTTAGAAGGCAGGGTTGTTTGTCGCACAGTATAGCTAATTTCTCCTCCATGAATAGATTGAGGGGCTGAAAAGAGGCATAGACCACTAGTTGAGCGGCGGCTCCCATAGACACCAGGCCCGTAGCCAGGGGGGGGGGGGGGGGGGGGGGGGGGTGGGGGGGGGGGGTTCGAGGGGTTCGGTCGAACCCCCTAAATTTTTCAAAGGTAAAAAAAAAAAGGGTAAGAAAAGAGAAGAGAAAGAAGAGAAGATAAGATAAGATAAGATGCCACCCCCCCATTCGTCAAAGTGGGTGGGACACCATGTGTATTGTGCATTGTGCCCCCCCCCCCCACATTTTCATGCCTATAAATATATAAATAATAGAAAAAAAAGATTGTACCGTATAGTATAGGCCTACTCGCGATCGTATATAAACTAGATCTTTCGTACCTAATAATCTCTCAGCTTTCTCAGACCAGTGGCGTAGCCAGGGGGGGGGGGGGGGTGGGGGGGGGGGCGAGGGGGGATCGCCCCCCCCTAATATTGACGTCGTGTCGGTTGAGATTGGTACTGTCGGTTCATTTGACCAGAGGAATCATGGCATTATGATGGTCAAAAGAACACATATGAAAAAAAAATTGCGCGCTATGCGCGCATAAAAGTCACATATTCGTTGGTACAAGCTAAAATGTACCTCAATCGGGCACAAAATTGGTGTAAAGTCCACAAATTTAGCGCGCTACGCGCGCATGTCTTGACTAAAAACAATCTTGTCGGTTCATTTTAACTTCTCGCCCCCAATATCAATAACCTGGCTACGCCACTGTCTAAGACTATCGTATTTCTGAATTTCACAGTTATCTTGCGCTTAGGCAGAAAATAATTGAGTTTTCAAGGCCTATCAACAAATTTTGCAATTAAAAATAGTGCACCGAATGCTTTCAATTCAGGCTCTATTTTATCTGTGCAATATAATTTATAATATTATATAATTTATATAATTTACCCTTTTGAACATTGTTATGTCATGAATTAGTTTGACTGCCTTGTATTATTATTATATCGAGTATTCATTTGAATCATAGGATTGATATTAGTTAAATAAATAAACGATGTTTTTATATCAAGACGAACATTTAATAGTAGTGTCGTTTTTATTTATCGTGATGATTCAATTTTTGGATTAGGAAGGAGTGTGATTAAAATATAAAAATACTATGACGAACCCCTCCACACATCTTTCTATCAAAGGTCTTAAAAATATATGTATGGTCTCAAATAATTGTATATATGTATATTATATACGATAATTATTTCAGCTAGATTGCGGACTTTTAATTTTGTTTATTGCAACATTTTAACATTGGCCTATACAAAATACATTAGACGCAAACTAAAAAGGAATTTTGTGTACAGCTAAGGCTAGTGACGTTGATTGTGGATGGCAACGCTACTGTGAAAATACAATGATTTTTCCGTAGTCAATGGATTGATGACATATTATAGCAATGTACTATATTCAGCGAATTTATTTTAAAAAATAACCTGCTGAGAATGATCATTTCTTGGAAAATATGACACTACAAAAAATCTGACACCCCTAGCGATTCCTGATAATAATTATAAAATTCATTTGAACTTGTTTTGGTTACGTTTACATCGTGAGCAAGAGGGGTGCCACGCTTAAGTACAGTGTCTATGGGAGCCGCCGCTCGACTACACTCAATCAAATGGAAAATTGCACGAGGAAACCAAATATGCCATTGAAATTATAGTACGACTAAAGGACTAAAATGGTATGATTCAAAATGTTCGGAAAATATCAGAATTTTTAATTTGAGTTCCATATAATTTGTATACGTACCCCTATCATTATTTACTTTCCATATTTGAATTCCTCATAAAATTACCCATCAGATGATATATAATTGTCAAAGGTTACTACGTCGGTAAAATAAATATACCGGCTAGTGAATATCTCCAATTTTTATTTCATATATTTTTAGAATTTTCAGAAATGTTTTTTAAGGATGTACCCTTCCCTGATCTAAACTGCATTTTTGAATTCCTCTAGTTCCAAGCTTTTTATAAATGTATACTTTTGCTATCATGTTGAAAACTTTTTCTGTTATAGTCATTTTTATAAATCCGGTGAATTGAGGCTGATTATTCATGTTGACTCTGTAGCGAATAGGAAGAAAGCTGATGATCATTGTCTTATCCATAATTAATGAATTGTTACAAATAGTTGACAAGTCTGTTGAACCACATACGTAAAGACTACTAAATATCCTTTAAAATGGGGACCAGAATGGTGTTTGTAACATTAGAGGATGACAAGTTATGGTTAAACAAGCATGGGGATTATCCCCATTGAGTTTGTACAGGCGGCACCCCTTCCGGCGCGCGCACCCCTTCCGGCACCACCCCTGGTCCCTAAACTTCCAACAGCTGTAGCTCCCCTTCTGTATTAGATATACCAATGTTATTTTGCAGGCTGATAGCTTGTTATTAGGGCTTTAAAATGATACCAAATTTGCTGAGATAGCCTTTTTTTGAGGTTTTAAAACTATTAAGGAATATGACTAGTGGGGGTTGGGGTATCGCGCCATTTTGTGATATTTTGCGAAAACGATCGTGGTTATCACGTGATACGTATCGTTGAAAAAATAATTTACACTGTGTTAACGAAATGCACTGTGGGATTGTGTTACCAGCCTAAAATCAAAGAGGTCGCAAACTTGCTTACAATTGTATATTATTAGCCTAGCTATAACAAGCTAAAAGTGACATCTCTGAATGTATAAACAAAGTGTGCAAAGGAGAAATTGTTGGGCACACTGGTTAAATGGTGTTACAACAAGTTTTGCTATCATTAATCAAACTGAACTCAAAAATCACTTTATCGAGCAATAATATAATTGTTTACGCATTTTAATTGTTTAGATACAAAGTTAAACAAATCAAGAGATACATTTATGATAGATAAATAAATAAAAAGAAAACTATAAACGCATGGGCGGCCTTTATAATTTATAAAAAATTGACATAACAATGATGTTACATTAATCCACCATCAAGTTTAAAAAATAGAAAAATAAAAGGATAACAAGGAATATTCGAGAATCGAACCCGTGATTGCTGAGTGCCAACGACATGGCCAACCTATGCACGCCACAGAGATCGACGAGTAAAATTGTGATAGTTTTATTATCTAACAATATCCATTAAATTTATAACGAACGGATTTTTATTGTGCCATTTTTGCCAAATGTGTGTGTTTCTCTCGCACAAAATGTGTTTGGTAATGTGATTATACTCCTTATTTTTGAAAGAACGGTAAAAAACGTTGACATTTTCGAACACAAAAATGGCGGTCATTTATACGGTCAACGCCAGCAGCGCTTTCCGTGTGGGCACGCATACAGATGATGCCGGCAGGCTAAGCAAATCCAGCGGCAAGACCCCGCATATAAAACAAAAGTGCTCCTAACGGGGTCTCGAACTCACAACCTTTTGCTCCCCATGTCAACGTTCTATCCACTAGACCAACCGGGCTAATTAACAAATTGTTTGCAAATAATTTATTAATATCTTATTTTATTAATTGGACCGGGGTCATGGGGTTAATGCACTGTATTGAATTCTACATTCCCGGCCGCCACTCTGTTCAAAGGCACAAAAAAGTGGACTTGTTTTATGCTTTTTTTGCAATTCTGAGGTGTGTGGATCGTGTGTGTTTTTTATCAAATTGGTTAGATATCCGTCCATTTTAGAACATCTGAAATTTAAAGTGTACCCACACACCCGGGAAAGTATGATGCCAAGGGCATATATTTTGCACGTAAATCCAATACGAAGGTTCAGAAAAACGACCAAAAATATGACATCATTACCATTGCTTCGGGACAAAATGGCGCGGTACCCCACCCCCCTAGAATATGACAGCATAAAACTAAAAAGTGTAACAGCACCACCCTATTGGGAGGCGAGTTCATAACGCGTGTGACCATAAACGCAATTCAGACCAATGCAATCTATGCTTGGAGGAGAAATTAGCTATACTGTGCGACAAATAACCCACCCTTCTAAACATAAGAAGCGAGCTTATATCCAAATGTCGCCACAATAAGTGCAAAAGTGCAAGCCAACCAACCGTGCCAAGAAAAAAATACAAATCCATAGCGAAATACTAGTCATTATAGCCTGATGATCGCTGAGTAATAACCATGGCAGGTAATAACACACTCGTCTTGAAACCCAGGGTAGCAATAATGCTCTAAAATCAACGTGATTAATTTGTATATGTGAATAAATAAATATAAAAATTGATTAATTGATAAATTAATAAACGAATAAACGAATAAACGAATAATGTGAATGAATAGGTGAATGAATAAATAGGTGAATAGGTGAATAGGTGAAAAAATGAATAAATGAATAAAATAGTAAATAAATACATTCAATAAATAAATGAATAAATACAATAAATTCATTTAAACATTTTTTAAATAAGATGTTTGTGCTTGATATGTGACCACGCCAATTTCTTTATTCTGTTCCATTTTTAAATTAATACACGACATTTCCATTTCATGTTCAAATATTAGCACCACATTTCTGTCACCTATCAAAAAATACCTCATATTTCCAGCTCCATTTCACTCTGCATTCTAGGTTCATTTTAAAATTGGCACCCCACATTTCAGTTACATCTTAGAAATTTAAAAATAAGTTTATTAATATTTTGATTACAAATGAAGATGTGATGTAATTGAAATGTTATTCATGCAAGGAAAGTCTACATCTACACGAATCATCTCAAATGTTTCACTTACCCAAACATGCACATATTACCATGAACGTCAGATACAGTCTTAGATATTCCATGTTAAACATACTCCTAATCCTAAGGCGACACATTTGTCGCATCCATTATTTTATTGACATAATATTACTAAAAGCAGCAAAATATATTACATTATTCAATAGTAAGCGCCCTGCCTTTCTTCTGATGGTGAAACTCGTGATAATGAGAATTTTAACACCTATACAAAATGGACGCCAATATGGTAGTGTGTTTCAGGTGCCTTCCACTGCCCGCTTATTTAACAGGGTTCGGTTACCATGGCGAAGACCAAACACAATGTATCAGAAAAAGAATTACATAAATTAAAATGCAGTTAAGCTGCATGCAAACACCAGAGGCATCAAAATCAATTAGCAAGATTGAACCGACTCTACAGCGTGTCCCAGAAAATCTGCGACTTTGCCATCATTTCACCATTATACCATGGATTGTCATCATGATAGAAACTTTAGAATCTCACCAAAATGTGTTGTTCAATCGTTTTACCACAGATAAATAGGCTGAAGTTCAACCGAATTGACAGAAAATGACAGTCCTGCTGTGTGCTGTGCAGTACTCAAACATGCAATTTATAGCGGAGCTCTAGTCCCACTTTTATACTATGGACTTCAATCATATGCATTACGAAAATGTTGGTCCTCAACAATGTGTTTTCGAGTGAAAAAATAACTTTAAAAAAAATAGAAGAAAAAAACACTGAAACTGAAACAGTTCTCACATTATTTGTGATCACTCAGTTAGAGTTATGTCAAATATAAGTGCAACAGATTATATGGAAAATTATACGTTGCTGATTGCATGTTGCAGGTTTAACTATTTTAAAATAAATGCCGGTTCAAATCTCAACAAATTGCTTGCATCCATCATTTAGCAATGTTCGGTGCTAGAGCTGTTCAGATAATATGCATCATTAATATTGAATTTCAAAACAGTTTTCAACAATGAAACATTTTTTTTAAAATTATTAGGCTTATTAAATTAAAATATCTGGTGTTAAAATAAAACGAAAATATATTACAGGTATTCTAGGACACGCTGTATATCAAAGTAATTGGTAATATATTATAATTTTAACGTTCAACAAAAGAGCGCTGGTATGGTATGGCATGCCTAATGTAAAAGGCTGAATGGATGAAATGCCAAAAAAAAAACCAAAAAAAAAATATTGAAACATTTATCTGCATTTACTAGTAGTGTTTACAAATATAAAAATATGTTATAATTTAAATTAGTCCGTTTTGAATTGGTTCTTTTCAGAGCCACCAATTCTTTCACAAGTAGGAAAGGGCACCTACTCTCAAATCATCGGGCAAGGGGCAGCCCAAATGATGATAACAAGAGAAGTGGCAATCTCTATGTTTTGTTTAATATTATAATAATTTGGTCCTGAAGAAGTCAGAGCTAATCCTGACGAAAGCTTGACAGATTAAAACTCGTCCGACGGCGAACCCGTTAAAATGTTACTTATATTATGAATACCCGTCGTAAAAGCCTATCTCACAATTTGTGTAAGAGTTGCTTGGAATGGATACGGGTCACGGCATGCAAATGCAAACACACAAAATGGCTGAGGATAAACGCTACAGTGGGACGATTTTCGATTCATTCTGAGGCCGAATAAACCATAAAAAGGCCGATTGTGACATGATATCGGCGCGAAAAATGGCATTCAATAGGAACACGGCCAAAGACTCCCTTTTGTAGAAATATTCCAACTTACATTGTAGTCCAACTTTCCAGTGAAACATTGTGGTTTCTTCCACCCAAAGACTTTATGCATTTCCACAATTACCGACGGTCACAGGGTCTAAAAGTGCCAGCCTTTAATTCATATCCCTCCACTGCTTGAGTGATCCTTCCCCGGATACCGACCGTCACACAGGAAGTAGTAACAGCTTATGCAGTGGGCCTTGCCAGGATCACTTGTCAGGGGGGGGGGGGGGGCAATGGGGATTTTTTCCAAATACACCCGTTCGGCCATGTGGCGTAGCCAGGTTTTTCATGTTAATTTTTGATTTGCCGTCGAGTAAGAAAATGACAAGGGGGGGGGGGGGGGGGGGGGGGGGGGGCGGGGGGCGGGGGGAATTAGAGGCGTGGCGTCCCCATACCGGCGTGAAAACATGCAATTTTCCAACTAATTTTCCTGTCTTCCTTTCTGCCCTTTTCCTTTCCCTTTTCCCTTTCCTTTCCTTTTTGTCTCCTCTTCTCCTTTCTTTCCCTTCCTTTGCTTTCCCGCTGCCTTCCTGCCTTCCCGACTTCCCGACTTTTGTTTCAGGGTAGGGGAGGGCACTCCCTGGCTACGCTACTGAGCTTAGTAACTGGGACGTAGTTCCATGAGTCGGGGGTGGGGAGGGGTGTTCTCGCTTCCACCAAACGGCTACACAGTGCTCGTCCAAGCACATCCATCTGAAGTGGATAGCGTAAAGCACAATACCATTTTGATACCCCTTTTTCTCAACCGATCTAAGCGCGCTCTTTCATCGACCTTAGCGCAATCGCGCTTTTAAATCCACGGTCGTAAAATGTTTATGTTCACCGCCGATCAATAGCTTAACAATACCAAAGGCCTCACATGTCTGGTCGTCTAGACACATCAATTAGGCTACCGACCCATCACGGGTGTGGAATGTTGTTTACTCTCGCTCTATTCATTGACAGCTCTAGAAATAATCTATATTATTATCCCAGTCTTCGTGTTCCGCGCAGTATTGCCATGGTCTGGTGAAAGTAGCTCATATCGCGGTTTAATATCGGCAATGGATGGGCGTATTCGCATTGTACGGCGGACCAAGATTAGGGTCCAGGCTTTTGGGGATGATATGATGTGCCGGTATAAATAGAGAAATGGGCGGGTGGATATGAGACTTATTTCAGGGTTGATAGGGTCCAAACCTAATATGTACTTGGAAGTCGGCAAATTCTGAAAATACACGAGTGTACATAGTGAGTGATTAGATGGCCTGTTGTAAAATTGCGACCAAACCATGTTGATATCAAACGATAGTGAATGCCTTTCCTGGTGTTGATACAATACTCTAAACAG
This sequence comes from Ophiura sarsii, assembly GCA_035610835.1. Classification (NCBI taxonomy): domain Eukaryota; kingdom Metazoa; phylum Echinodermata; class Ophiuroidea; order Amphilepidida; family Ophiuridae; genus Ophiura; species Ophiura sarsii. The sequence continues at coordinate 30,487,956 of CM069455.1, forward strand.
TAGCGTAGCCAGGGTTATTTGTCGGGGGGGTGGGTGGGGTGGGGGTTGGGGGGTAGAGGGGGGGGGGGGGGGGGGTGGGGGCAAGTAGCGAGGTTTTTCATGTAACTTTTACCCCCACCCCACCCCCCCCCCCCCCCCCCCACCCCCCTGCTACGCTACTGCTCTAATACACAAGCTCTGGAATAATCATATTCATAGTTCACCTAAGAAATCAAAGCAACTGAGTCGGCGTCGGATATTTTCATCAATATTTTTCAACTCTTCTATTCTGAATACAATTAGTCAAACTTTTGCTTCAGATATCATGTTCAAAGTAGGCCATGGTTAAATATCTCAGCCTGTTTCTACTTCCACGCAAAAAAGGCTTGACTTTCGCTCTCCCTATTCCCGCTACAGTAACGAAAATGATACCGACTATGCTCGTTTTCGTAGCTAACTGTACCCTTTACTTTTACTTGACCTAAATGTGCCACTTGATCGTGAATTAATGTGACCACAAATACTCCCGTAAAATAAAACCTGGCGCGTGTACTAGAAACCCGGCAGGTGTACAATCTGGCAAATGGGTCGCTCCTTACATCACAGCGGGGGTCGGATGATATTAATCACTGGTCAGCTTTGGTATTCTTAAAGAAAACAAACAGATCCTTACACGCGCTTTCCTCTGTCTGGTTCACTATTTGAGCCGTCGACAGTACTACAATAGTTTTATTGTTAACGCCGGATAAGTAGAGAGGCGGCTCAGCGGGATGTTAATCACTTTTGCGATTCTCTTAACAATAGAAAAAAGGATCGCGCTATGATCGATCGAGCTATCCCCGCGCTTAGATCGGTTGAGAGAAAGGGCAAGAGCCCTAAATGGCGTAACACAAATAGACCGTCCACTCCTGTAAAACCTACCCTAAATGCCGTAACACACATAGACTGTCTTCTCCCGGTGACCCTACCCTTAATGGCGTAACACACATAGACCGTCTACTCACGTGGTCCATACCCTAAATACAGGGTGTCTCAAAAAATTACAACGCGCTTGAGAGGATTGTAACTTTCTGAATAAGTGTCAGAATAGAACAACTAAAACAAAAAAATAAAGGCAAAATAGATTTGCTATACCTTAAAGAAAACCGGATGTGATTCGGTTCAGTAATTCCAGAGAAATTAGCACTTACGTAACATTAGTCTGGGAACACTTCCATCCAAGTTTGCTCATTGAGTGATTCAGACAGCACATACATGAAATCAATACTTCTCTAATGACATGGATTAACGTGTTTTTATGGTTCAAGATTTTATTTTACACCAAATGCCCGATGAGATCAAAGTTTAACACAAAATATAAAATAAAAGTTGTCTAGATTATTTTCATCACATTTTATACTTCAGAACAGTAACATTTAAAATTCGTACGATAAGTTCAATCTTTTTATAACAATTGAAAACAAAATTATAGTAATTTTTAGTAAATATGAACATCGTCGTTATTAAACCAAGTTCAAGAACTAATAACATCGCGCATACAACTTATCAAGCTTCTAGTCTTCACAAATTAAAATTGAAGGCTGAAATCATGTATATTATAATATTATCGCCAATTTTGCGCATGATGGTCAATTTATTAGTATCGCAATTGAAAACAAAATAAATGTTTTGTTTAAATTATTGAGTATGGTCATATCTCTCTCCTTACAATGAGTTGTATTGTTTTTGGTGTTTTTGGGTTTTCTGGGTGTTATGGGTGTTATGATCGATTATTCAGTATTCTTAGATCACAAATTGAACTTTTTATCATAGTATTAAACAGTGCTGGCTAATTGAACATTAATGAGTAAGTAACCAGCCGCGCAAGTGAAAATCTGTCAAAATATGCAAACTTGGATGGAAGTGTTCCGTAACTACTCTTACGTAATCACAGATATCTCCGTAATTACTTATTTGAACTAATTTGGCCTCATTTAACCGTTTGAATTGTAAAATCCAGATACTTAATTAAGAAGTTATGATCGCCTAATGGTGCGTTGTAAATATTTTTGAGACACCCTGTAGTGTAACACACATAGACCGTCTTCTCCCGTGGACCCTTCCCTAAATGGCGTAACACATATAGACCGTCCACTCCTGTGGAACCTACCCTAAATGGCGTAACACACAAAGACTGTCTTCGCCCGGGGACCCTACTCTAAATGGCGTAACACACATAGACCGTCTTCTCACTTGGTCCATACCCTAAATGGCGTAACACACATAGACCGTCTTCTCCCGTGGACCCTACCCTAAGTGGCGTAACACACATAGACCGTCTTCACCCGTGGACCCCATCCTAAAGGGTGTCAATGCGAGAAAACTGGAACCCTATTATGAACGGGTGTGGATTTCACACATGCTTTTTGAATTTTGTATTAATTCTTTATTCAATGATTCAATATAATTATACAATAACACCAATAATGTAGGTAATAATAATACAATGTTACAATCGATTAAAACACTGAGTTATAATATTAGATTTATTACAGGTCAAATGTCAGACATACATATAATATCACAACATAATTGATATATATGACATAGTTATTACAGTGAAAACAGTCTACGAAGACGGAGTTCTTTTTCAAATAGGAATAAAAGATTTGGGCTATGCCTATAGGTCGCTGAATCACAATTTGTCACTTTTTTGTTACTTATTGGGCCATAGGTAAACTATACATTTGCTCTATACGCAATACGTAACAAAAATACATCTTGATATTTTCTTCTCAATAAACTCCAAGTGACTCAAAATAGGTTTTAAAATGATAACAAGCCCAGATATAGTTTAACCTATGGCCCAATACGTAACAAAAAAGTGGCAAATTTGTGACTCAGCGACCCAGCCATAGCCCAATACGTAATAAAAATGCATCTTGATATTTTCTTCTCAATAAACTCCAAGTGACTCAACATGGGTTTTAACATGATAACAAGGTGATTCTATACTAAAGAAATGCATATTGCATACATAATCAACTTGAAATTCCGTTTGAGTCTAGTGCGTAACAAACCCATATTTAGTTATCCTGTGGCCCAAAACGTAACAAAAAAGTGGTACAATTGTGACTAAGCGACTCAGCCATAGCCCTATAATACGTACGTAACAAAAATACATCGTGATATTTTCTTCTCAATAAACCCCGAGTGACTCAAAATGGGTTTTAACATGATAACAAGGTGATTCTATAATACTACAGACATGCATACTTAATCAACTTGTATTAAGTATAATATATATAAATATTTAGTTTACCTATGGCCCAATACGTAACTTAAAAGTGGCAAAATTGTGACAAACCCAATACGTAACAAACCCATCAAAAAGCACTATAATTCCATCAATACAGAGGGAGGGGGTATGAAAATTGTAATACATTCTTAAAATGGTTGATTTTAATTAAAGTTTTTGATTGTTACATATTGGGCAAGATGAACTTTTTTTTGCCACTTTTTCTTCTTAAGTAACGAAATTTGAACCCAATACGTATCAAATTATTATGAATTGGGCTTTTGTAACGTATTGGTCCTCTACATACGTCGACGGATATCGACACAAGCTTCTTTACGCATTGTGGATACTGCTGACACCAAAATATACATATTCATGGAAATGACGATAGACTTAATAAAGTCCACGACATTACTTAATAAAGTCCACGACATTATAAAGCGTAACAAAACCGTATGTATATCTAATCTACATGTATAGTGTGTGTTGTATTTAATACCGACAAATTTCAGCTACCAATGGTCTCCTTAACCATGTTAACCCAATAGTCACAACATATTTATTTACAAAGTAAAAAAGCTCCCACCAGGCGACAAAAAAACCTGTTCGATTTTGTTGTTGTGCAAATTAATGTTCGGTTTTAAAAATAATTTTGGATTTTTATTTTATTTTGTTGTTGAACTTTTTGACATTTGTTTGAACATTTAAGAAATTACTGAGAATTCACCAAAATGTCCCGAATCGGTTGAAAAACAGAACCAACAAAAATCTGGTTTTTCGTCGCCTTACTTAAAAAATAACAACATAGGGCACTCAGATCCCAGGCGGGAGTACTCAACTATCATGTTTGATATAGTGTGCAGGGGGGGGGGGGGGGGGGGGGGGGGGGGAGAGGAGAGCGGCAGCGCAAAGCCATGAACCTGGGGGCTATATACAAAATGCCTAATCGCAAACCTTCAGTCTCAAATAATATAATATTTTAACAGAATTTTAGCTAAATTTGAGACTATGGAACTGAAGCCTTTCAACGTTCAGTGTTTTCATGGTTGAAAAGAGGGGCTGGAATAACTGAAACATGATGCTGCAAATAGGGAACTGCCAGATGCGTGAAAGGATTTGTTCAGCACCGCACGGTCAATATACGTGGGTACATCCGCCTGCAATGGTACTCATTTATTTCAGATATTACGTCGCAGCTTCATCTGTACAGCTTTCAAAGAATACTCCGGTTTCCAGGTCTTCCATCTAATGAGTTCAATTGGTATGGTACCCTCAGATGTGTTGTAATACTTGCCATTTAGATTAGCTGTACCACAGCAAGCAGTATGCCAGCCTCCACCGTTGCAATGTACGGCGCAATTAACAGTTTTATGACTGTCATTATCTTTGTCAAGAGTTGTGAACTGGAACCCATTATAACGCGTCAAAGCGTCATCTGTTAGTTGGAAGGCATCTTCGATATGACCCCAAATTATCTACTACGAGGGCGTCCTAACATAAACAATAAAATTCAAATTTATTGGATTGCGTTCATCGAAATAACTAACCAGTATTAATGCACAAATTAAAACAAAACGAGACCGTTGATCGTTGATCCACTAACCTACATTGAAGTAGATATCTGTTGCACTCAATATTATTACAGCGAATCAATATATTAAGTGACGTACATCCGGAAATATGTGATTCATACTGCAACATCCGCGTAAAAACTTACATGAATTGGAAGAAATCCTAGCCAATTTCAAATGAAAACGTCTGTAAATCCTCATTTTCAAACGCCGTAAAAAATCCATCAACACAGTAGCACATTATAACTAGATAATTGATATGCTGCATGTTTCAAATATTCCGAGTGTTTAAGACGAATGTTGCCGCATTGTTTAAAGCTAAAATATGGTGATCAAATTTGGCACCTTTGACAAGCCGACTTTCATTTCGCATACGCGCCTCGTTCACTCATTGTGTGCAAACCAGCCTATGTGTGACTTACTCGAAAACGCTCAGTGTATTATTTCGTCTTGTTAAATGTATTTAGAGGGTTCCATAATTATGTTACCATTAAAATATATTTTAAAATTGAAAATAATTATTTTTTGGCTGTTGAACATTTAAAACCGAGATAGTTCATCGATGTTTTCTGACGTCATGGGGAAGCCCCTCTGAATCCCCTTTTAATCCCGAGCATATAAGTCACTCCCGAGCATATCGAGGTAGGCCTATTGCTTTGGGATTATAATGGTGGGATCTGTTAACTCATGAAAGAAATCAACCAAACAATCATAAATAAATTATATATAAAAAAATATAGTTTATACCAAAACCAACAACATTGATTTTGACGACGGAACAAAAAATCGTATGACATTGTGGTCAGCGACAGGCTCGAACCCCGGACCTCCTGTTCTGAAGACGAGCGCTCTACCAACTGAGCTATCGAGGAACTATACCAACGTTGTAAAGATTCAAACCATTTATAAATTCCGTTTCTAGAGCACATAATGCAAAAACTTCATTTATTCTGTTAAATAAAAGGAAATCACAGTTTTTTTAGTTAGTCAGTTGAAAAAGATTTCCACGAAACTGTTCATTATGCACATAGCCGCAATCTGTTTTAAAAATGAAAATATAACGCGATCGTACACGAATGGACAAATGAAAAAATTCCAATGGTTCCAAATTTTGCTCTCACTTTAAATGACTTTAATGTACTTAAATGGTCACGCCGTAAAACCGATTTAAGAATAATAGCTGCTAAAACCCTCATTAATCTCAATACACGAAAATTGTGTAATTTCGCTGTTTAAGACAGCTGTTTGGCATATCAATGTAGACACTACTCGGACGCATTTCATTTTCGATATCGACGGATTTGTAAAATGCCGATGTGAAATGCTCTGCTTGTAGATGTCATAGACTGGATTCAATACGTTTGCAAGACAGGTCCACTTATCACAAGTATTTCAAGACCTTAATATTAATGAAAAACTTTGATTTCACCTCAAGATCACTCTTGAAACCGACGGTTCAATTTCCGCGGGAGTTTAACTCGGTGTTAGTACCCAAAGTGCGCGGTTCGAAATAGCGCGGTTCGTTGTTGTGATAATTTGACCTACGCTATTGTTCACCGCTAACTTGCCTTTCAACTATGTTAAGAGTGAAAATATTGAATTTCGTATCAGGTCAAACAAAGAAGAAGGTCTGTCTCAGAAGCCCGCCCGCATTGGTATGTGAAATGAGCTACGGCGCGTAGGTCTATGCGCTGAGGGCTAAAAACCTCTCTTTTTTTTTTAATTTTTAAAAAATTTTTTTAAATTTTTAAAAAAAGGTTAATTTTTTTTTTCTTCTTTTTTTCTTCTGTAAGCTTGGATTAGCAAAAAATAAAGAAAAAAGAATAGCAAAAAAAGAAAGAAATCGCAGACCTCAGCTTTTTTCTAAAAAAAATTAAAAATCGCACAGCACTTAGCTTATTTGCAAAATGTTCGGAGACAGACTATCTTCTTTGTTTTGCCTCACTCGGTGATTTTATAACCGTGTTTAGAACTGGGCAACTTTATCATTATCAATATCAAACTTAATTAATATAATTTTAAGAAATCATAAAAGGGATATTCCTAACTTTGGGGTGTGATGTACCCAATTCCAAGAGGATAACAGTTTGTGCTTCATTCGCTTAGGGGTATCATAGGGGATAAATGTATAAAATCCCGGATTTTTGAAAATGCGCTAAGAAACTAATGCATATTGATGTCGATCCAAATGTGCCCAAATCTGTGTCCATTTTCCTGATTGGGGTCGTAATATAAATTGGTGCCAAATGAAATCCAATGTTGTGTGTGTGGGATATATTATGAGAATACGATACTACTTACCGGCAGACCCGTTGAGAAAGGGTCCAATTGAAAGGGTAAAATTTGGCATATGAATTCTGAACATGTCATATTCTGCGTAAGCAGTGATGCCTTCCCAATCTTCGAGATCTACTCGCAACCTCCATGAGCCTTGGGATGTAAGACTTTGAAGTTTATCCAATCCCCACCAGAATTCCCCGGCTGATGAGCCAAACCCGTTCGTGTAGTTTGCCCAGTTGATATTAAAGTCTACGGAACCATCGAAACGCTTTTGGAATACCTGCATGGTGGGACAGATTCGATGAAACACTATCAACTATAAGCATGTAAGGGACACTCTCATCAGTGCTAATATGTTTTGCTAATAATAACTGGGACCGGAAGCAGTCATAGCTAATCTTGACGACGAAAGCTCGACAGTTTCAAACTTGTCCGCCGGCGAACGCGACACTATAGGCCAAAAGCATAGACTTATCTAGGCATAAGGATTCTAAAAATGTAAAGGTGGTTGACCTTTGCACTTGGGCTCAAATTTTAACTTGCTCTGATTTTGACAAACGAAATCTGAAATTGTACGTCTGATCACAAGGATAACAGATATACATATAGTAGTTTGTGGAATATTTGTTGTGCCCTATAATGGGGTCAAAAGGTTAATAGAATTTTAAAATGTGGTGAAAAACCATATCATATACTCACTATCCAACCATGGTCATCCGTGTTCATGTCACAATACATATCGACAAATACACCCTGGAGGCTAAGATAAATCTTATACGGGCCATCCTCTTGGTAACCGTGAAGAGAACGCAGAGTATGACAATCATCACCTGGAACAAAGTATAGGTGTTGGAATCATCATGATCATAGCGGGGCGCAAAAGAGGGCTATTCCAGAAACCTTATGCTTTCCCACAGGGAGTATAAACTTCAAAATTCAATTTAACTCCATTTGAAATCTAGGCTCCCTGTGTGTAAAAGATTAAGGTCATGTCTTCCATGAATGTATGGATTTCAAATGGAATAACCCATTGATTTTTACGCTAGACTTCACGATGACACAGCGAAATATTTTGCATCATACCAGGGAGTTTTAAGCAGGGGGAGAAAACCCCTACAGTGACTGGTGTCCCAGATATTCTGGTGGTGGTGCTATAAAAGAAGCGAATGTTGATGTTGTTCACAATTACTATATGTACATTTGTGTAAAATGTAAATATTGAACTGGATACTTAGTGATAGTCATACCATATGAATACCCTATCTGAGATCGTGTGCTAGTCCTAATACGAGAACCGTTATATCAATCCGAGAACCGCCAATGACTCAGATATCGACATTCAATCTTATATAGTATTTTTCGGGATAGGCTGACCCTTGAAATTATAGCAGTCCTACGAGAGAAGTGATACATTTCTGATACTAAACAAATAGATGAATCAGAGGCGTGGCCAAAGTCTGCATCGTCGTCTACGCGTGACACGATAATCAAAAAGTGACGTCCCCGACGAGGGCGCTATATAGCCGAGCAGGCTTCAATCTGACCAATGAACTGTTTTGTTTGGTATCATTATACTAGTCTACCGAATTATCTCCTTTTTTAGTTGTCACCTCTGTCACCCAAATACCTCTGTTTAACAATTGCTAGAGATGGTGGCCGCTCTCGGATCTTACGTCACTTTGATATAGTAGGAGCCCCAGACCTCAAAATTAGGAGTTGACCCATGACCTCCGTACATACTCTTAACATTTAAATTTGTATGACAGCTACACATCCTATCTACAATAATAATGAGTCCTGCTCTTGAGAGTCTCTTGCGAACTTATGCTATGCCGATGATCATATTTCCCTATGTATTCACATAGCAGAAATGAAATAATAGAACCTATGGTAAGGGTAGGCGTAGTATTTGACCATAAAAGTCAAAGGAAATGTCAACATTACCATAGGCGTAGCCAGGATTATTTTATCCGGGGCGCACTCAGGCCCGGATCAAGAAAAGTTTAGGGGGGGGGGGGGGGGGTGGTCCAAAAAAATGAAATTGATAAGGTACCATCCAAGTGACAGGAGGGGGTGTCTGAGGGCGGATGTTACCCCCTTTGAAGTAGAAAAAAATATTCTATTTTTGAACTCATTTAGTGCGATCTGGTGTATACTTTTGACCACAATTTTATCGAAAAGCCACCTCTTCATTTCCAATAAATATTTTGTTTTTTTTATCAATGCACGAAAGAAGTTGAGCATATATCTACAGACATATTCTTGATTTAAGTATAGATGGTTTAAAAGCTCGAACAGGAGGGGGGGGGGGGGGGGGGGGGGGGGGATGTGCTCCCCTCAGAATTGGAAATGTTGTCAATTTTCGAACTCATTTGGTGCGATCTGGTGTATACTTTTGACCATAATTTTATCGAAAAGCCACCTCTTCATTTCCAATAAATATTTTGTTTTTTATTATTTCCGATCAATATTGGCTTTTTATATAGGCCTATGCCAATCGAGCTATTTTACAGTTTGCTATGATTTAGGCTTGCCTTCATAAAGCTAAAGTTAATGTTTGAAGTCACATTAGCGCGTAGCGCACACACTTTGATACTAAAAAATATTCTATTTTTGAACTCAATTAGTGCGATCTGGTGTATACTTTTGACCACAATTTTATCGAAAAGCCACCTCTTCATTTCCAATAAATATTTTGTTTTTTTTATCAATGCACGAAAGAAGTTGAGCATATATCTACAGACATATTCTTGATTTAAGTATAGATGGTTTAAAAGCTCGAACAGGAGGGGGGGGGGGGGGGGGGGGGGGGGGGGGGGGGGGGGATGTGCTCCCCTCAGAATTGGAAATGTTGTCAATTTTCGAACTCATTTGGTGCGATCTGGTGTATACTTTTGACCATAATTTTATCGAAAAGCCACCTCTTCATTTCCAATAAATATTTTGTTTTTTATTATTTCCGATCAATATTGGCTTTTTATATAGGCCTATGCCAGTCGAGCTATTTTACAGTTTGCTATGATTTAGGCTTGCCTTCATAAAGCTAAAGTTAATGTTTGAAGTCACATTAGCGCGTAGCGCACACACTTTGATACTAATTTGTTATGAAGCTAAATGTAATGTTTGAAGGTTCATGCGAGCTTAGCGCGCCAAATGGATACTTTACACTAATTTTGTCATAATTGAGCGACTTTTTTGCTGATAACATACTTAGAAATGTAAATATGTTGAGGTTCTAAAACATCCATCCACCCTTCACCCAACCGCTCGGCCCTCGGGCCCTCCCGAAACGGACAACAAGAAGTGAAGTTACACAAGGACTGGTCCCAAGTCTTATCTTAATTTTTTTGCTATTCTACATATTTTGCCAATTTTCGCTGGTACACAAGCTTATAAAACTAAAGCAAATATTTCGAGGCATATGAGCAGAACGCGCGAAATATTGGCTTCTCAACACTAACTAATGTTGTCATGATCAAGATACATTTTGGCTTAAAACTAGATTCAAAAATTAAAGTTAACGTTCATATCACGCGTGCGCATAGCGCGCGGTTTTTTTCTCGGATATTTCACATAAATTGTGCCGCGATTGAGATACCAACCACGCAAAATTGACTTCTTTACATACGTTTTGCCAAGATTGAGATTTTTTAATCCAATTTCTGATATTCTCCGTTGTTCAATTTTGATAAAATACCTGTAACATTGTAATTATGAAATAAATTACTTTCACAACTTGTAAAGAGGTTTTGGCCCATTAATATCACATGTGGTAATATATACTTTGACATTTCTTTCCAAATATAAAGCCATAATACTACCCCTACCCCTAACACGGTTTGTTTTATTTTATTTCATACATATAATAGTGAATATATAGGGAAATACAGTCATTGCCATTAACATAATATCGCAAGAGAATCTTTAGAGTAGGACTCTTTATTCTTGTAGTTGACAAATGCAGTTATCTTATAAATACAAATTCAGGAGTATGTTCGGAGGTCATAGATCAAACCATTTTAAAGCCGAATATAGATCTCTGGGGATCCTACTAATATGAGGGCACATCCCCTCGGAAATGATTTTCTTTCTTACCGAATCCACAGAAGGTCCATCTGTTATTACAAGACCATCCTGATGCTATTCCGATATATTTGACATCAACGGAACATTCCATCTGATGACTAATGAATGGTTTTTCGCCTACACGACCTACTTCGAGCAGATTCCCTCCGGCTCCGGGAAAGGAGACGTAGAAATCTCGTGTCTCGCTTGCACTTATAATGTTTGGGGTGGGAACCCACTTGTCCGACGTGTCCGGGGATGGATCACACACGACTGCAGATTGTGTACTGCCCCAAGCTCCGATATCTAGAGTACAATATCAACATGACTTCTTTAAATTAATGGTGAGTGACCCTATTTTTTATTTGGTGTTTTCTATTATACTGGAAGGCGCATTATGAAATTGATCTGCAGGGTCATCAGTTCTTGGGGTGGGGGCACGAGTGGGACACGCCTGTGATCAAGCGGTGGGGGCATGACCGACTGCTTTTTTGTAGGCCTATATATATTATATGCAGCGATGAAAATACCCACATGACTTTCCACCCGGCTAGACAGACCCGGGGTGGACCAACCCCGGGTGGACTATAACCTTTTGTATTAATTTCTATTTGGTGTTTTACGCGTTTGAACGTCGCCTATGCATGGCTATGCATAAGCGGACTGTGATTACCAAGAGTTGACAAATGAACGTGATAGACGACTGTAAGTTGACAACATGTCGGTAAAAATTCACCCTGGGTTGACTATGTTCAAATACTTTTTTAAGATATGGTATAAGCAGACTGTGATTAACAAGAGTTGACAAATGAACTTGATTGACGTCTTCATTTTAACAACATGTCGGCAAAGATCACCCTGGGTTGATATATAAAACTTTGGCACGATTTTAAATAAAAGATCTAGTTCCAGTTCTGTGTGCGGTAGTCAGGGAGGGTTGACCTTCTAAATTTGATAACAATAGAAACTCACCATGCATGAACGCACATTAAGCACACAGAACCGAGTTTTGCATTGTACCTCTATTTTACCCATGCTTTGAAGATGTCAAAAATGGGAAATTAGTGCGAAAATAACTAACATTTGTGCTTCGTTGTTATAAGACCAATTAGCCCGAACCTTATATCATTCGAAAGATTATATTGTCCGCTATTTATATCCGTTCGCCTCAAAGTCGACCTTCAGCTCTCGAGTTACGCCAACTGGAGTAGGGCGGGGTGGTCAATTTAGAGCTAAAAATGGTCATTTTTCACTTCACTTCATAACAGGAAAAAACGGATGGTTTTCGGGTTTAAAAAAATCAGTGTTTCGTTATCCTAGCATCAATCCTAACAGTATTTAGTTGAGAGTAAAGCTTCAAGTGTCTCGTTTCATAATCCGTTCGCCCCAAATTCAGGAAATATTGCGTTGTGTTTTTAGGGAAGATTTTACGAAAAAAGAGGTAACATTTTCGAGCGGTTTCAATGGGAAATGGTGCGTGCAAAGTTTTGTTGGAGCAGATGCGGGCTAGTTTTCATTATCTGATAAGCAGACTGTGATTATTACCTAGAGTTGACAAATGAACTTAATTGACAAATTCAAGTTGACAATATGTCGGCAAAGATCACCCTGGAGTGACTATGTTAAAAAAATTCGTGAGACTTATTTCGAACAGTAAACATTATGAACAAGTGTATGCGACCGTCCTGAAAACTTCTAAGTTGTAAATTGTCGTCCACCCCGGGGCCCGGGTCGGTCTACCCCGGGTGGAAAGTCATGTGGGTATTTCCATCACTGCATATATATATATATATATACACATAGAGTTTGTCATATCATATGGACGGGGGCATCGGGGGGGGGGGGGGGGGGGGCCTTCTGGCACGGCACCGGAGCAAATGATCTTGATTTTGCAAATAATGTTAATGATTCAATGTTCTCTTCCCTTCCCTTTCCTCTCCCACCTCCTTTCCCCCTTTATCCCTCTATGTCCCCTTTACCCTTAACTTCTCCCTCTCTTTCCTCCTTTTAAAAAAAACTTTCTACATCTACTACCCCTTGTTCTTCTTCCCCCTTTCTTTCCTTACCCCATTTTATCCTTGCTTCCACAACGCCCCCTCCCAAGAAAAAATGTCCAAGGGGGGGGGGGGGGGGGGGGGGTATTACCTAGTTATGCCACTGGGTGTTTCGTACAGTTATTCATATACAGGTGATCTTGATTTTGCAAATAATGGTAATGGTTCAATGTTCTCTTCCCATTTCTCTTCCGTCTCTTTTCCCCTTTATCCCTCTATCTCCCTCTCCCTTTCCTTCATTTCCTTCTGTCTGTCTTCCTTGTTCCTCTCTTTCCTTTGATCTTTTCTCCATCTACTACCCCTTATTCTTCTTCCCCTTCCTTTCCTTACCCCTATTTACCCTTGCTTCCAAAATGTCCCCCCAAAATGTCCAAGGGTGGGCGATTACCTAGTTACGCCACTGGGTGTTTCGTACAGTTATTCATATACGGGTAGTCATGTTTAAATAATAATATTCAGATACATACTTATTATTGGTATGTCGACAGGTGGAGGCTGATCTGTAGGTGACAGTATCAAATAGGCATCACCCAGAGGAGTACCTAATCCACGAAGAGAGAAGCTGAAACGATTGGTGTTTAGTGGCACACGTGGCCAAACAAAATCATATTTGATATTTCGGTTGAATTCTACGCCCATACCGTTTGTTTGATGCTCCTTGCATTCAACATCTGTACATGAAGAGAATCACACGAACAAACTCTATTTACTTCCAGAAAAAATATAGAAAGATGTTTGGACATCCATCTAAATCATTTCGTAAACACCTTTGTGCGACATCATAGCGACATCGGATAACGTTGTTAAAATGTTCATATCTAATCAAGCTTGAATAAGAGTGCAATATTTAGAAGTGACTCCCATCACCCATTCTCGTCGGTGGTATTACATAGTGACGTATAGTGTATACGTCACTATGTTTAGACAAGAATTATCTTAGCATTTTTACGCCGAATCAAGTTTTGATTAAGAGAATAAAGGTATTGTGTTTAGACCGTAGCCGTGTTATATTGTGTGGTGTAAATGCGGGCGGTAGTATTATTTTAAGTAGAACAACGACGCCGCACCTTTATTCTCATTCTTTAACTACTCAATTTAACAACATTTTCAATGTTTCAAGCACTTTAGAGACGATTTATTTTAATATAAACATTGTTTTATCAATTTCAATGTTATTGCCTTACCTGTCGAAAAATCGGTTAATCCATAGCCCTTTCTTCATGGTCCAACCAATCAGAAATCAGCATAAATAATGAGGTGGTATTTATCAAAGGGCTGGGCGGAATTTAGGTGGTTTGAAGAACATGTAAATCGGCTAAAAAAATCGTCACATTCGACCAGTGATTCGACCAACATATTTTGAGTTTAAAAGGCACAGCATGCATACCGGTTTAAACGTAAACAATAACAGTTTTCATTCTTTAATAAACAAACATGTTTGATATAAACACATAAAATACGAATTATTTGTTTAATTTATATCCATCAATAAGCGGCCTAATTGTTCATCAATGCTTTGAGTTATTGGCGTATTGATATTTTATCAAAACAGCTGATTGATTTAATAATGTCAAGTTCAGCTGTTTGTTGGAGCCATAAAAACATGTTGGAGATTCTATTTCTACCGTCTTTCCATGAAAAAAATTGAATTTTTACTATTGCATATCGTTTTCGATGGATTTATTAATTTCAAATCATTTAAATCGGTACGTGTCATAAATTTAGCGGTTTGTTTTTTGGCGGCACAATGATTAGGCCACATGGAATAGCTAGGCTTTTGAAGTGCTGAGCATGCACATTTATATTAAATGGTACACATTAAACAATAAAAGTCTTTCTGTTTTTAATCATTAACAGAACAGGACAATTATGGTATTTGGCGATACCAACTCTTACTATTTGTGTCTACATTATTAAGCTTACATCATCGATAAATTAATCTTCCTAGCTTCAGCCTTTGTTTGAATTGAAGTGAAACCAAATCAAATCAAGTTGTTCCGTGGTTTCTACATGTAACTTTTGAATTGTCACTCGCTATTGCTGTAGTTGTTATTCTACATATGGCCATGTGTTTTGAACTCGCCACCCTTCCCGTTGCAGATTTTTACATTTTACACCATTTGAGATTCGAATTAGCATATTGCAATGCAATAACTACTTGTTCTACCCCATAGAAAGTATATATTTTGTGAACGGTAATCTCACAAGGAATCCAAATATGCTATTGGAATTTAGATATCACCTAATGGTAACATGTTTTGATTAAGAATGTTAAAAAAAACGATTTTGTTTCTTCATATTTTAATTAAAACTCAATAATATTTTCATACCTATCTCAATCATAATTTTATTGTGCATTATTAGTTCCTCATGCAATTACCCATCAGAACATAAAGGTCTTCAAGGATAACTTGTTGAAATATATTTTTTCACTTTTTGGGGTATGCACCCTATCCTAATTGAAACGGCATTTTAGAATTCCCCTATTTGGGAGCTTTCCAAAAATGTATAATTTTGCTATCATCGGTTGAATACTTTTTTTGTTATAGTCATGTATGTAAAACCGATGACTTAAGGCAAGTTCACTGTTGTGTGTAGCGAATAGGGAAAAAGCCAAGGACAATGCAATCGATTAATGATTACAATTGTTACATAATAGTTGACACGTTTGTTGAAATAAAAACTTATAGAATATAAAACAATCTATAAAATGAGAGCAAAATCATGTTTGTACCATACATGGATGACGAGTTATTGTAAATTGAACGTAGAATTGGGAACATTTTCTATATTCCCCATAGAGATTATACACAGCGCCACCGCCACCGCCGCCACCCCTGACTTTCGAAATATAATCAATCATATCTTAACCAAACAGTCATAGAAATACCTGATTTATTCACACAATGTAACTGGATAAATAGGCTTTCAAATGACACCTCAACCATAGCTTTACCAAATTTAGTTGTTGAGTTAATAGGGAGAGATGGATGATTCGTCACCAAAAATGCAACGCCGCCACCCTTTTTGGGTGGTGAGTTCAAAACACATGGCATATTAAATTGTCAATGTCCCGGTGCTGTGCTCAAAAGTGGTCTTTTTCGCAAAAGGTGTCTTTTTGGGCGAAAAAACCCACCCAAAAAGACTCTTTTTGCGAAAGGGACTATTTTTGGTTGCGCAAAACCAGTCTCTTTCTCAAAAGGAGTCTTTTTGGATGGCTCGGATTGCGCAAAAGTAGTCTCTTTGAGTGGCCGTTAAAAGAGACGGGGTTTGGACGGGGAAAATGTCGTGCACTTCGTGTTAGGCATTGTATGGATTTGGGCGACAAATTGGGCAATTCCATTAAGAAACCGTATACTGTACTCTGTATAACAAAATAAAGCTTTTCTAAAGACAACTCTCAACGCGCAACGGGCCATTTGTGCTGTTTAATAATAATAGTGTGTGAGCGATGCCGGATTTTAATTGGCAATATCGCAATTTATAGCTTCAAATTCGAATCCAACAAGGAAGATCTCACAATGAATTCGATTGAAAAAATAATCAACAGATCGTCCATCAACTGATCAATAGTAAGTAAGCTTACTTAATTTAAAATTTGGCAAGTAGCCTAATATTTTTAATACGCATCATATTGATTTCCATACCATGCAAACTGCATTGCATTTCATATGCTAAAGTAATGGGGAAGACAATGTAGCCTGTAGGCCTACTTACTATTCTATACTTATGTCTAAAGGCCTATAGGCTATACTATACTAGTATATAGGTTAGGCCAGGATTTCCTGGTTAGGCTATAGTCGTCGTCAGAATTGTTACTTAACTTTGGCACTTTTTAAAACCGTCAATGTACGCATTAAGTTAACATGGTTAATGAGTATGTGGGCGGGGACATTCATTCATTCATGACATACTATAGCAGCTGATCTTGATAAGGAAAGGGGGGTGGGGTGGGGGAAACAGACGTTTTTCTCAAATCCACCTCAAAAAATTGCTAACGATGGAGGTTCGTATTTAAAGGTGTGGATAAACATTTTAATTGTTACATTTTTGAGGCGGGAGTGCGGAAGAAAGAGTTTCTAGGCGGGAGAGTTGACAGCGCTGGTGTCACCATGAAGTGACGTCACGTGCCGTTGACTGCAAACCAAAAAGGTAAATATAGGTATTAATAGGCCTCTACGGGGGACTTTTACATTCAAAGCGTCACACGATCCCTTGGTTATGGGCGAGTAGAGTATAAAACTGAGTGATAGTGATAGGTAGTTAAATTGTCTGGTTTGTTGTCAACGGCAAAAGGCACATAGTTCCCGGAAGACCGGGGTGACCTATTATAGGTTTTTTTTGGGGGTACTCACGTATATTGGCCATACAGGTATGTGCGGGGACACAAAAAAACCCTTTTCACGACCTGTCGCCGCTCATAAAAAAAGTTTTCAACTTGGGCCGTTCGCCAAGAACCCCAACTTAGGATGTGTCAGTTCGGCAAGCCCCTGTTTTGAGAATGTCCAGTCACACACCCCTACCCTCTACAAATTCGAGTTTCAAAAAGAAAATGTGTTTCTCGTCCAAACTTTTAAATTCGGTGAGAGGCCCTTATTATTTTTATTTGTCAGAAATTTGTTATTAATTTCTGTGCTAAGTTCCCATTGTTGAAGCTTTGTCTTTAAAATCATAAACATGAGGAGGCCCTCATTATTTATTTTTGTCCTCATTGTTCTACCCATAGCCTGGAAATCTAGTGTGTGGACTGTGTTTATATGATACCCAAGCACTTCTTTATCACAACAATTGATGAAACATATTTAAAGAGGCAAATAAGAAAAATTAGAAACAACAAAAATATTTGTCAATCTCAAAAAATAGGTGAGGGTGGGGACGAGAAACACGTTTATTATTTTAAATGGTCTTATACCGAAAATAAATATGATATTGTTCACTGTCTTGTTGCACGGTAATTATTATAATATATGGCCTGCCCTGCCTTGAACTTGAACTACGTGAAAGAAGTATGTATACCGAATTGCCAAGCATAAGACTAGCTGTGGTAGTAGAGCTATGGAATGAATTTATACAATGACTATAAGTGTCAGCCCTCGAATTAACCCAAGGCACTGAAGGCATTTGCCGTTGAGGTTCTTACGTGATGGCCCTCTGTGCCCTCAAAATCAGGCTAAACCGAAGGCCAACTATTGCCGTGCCCCTCAGTGGCGTGCCGACCGGGGGGCAAGTTGCCCCCCCCCCTTCATCCAATTACCGGGACGCTAAATTCCCAATACCGGGATGCTAAATTTGCATAAGGAAAAAAAAAGGACCTAAAACACTGAGGACTTGGCATTATTTGTTGACTGTTGTGCTTGTTGTGACCGTGCGAAATGTTGTGACCGTGTAAAAATTTGTGACCATGCAAAAATTTGTGACTGTGCGAAATTTTGTGACCGTGCGACATTTTTTGACCTTACCCCCCCCCCCCCCCACCCCCCCACTTACGTGAAATTCACGAGGTGACTGACTGGGAAAAAATTTGGGGCAACCATTTACGAAAATTTACGCCACTACCGGGACGACATACTTCTTCCCCCCCCCCCCCCCCCGGCTCACATGCCGCGGTTGCCTTTGGTGAATGAATAAAAATATTTTAGTAGTATATTAATCCACATAATGCATCTTTTGACTCCAAAATATGTGTATTGAAACACCTAGGCAGTGCCGTAACCAGAGTGGGAGGGCAGAGTCAGAGGCCATGCGCCCCCCCCCCCAAAAAAAAAATGAAATATGACAAAATACAATGTTACCCATGACAGTGCAGTACATGTCCTAATCTGCCCAGTGGCTGACTTTTTTTTTAGTTAAAAATAACTAATAAATAGCTCTAAAATAGTCTGAAATGTCGAACGAGCCAATGTATAGACCAAAAGAGGACTTCCCTGTCAGGTCTACGACACTAAAACACTTATATCTCATGACAATTATACAAGTTACCGAGACGTCCTGATCCTGAATTCAAAAGTATCCCAACCCCAATCATGTCAAATTTCCAAAGTTTGTGAACCCTTGGATTTTCAGGTGCAAGGGTCCTGAGGACCTTTTGATTTGTATTCTTATTTCAAAACCTGCCTGCGGGTATGAAATGCTTGCAGGTATTTAATGCCAGCGCTGAGTCAGAATGCCAGCGCAGGTTCAGAAGTTCTTCAAAGATTGCAAGAATCCATTTAGATTCTTGTTTTTAAGGATTTGCCGAGAATCTATGGACTCTCGTTCATTCAAATAGTGTTGTATATACATTGTAGACAGACTGATTATCTACAAGAATGAACATGGATTCTCGCAACTTTACCAATTGCAAGAATGGATTCTCGGATTCTTCTCGACTTTCTGACCCTGCAGCAGGTATTTGGGTGTCGGGCTGGTATCTTAATTTCAAAATCAAAGGCTTTAAAATCTTGAAATAAAATATTTTCAATCAAACTCAAAGCTTATTTATCACTTATTTTTGTTCTTACTTTATATCTTTTCAGAGAATCTGTGTCCTAACGTGGATGACAATATTAAGGAACATCAGAAAAAACAAGGCCTATATTTTGGTTGTGTGGTATTTGTGGCCAACATTAAACTTGAGCCCGTACCATAATAATGGCTATTAATGAAGGTAGGTTATATGATGTATGTTGTAGAGGCTAAGTTATTGCATTTTGGATTGGTAACTTTTACTGTAACTGGCCACTAGGTGAAGATCTAGTACCCTAAAAAATATAGTCACAAGGCAGGTATCGACTCGTAAAGAGAAAGGGCAAGTAACATAAACAACAATATAAATGGTAAACGATCAACAACAACAATAAGAAGTATAAACACTTTACAAAATGTTTCAGACATGTTTTAAATATTTTGTTAAGCCTGATGCTGATACTTTTTGCAGTGGGTCATTTCCAGCGTGACAGATGGGACAAAATGGTGGTACCTTTTTTCTGAAGGCCTGTGAATAAATATCTGTGAGGTTTAATCTACTATTAAGTTTGGTTTCAAGTCAATGTAAACAATCACAAATGTAGGGGATTCAGTGTTCTGTAGCGCATGACAGACTGGACTGAATCTTTAAACTGAAAAAGCTACCTGCTGTCCCATGAAAATCTTAATTTTTCTCTTTTATTATTTACTTTTAAATAATCAGAAAACACAGTTATTTTTAATTTTACAAAATGGAACTTGAAAAACCTGGCTCCTTACGGACGGGACAGACAGGACATTTTGATACATTTTTGGAGTGTTCCTAAGACCTTGGCAGCAGGGATAGCACTGGATCAAAAATGTGAGAGGTCCCATGACATTTTTCGTGACCCTGTAGGACTTCAAAAAACAAATTTAGGGGTCCCTCAAGAAATAAGAGGTCCCGAAGTATGGGTATTTGAAAATGGACGAAACTGATTTAGGAAAATTAGAGGCCACACTATGAGTCGATGACTTATGGTTTGGTTAGTTAGGGGTCGACGGGTATGGTCGATGATGAGGACAGTTTTATTGAATTTATATTGTGAGCAAAGGATGGATATGTAATTTACAGAATTTCTTAAGGTTTCCATTTCCATACATCGTCAAATGTGAGGGGTCCCTTCAATTTTGATCAGGACCCGCAAGGCTTTCCAATTTGAAATCTGACGCGTCACTATTCGAAAGTGAGAGGTCTAGGAAGCGCAGACGCGTCATAATGCGACCCTTGGTGCTGAGATGATCTTTACATTTATGTGTGGGATTATTTTGACTCTAGTACAATATACTAATGTCATTCATCATTCATATTTATTCAGTACTCAAATTACATAATCACACAATATCAAAAATCACATAATAAAAGCACACATAAAAGACATTTATAAAAGCAAGAAAGCGTCAGGATTGAGAAAATGTATAAAATACCAGGAGAGTACCAAGGATAGCCCAAAACGCCTCCATAGAAAGATTATTTCCATTGGGGTCCTTAAAGTACCGGGTGAGCGTTGGCAGGTTTAGCTACGTGATTCTAGGGGCACGGTACGGTGATTGGAGGGTCCGGGGATCGAATCCCAGGGGTTTCGCGACGACTATTTGGTTGAAAATTTAAACTCTGTCCCCCTCCCCCAGTTTCCACACCGTAAAAACATACCCTGGCTGGTTAGGGCTATAATACATGAAACATGTATTTTGTTTAAAAGTGCAGCTGTCAGCCTGTATGTACAAACCTTCAGACCATGCTGAAAATATGGTCTGACATGTTCTGTTTTTCACTAGATAGTGGTAGGATCTTGGATTACATGTAGCATCTCCTTGGTGTTTTAAAGGGCAATTTTGATGAGAAGTTTGGCAAATTAAGATCATTAACACATATATTTGTCAACATAAAACATTACTTAAAATCAAAAAAAAAAATAGGCTTGGGGTTTTGAGATATTATGGGTCGGTTGTGTCTGCGCAATCAAACCTTCTTTTTTAGGCATAATCTTTTAGATTAAAATTATCCAGTGGTGGAAAGCGAAGGTGTGGCGGTGCCATTATTCATATTTAACGACTAAAACTATATTTGGAACATGAAAACTATAGCAGCAAGGGAACTCAAATATTCATCACACAATTATGAAAAATACTATACTTTCCATTATTCTGCCATCTTTAATCCTTCATAAAAGTATAAACCAAGCGCAGTAGAAAAAAAACCAAAAACAGTTTCTGTAAACTTGATTAGCCTACAATGCCATACATGTACTTTCAAAGAAAAAATGTAACATGCCTGCCTATAAATAAAGTATGGTACTTTAAAAATCATGAATGTGACCTTTTTACACTGTACAGATGGAACCATTGAAAGTGAGGCTCTCCCCTCACCACGCATTATAACACACTATCACGCCAACACTGCGTCATGGTTTCACGCAGGTTTGTGCATCGCATGACACGGTTTGGCGCATGCGTGCTGAGGGGAGAGCATCGCTTTCATTCTAAAATGGAGATTGCATGCAAGTAGCGTATTGATGTATAGGCCCTTCCATCCAAAATAGGCTGCATTGCGAATGATCCGTCATTCTTATTATTGAGGTGGGCTATTTCAGGGGGCATAACTTCATATAAGTTTGAACACTGGATAAAATGATGGCCTCAGCATCTACATTGATCCCATTTTCGAAAATATTGATTTTTGATCCAATTAAATGGGGTTTTGGTGGCAAAACCTATATATTTCAATTAATCCTGTGTTAGAAATGATCTGAAATTTTGACCAACTTGTATGAAACTTGCAAAACCATTAACTGTATGCATTAATGTACATCGTTTCTGCTTGTCCTTTTCTTTTTTGTTAAAACAGGAACTGTGGCATCTATGACTGCCGTTACAAAGTTTAAGCTTTTAGATATCCAACTGTACTGCATATAGCCAGACAAAAAGAGAGATCACAAGTGCTGGCATGTGACTGTAAGTAATATTTCTGCAGTATCTAGGGTTAAGATTTACATCCTTATTTTTGAGGATGGAGAACAAGAAACTCTGAACTCATGAAGTATACAAACATGGCACCAAAGTAATCATTATATGGCAACAGGAGGCACATATATTGGGTTTTGATTTGTGATCTGTCAAAATCCAGAAATGAAATGTCAGTGTGGGTGTAATCAGTGGCGTACCCAGCTTTAGGAAACAGGGGGGGGGGAAATGTGCATGGTCAAAATCAGAAATGTACCGACTGGAATTTGTGTGTACCGACAGGGTTTTCAGGGGGGCAGGGGGGCCACCACCCCTCCCCCCCCCCCCCGGTACGCCACTGTGTAGGGTTGCGTCTAAAATCCCTAGATTCGTGTGTGACGTCACAAACAGGTCAACATTTTGCAATGTTCTCTTTTTTCACTTTTAAATAGACCTAGTATTAGTAATTATACTTATTTTAAATCTACTTATATAAACGTCATGTTAATATTTACACAAATGTGGGCCCATGTTTTCGGGTACAGATAATTGGGGAAAATGGTACAAAGTAATTTTGAAGAATGAATTGAGTCTGACCTTAGGCGGTGCAAGCAGGGGTGTCATATCCCTCAAAACAAATCTTCACTAGGGGTTGGCCCCCTCGCCCTAATAAAAACCAAGGGGTCATGTTTTTATGTCATCCTGACCATTTGAGTGTTAAAATTTCCAATTTGTCTGCACTTCCGCACCATTTTATTTTGAAAACTGAAAATATTTGTGTTCTTCGCAGATATTTTTCCATATGTTTCAATATTATCAAACAACACCTCCACCATCAGTGGCGGCACCACGGGAAGGGGGGATTAGACAATTTAAGCATAACAAAAAAATCTGCGCTGTGCGCACATATTCTACCTAAATTAGGTATAATTTTCATACCAAATTAGTTAGTATTAGACCAAATTTGACCATTTTTAGGTTTATCCTTCATGTAATTCTGCACAAAATTAACCTAGCACGAAATCTGTATTAAGCTGTGTTAAAGAATTAAAGGATTAGACAGCTTTATTCAGTAATAGAGTCTTACCAGTCTAACTCATGAATGAATAACACCAAAGGATACACCCATTTATAGCACAAGTGCATCACCTTTTTTTCATGCACCCCTAAAAAAAGTCTTGCCCCCACAACAATTATGAGACTGGTGCCGCCACTGTCCACCATGGGAATCCTGCACACTCCACTGGGTTCACCACATGTCAGATAACTGCATAGCACCAGAGTTATTTGTGGTTCATCCTCAAATTACAGAGTATTCCTGGTTTAAAGGCATATTTAATATGTGATCTTTTCAAGTAGCCCCCTCTATTATTGATTTTTACTATGAAAGCAGTTTTTCTTGCAGATTTGCATTTTTGACCATAAATCATAAAGATCTTGTATAAGTCACAGATACGATTCTTAATTACTTCAAAGTCCGGCACTAGGACAATCTACTTTTCAAATTTAGGAATCGTATAGGTCTGTAACTTATATATTTATGATTTATGATCAGAAAAGTAAATCTGCAAGAAAATCTGCTTCCCATTTTTTTTGGATGATATAGCTCTGTAACTGGGAATATATTTTGATTTATGATCAGAAAAGTAAATCTGCAAGAAAATCTGCTTCCAATTTTGTTCGATGATTGAGGGTGTCCCCTGGAAAAGATCACATAATATACCTTTAAGGGCCTTCCAAGTTCCAATGGCATAGCTAGAGGGGGGTTTCCCCTAATATAGAGTCCTGTCGGTTGAGACTTGCCACTGTTGGTTTTTGAATACCACTCTCAAAATTCTGACTGGGCGGCAATTTTTTTAATGGACTTTCTGTCGGTTCACTTTCATTTTTCGCCCCCCCCCCCCCCAATATGAAAAACCTGGCAACGCCACTGGGGCCTCCCCTTCCCGATGATAAAAACCCGGCACTAATTTTCCTTTTAATATCAGTAGCGTAGCTTAGACAGCTTTTTGAAACAGGTTGGTGAGGGAAAAACATAGTTGTAAATACCGATGAAAGGCATGAGTACCGATGATAATTTGAATTTTGAGAATTGCCCTTGAGCATGTTGTCCTCCAAACCGGCGTAAAAATGCCCATGGACAAAATGCCTTTGTACGGTTGTACCGATGGCATCTGGAGTGTGCACCGATGGAGTAATTTTAGGGAATGGGGTGGAGGCTTCTGCCCCCTCCTCCTGGCAATGCCACTGATTAAATATTATGTTCTGATAGAGCTTGTAATTTAAAAACAGTGACATTGTTATTATTGTTATCATTTATGGTGTTTATTGCTATCACAGCAAACCACTGAATTGGTGCAATGTTACAATTACAATATTTACAAAACATACATTGAAAAACATTAAGGGCTGTATTCTCGTACTAAACAAGGTTTTATCTTATAACCATGTCTAACTAAACGGAAGTCTAATCTAAATGCGAGTTTGATCTTTTAAACAATGTGTTTAACAAAACACGGTTTTAAACTCCGCAAATTTTGTCCCCAGAGTGGTCGTGCATTACTGTATTACAGGTATTTATTTTTGTTGTGGCCCTAATGGATTGCAATAGATATCGACCAAATACCTCAAAAGCATATGTGTATTTTTAATACTACACGATATGAATGTCAGCTTGCAGCACATGCTTATCTAAAATTAAAGCATTCGCAAAGCACTCGTATTGTTGTCAAAAGCCCTCGAGCGAATGCTTATATTAACCACTATATACAACCACTATAGGTCTGCCTTCATATGCTTTCGTGTATCAGAAAAACCGCTAAATAACCCTCGAGTGCTTTTAAATAACCCTCGAGTGCTTTTATTGCATTCGCAAAGCCCTCGAATAGCCCTCCTCAGAGCCGAAAAATGTAAATGAGCTTAGCTCTCGAATGCTTTTGACCACTATTGAATGCGAATGCTGATTAGTGGTTGAAACATTAATACCATTCGAGGGCTTTAATAGCATTCACAAACCCCCTCGCTATATAGCCCTCAACCACTATTGCATAGCACTCGACCACTATTGTATAGCCCTCGACCACTATTGTATAGCATGCACTTGCTAAAATGTTCGTTGCGCTGTATATTGAGGTTACGCAATGTTGCATGGTTTAGGTACCATTTGGTTACATGCTTTCAAGATTATATTGAACCCTATAATTAACACTCTTGAGTACTACGAATTACTATGATGCGGTGTGCTTGTGTCACCCTGCCAATACAGAGGTTCGGGTTCGAGCCCCGGCGGCGTGGGGGCCCTTTTTCCTCTTGCTTTTTTGACGCGAAAAAAAATCTTTTTTTATTTTTCATAATTTCTCTAATTTTTGTCTCATTTAACCCTAACACTCTTGAGTACTACAAATAACTGCGATGCGGTGTGCTTGTGTCACCCGGCGTGGCAGTTTTTTAATGAAACAATGACCCGGACAATTTACTTGGTGAAGTATACTGAGCCAAGTATGGTTGACCCCCCCTGGCCGAGTGATAGATTGTCTGCCTCTGAACACAAGAGGTCCAAGGTTCGAGCCCCGGGGGCATGGAGGCCCTTTTTTCCCCTGCTTTTTGGCAGCGAAAACAAAATAATTGGAAAATGTGCCTCGGGGGTTAGGGTTATATGCAACTCTTTCTTTCTAATGGACATACCAGAGTTCCATACAGTGGCGCGCTACAGAGGGTCAAGGGGGTTTGCAAAAATTAGTTAAAATTATAAAAAAAGTAAATATTGATAAAAGGCAATTTTTTTTCCGCGTTGTGCGCACATTGTTTGCAAAATTAGTTAGTATTGGATCAAATGTGACAATTTTAGCGTAAAATGTAAACAAAAAATGTGCGCGCATACATTTTGTTGTCCCCCCAAAATTGTGATTTATGCTGTAAAATTGGAAATTTTCACACTACATTAATTTTCACGCACTGCCAGGCAATCTCAAAATTTGTATGCCCTTAATAGGCTTGAAAAATAATAATTTACATGAACTTTTGGTTATGTGATACGAACCCCGGCCGTAAATGACCAATGAGCATTTTAGGCGTATGTGGCACACATACATTGTAGCTGATCAAATATAAATCAGAGACAGTGCTCATCTGGTACAACATGCATGCACCCCCCCCCCCCCCCCCCTCCCCCTCACCCCATTTGCATCCCCAGCATACAGGCCTGCTGTTGCCTTTATAGTAATCAAATATGCATTATACATGTATGAGAGCCTTATTTTACATTACTGGATAAGCCTAATATGATGTGTGTGCAACATTTAAAGGTTTGCAAACAAATGGTCTTTATAAGCTTATACTAACTATACATTATAAGCTAATAATGGACTTGACTAAAGTACAAGTTACTTAAGCTTACTATATTTTACACATTTCAGCTATCTGAATGTAAGTGCAGTATATCCACATACCTGCTCTGCAGACAATAGTGATTCACAATTCACATATATATAATAAATACCTCTGAAAGAAACCAAAATATCCATAATTATGCTCCACAATTCCTACTGCCATGATCACAGCTACTACAACAATAACAAATTTGAAATGGCAGTTGGTGATTATATAACATGTATGCAAATTAGTGAACCACTATTGTTATCTATAATAGAACCACTATCCATCTACTCCAACAATAACAAATTTGAAATGGCATTTGATCATGTGACATGTATGCAAATTAGTGAACCACTATTGATATCTATAATAGAACCACTATCCATCTATCAACCACCATCTATATCAATAGCACTCAATGCAACCACTTTGAGCAACCACTATCAGCTCTCGAATGCTATTTCAGCTAAAGTAAACCACTATTAGATACCCATTTTAGCACTCGGCGAACCGCTAAAAGTGCTCGAGTGCTGAGACACCTGTAAAAACCACTATAATAGCCCTCGACCACTCTATGAATGCTTTGTGAGGGCTGTTATAGCATTCGAGTTGGGCAAGGGCACACTGTTGAATGATAATTCCAGGCCTACAGTTGGTGTATGAGTTTAGTTAAACACGCTTTAAAATACCGCAATACCCATGTTTAAAGAGGTAGACGCGTATTTAAGTTAAACAATTTTTTGAGAATTACATCTAGTTAAACGATGTGTCCAAAGTCAAAGTTAGACGCGGGTTTAGCTTGAAACTGTGATCGATTAACTACGTACAAGGATACAGGTCTTAATATGTATTGCAAAAACAACACCATCATTTGTATATTAATTATCACATAGGCTACACACACTTTTAACAAATGCCTGTAAGTTTTATATAATACATAAATTGTCAGCCTGGACTACAAAAAACATATGAATAAAACAAGTGTATTTTATGTACCAATTCTACGAAATTGCAAAGGGAATGTTTGGCCTGTATCCATTTGGACAGTATAAACAGATGTATGCTTACTAATTATATGAGGTAATTCATGTAAAAGATAATGTATTTAATTTTATTCAATATTTCAGGGCCACAGACACTGACAGTGGTGCTGCAGAAGCATGAGAAACTTACAACATGCAAGTGGAAGAATTATCTAGGATGCATTTGGATTCATGGCTGCCTCATCCACCCAGCTAATAGAACATCCTCATGGTGCTGCTACTGTGATACTAATGGCGCTTATTCATTCATCCAAGCAGGAAAAGTATAGTGTTCTTCTGGCATTTGCAGCAGGTTTACAGTACAACCCAACTTTTGGTGTGGAGACTTTGTTGTTCTAGTTATTTAATGCTATGTTTATTCGTCAAACGCCGAAAATGAGCTAATGACTGATGGAGCATGCAGGGGGTTCTTTTTTAACTTTCTTTACACACGCAGAGAAGAACGTAGTGCAAATATATTTTGAGAATGGACTAGCACTAAGAACATTTAAAGCATTATGGAAGTGCAACGTGAGAGCATGTGAGACTTGAAAGTAGGAATGCAAGGGGTTATGCTATGACACTGCAATTTATGAGCGTTTACTTTTGGACAAACTATAAAAAGTATACACAGTATAAAAAGTAAACTCAAAAGTAAACGCAATTCTAAACACAAAAATAAACATAAAAGTAAACCCAAACTAAACTTTTCTTGCATTTTGCACCCAATTGACCTCAAAGCACGCTCCAAGTGCTTGAATATAATCACAGATGTTTCCACCAATTGTGATATAATGGGACAGTTATTTATTAGAGGGTGGGTAGAAAACAGCTTAGTTGTTGGGCTCACATAAATGTTTAGTATTGCGTTCACTTTTGAGTTTACTTTTAGTTTGTCCAAAAGTAAATGCTCATATTTTGCAGTGTTAGAGCGCCATCATAATGTGATGAGCAGATGCTGGCCTGTTCACAGTAGAATGTTGGAACAACTCTGGCTCCCAAGGGTGACCAGGGGACCCTCGCCCATCAATACCAGTATGTATTGAAATTTGTAGAGAATCCAAAAATCCATTCTAGCTAAGAATACCTTCCAGTAAATTTGCAGAATCACAAGTTGATTCTCGTAGGTAATCTGCAGAACACACTATTTGACTGAAGGAGAATCTAAAGATTCTTTCAAAATCCTTGGCAAGAATCTCCCAAGGATTCTTGCAACATTGGATGAATTTGAACAGCATATGGCCATGGGTAAATATTTAAAATAAAATAAATTGTTTTGTTTTCCAGGACATTCCTGATTTGGATACTGTAAGAGATTTAAGCATATAATATCGCCTTTCCTTTTTTGACCAAAGTATGATATCAAACTTATAATACAAGCAACAAGCCTGCACCAAAATGCACCTGATTGAAAAATCTCATTTGTGTAGCTTATGTTATGGACATCCTTTACATGTACATACCGGGTGGTTAAAACCCCTTTCAGCGCGCTTACCAGTTAAGTTTGATATAAATATCTTTGCATTGTATAAAAAGGTGGCTATTTTGTTTATGAAATATGGAATTTAAAAGGTTACATTTGTGAAATTGGTTTGTCCACAGAAACCTTCTCTTGCCTAAATATGACTTATCTGGGATGAACCTTCAAGTAATCCATTGACAAATCAATTTAACACATCTTTAACCTTCCATATTTCATAAACAAAATAAGCTAGGTCAAGTATTTTTGGGTCTGTAATTCATAATAGCCACTCTATTTTGCATGATGTAAAAATATCTAAAAAATTGACCAGTATAGGCCTATAAGTAGCTGAAAATTGCTGGCAAAAATGGGTTCTCTTTTTTTTAATCACCCGGTAGTGCACAAATCTGATAAATATCCATGTGTGTTTTGGTGGTGAATTTTTGGTGCCTGAAACAAACTGTCGCACACAAAAATTGATGTTCCAAGTATTAAAAAATGACATTTTTACAATTTAAAAAAGAAGAAAAAAGTTTTGTTTGGTCTTTCATCGTCTTTACCCACAACAGCGACAACACTTTTGGCGACAGAATGTGGGGTCGGGGAGTGGAGGATATGTCATTGGTATTGGCCTTTCGGTATTATTTATTTAGCATATTAATGCTAATTTCTCCAGAATAACGTCTTGCCCTCAGGACTTTTTATCGTTCTACTATTTTCACACTTTTGGACCCTCCAAAGTCAGGCAGCTAGACCCAGCTTATGGGTACCCCACAATCCACATGAGTATTTCGGTTTTGCACAGAAAAATGAAAATTGACACAAACAGTTAACAATTTCCGGTGACAATGGACATATTTTGCTAACATTTCAATGAAAAACAGCAAAATAATAGATTTTGGACCCATACATTTTCCCAAAATGGGTTTGAAAAGGCCGGGTCATTCAATTACTAGAGAGTGAAAAATAGTAACCTATTTGGTGGCACATTCCCTTAAAAAAATTTCATCACCCCCAATAAAACCATAAAATATAAGAGTGTATGGTATAAAGAAGTGAACATTATTAGAAGAACATCAACATGAATCTTCATGATAACACCTCGCTCTTATTATAGTAGGCCTACAGTAACATCTCAGTGCCATCAGTGGCGTAGCTCAGGGGGGGAGCAAATGCCTCCCTGACGGAAAAAAACCATTTGTGCCCCCACCCCCTCTAAAAAAAATTAAAAAGGTGAATACATGTACTGTGCAATTATCTTTTTACCGTGCAACATTTTTTTACCTCAGCCCCCCCCCCCCCCCCCACACTTACGTGAAAATCACGAGTTGGTGACTGGAAAAAAAATGTGGGGCAACCTTTTACGAACATTTCAGAAATCTTGCCCCCCCCCCCCCCCCCCCTGAAAAAGATCCTAGCTACGCCACTGAGTGCCATCCTAATTGACGACATCATCGGTATGCACAAAACAACTTCAACCTACAGGTCTATGAAGAATGCAGGGTGTGTCAACAGTGGCGTAGCTAGGTTTTTCATATTGACGAGCAAGAAATGAAAACAAACCGACAATATTGTTGTCACTAATAAAAGCGCGCTAAAAATCAAATTTACACTTATTTTTGCTATGATTGATGTACATTTTGGCTCTAAAGAAGATTGTCCAATACAAATAATTTATTTTTGGGAGACATGCGCGCACTCATTTTTTCATCTTTGTACTGTTGACCATCAAAATTACATGTCCCTCTCTGCCAGAATAAAATGTTGTGTCCCCCTGATTTCCTCCAAACCCCCCCCCCCCCCCCCCCCCCACTGATTTCCTCCACACCCCCCCGGTGTAAATAGTGATCGCTCCCTAAGGTTAAAACAGTATCCTAATAATGCAAAATAAATGTTGAGGTCTGAAAGCTTACATTTTCTATTATAGCTTAAAGGTATATTATGTGATCTTTCCAGGGAGCGCCCTCAACATCGAAAAAAAAATAGAAAGCAGATTTTCTTGCAGATTTACATTTCTGATCATAAATCATGCATACATTCCAAGTTACAGGGCGATACGATTCTTAATTACTTCAAAATCATGGTTTTAGAGTAAAAATAAACTGTCGGAATCCCGACAGTTTATATTTTTCACTCTAAATTCACTCTAAAACCATGATTTTGAGGTAATTAGGAATCGTATCGCTCTGTAACTTGGAATGTATGTATGATTTATGATCGGAAATGTAAATCTGCAAGAAAATCTACTTTCTAAAAAAAATAATGAATAGAGGGCGCGCTCTGGAAAAGATCACATAATATGCCTTTAACAACACAAATTTCCAGGGGACACCCTCTATCCTTGATTCTTGTTTAAAGGTATAGTATGTGATCTTTCCAGGGAACACCCTCAACATCGAAAACAAAATAGAAAGCAGATTTTCTTGCAGATTTACATTTCTGATCTTAAATCATGCATACATTCCAAGTTACAGGGCAATATGATTCTTAATTACTTCAAAATCATGGTTTTAGAGTGAAAATAAACTGTCGGAATCCCGATAGTTTATATTTTTCACTCTAAATTCACTCTAAAACCATGATTTTGAGGTAATTAGGAATCGTATCGCTCTGTAACTTGGAATGTATGTATGATTTATGATCGGAAATGTAAATCTGCAAGAAAATCTACTTTCTAAAAAAAATTATGAATAGAGGGCGCTCTCTCGAAAAGATCACATAATATGCCTTTAAGCAGATTTACATTTTGATCATGAATCTTAAATATATTCCATGATTTTGAAGTAATTAGTGATCATATCGTTCCGTAACTCAGAATATATTATGATCAGATATGTAAATCTGCAAGAAAATCTGCTTTCAGATATATAAATCAGAGGGCGTCCCCTGAGAAGATAGCACAATAACGCTCCATTGTGATGCCCAAACAAAATTGTGAAAACGAATTTCACTTTACCATTTTGTGGCATCAACATGTCTTGTGTTGCTGCATCTTCATGCAAATAAACAACAACATCTGTTCGTGAAATTGGGGGTTACTAATTACTATATTGTGATTGAGCCCTCAACATTTTCTGTTTGTTAAGATCTGACATAACAGCTTATTGTATGCATGCGCTCTCTAGAAGATATATTTATATTGATATTCTACTCATTCCAAGGTGTATACATAATAAAAGCAATATTCATTATCAGAATTGGTGTTGACTCATTTTCATTTTAATTAAATGAGATACCTATAATAAAGTGTGCTCATCTAGGTCATTGTTTGTTTTTTGTATATAAAGAGCAAATGTGAACAATAGCCCAACAGACATTAACAAAGTTAATGAACTGAGTGATTTCAAATCAAATGGGTAACTCTCAACAGAGAGCTCTGATGGGCCAATCAATTGGTTCACTGCAACTCAGAAAATAATCAAAAATACAAGTAATTCATACAGATATGCATGGGATATACAATTAAAGGTATATTATGTGATCTTTCCAGGGAACGCCCTCAACATAAAAAAAAAATAGAAAGCAGATTTTCTTGCAGATTTACATTTCTGATCATAAATCATGCATACATTCCAAGTTACAAGGCGATACGATTCTTAATTACTTCAAAATCATGGTTTTAGAGTAAAAATAAACTGTCGGAATCCCGACAGTTTATATTTTTCACTCTAAATTCACTCTAAAACCATGGTTTTGAGGTAATTAGGAATATCCCTCTGTAACTTGGAATGTATGTATGATTTATGATCGGAAATGTAAATCTGCAAGAAAATCTACTTTCTAAAAAAATCATGAATAGAGGGCGCTCTCTGGAAAAGATCACATAATATGCCTTTAAAGAAGGGAAATATTGAAGATTGTTTCAACATTTTGCATGTTTATTGAAAAGTCACACACATACAACATTTAGTACCCCTAAACGTGGATACCTCGATACTGTTGGATACCCTAAAGTGCGTTGCCCCCTAAAAAGTACCCCTTTTCAGAAAGATGTGGACGACGTCGTGTGATGAAATCTGGACCCTTTTCGACATTTATTTGTGGACACGGATGCGTACCCGCTTGGTATGTTCGCTGACGCCCCCCTGAAAGTCCCCTCAATCACTCGGCATAAAAAGGTAACAGGAAACTTGTAATTGACATTCATTTAATAGCCTTATATTGCTCAGTAATGCACTTATCAATTGTATCCCCGGCCCCCGGGGGACCAGGGGCATAGCAGGGACCATGCGGGGACCGTACGTTGCCCGGCTATGCGGGGGCGTGTACCGGGGACGTACAAAACATGCCCCCGCATAGCTGGAGCGTGTAGCGGGGGCGTATACCACTGAAAAATAAGCCGGGGAGTGGCCGGGCAGTGTAGCAGGGGCGTGCGCTAGGGTACACATGCACACCACGGACCATAGCCGGGGTGTGCACATACATAGCGGGGGCGTACGCTTTGGTACACAAAATGTATACACCGGAAGAGTAGCAGGGGTGTATACACTTTGTCCCGGCTATGGGGGCCGGGACTGTAACGGGGACATACACAAAATGGTGCCCCGCCCTGCGGGGACCGTCACTACACGACTGTACCCGGGACGTCACATCGGCAATTTGTACGTCCCGGCCCTAATCCCCGCTATCCCCGGGGCCGGGACTGCAATTGATAAGTGCATAACTTGGACTGGGATCACGAAAAAGAAATTCACCATAAATAACAGTGTTTGGGAAAACAAAATAACAGTGTTTGGGAAGGGGGGGGGGGGGGTGGTGTCAAGATGATAAAAATGTCAGGCTATCACCAAAGTATTTATGGAATACTCCCTTATCGGGTTGTAGAGGTGCACTTTTATGCTTTAGGACATGTTTTTTAGCATTCACATTTTTGAGCGAGTGAAAACGTAGTGATTATTACGGCGTTACGCTATGCAATATGCATCAGGGATATTAATAATTATGTATGCATATGTACATGTTTGGTTGAGCATTTGAGCTAATGTTTATGTTGGGTTGCTTCATCAGCTGTCGTTATTGGGCGAACAAATCCACCCTAAAACACTACTTTCGCGAAAGGGACTACTTTTGGTTGCGCAAAACTAGTCCTTTCTCAAAACGACTCTTTATGAATGGCTCGGATTGTGTGGCTCGGATTGTTTACAAATCAAATGTTAAACATTTAAAATACCTAAATAGATTTTAAAAAGTGGTGAATAAAGTATTTGAATCCTCCACTCCTTTATAATACTGAGAATGATCCATATAAATTAATTTCTTCAAACATCGAAATTGTGCGATAAAACTAGATAACACCGTGGAAGTATGATAAACTGTAACCATACGGTAAAAAAAGATTGGGCGCGATGAGCAAAGAGACTCTCTTTGAGAAGATACTATTCTTGCGCAAGACACCGGTTAATGCTCCCATACACGGGGCAGTTTTGTCAGCAGCATAGGCTATGATATAACCAAGCCTATTTGATATTACGGTATGCGAGGCCTCCTAGGAGTAGGAGGTAGGGCTTGTCTAGGCTTTTCTGATTTCTGTATGACGCTGCTTCCAACAAAGTCAAAGGCCTAATCATGATTGAATTACCAATGCCGTAGTATGGTTATAAAATAGTGTTGGTTTATTTATGTGTTTGTTTATTTGTCTGTATGTTTGATTTGTGTATTTGTTTAATTATTTGTTTGTTGATTTGCTTGTCTATATGTTTGTTTGCTTAATTTTTGTTTAATTGTTTGTTCTGGTGTTTATTTATTTGTGTTTATTTATTCATTTTATTCATTTGTGTATTTGTTTTGTTCATTTATTCATTTGTTTGTTTATTTGCTTAATTTTGTATGTTTATATGTTTATTTATTTGTTTATTTATTTGTTTGTCTTTTTGATTGTTTGTGTGTTTGATTTGTGTGTACTTATAAGAGGTACATTGTGGGTGTAGATATGAGTATGATTTGACATTGTGGGAGTATTTCGGCATTGTGGGCGTACCCCCACA
Source organism: Ophiura sarsii (assembly GCA_035610835.1). Lineage (NCBI taxonomy): Eukaryota > Metazoa > Echinodermata > Ophiuroidea > Amphilepidida > Ophiuridae > Ophiura > Ophiura sarsii. Next base: position 30,523,450 of record CM069455.1, read on the forward strand.
ATGAACAGTTTCCAAATGGTATATGAGGATACTGTGAACGTGTTAAAAGCAACAACAAATATACCCCCAGAACGATTTGTTTGTTTTGTGTGTGTTATTTGTCATCTTAAAAGATACACTTTGCCACCCAACTATATGAATGGCGCCATCTATCTTAGTCAACTCCCACAATGTACATACAAAAAATACCCCCACAGTACAAATAATTACCCCCGTAGTGCACTCCTGTACCAACAAAAAATCCAACTCCCAAAATGCATATTTATACTCATTGTGTACTCCCACAGCGCACAAACACAAATACCCCCGCAATGTATCTGGTGCGGGTATTAGTGGTTTGTTTTTCTATTTGTTTGTTCGTTTATTAATTTTTGGTTTGTTATTTTGTTCATCTATTTGTTTAATTATTTGTTTGTTATCTATTTGTTTGTTTGTTTATATCAGCTGTACATAAGTTCTTGAAATGAAAAAAGAAATGTTTTGAATTTGTAGTACTGTGAAACTGATTTTATGCTGTTTCCATGCGGGAATAGAACAATAAATCCGGGGGGGGGGGGGGGGTTCTCGCCTAATATGGTATACAGAGATGTGCCGCTCTAATGGGTCGCTTTTTTTGCAAAAAATCCCTAAACATGGTGTATGATTTGTGCTGGAAAAGTTGCGAAAATTGGGTCTATTTTCCAGATAATTTGCGAAATTGGGTCTATAATGAAGCAATATCCTTAAAAAATGAGTACCATTTTTTACCAAAATCACCCTTAGAAATGGATTTTAGGGATAGTCTAAAAACAATACCTTTATTTTCTAAAACGCGACCATAGTCACTATGTAATACCACCGACCATACGTCACTATGTAATTGTTCTGACGAAATTGTCCAGAAAAGGGAGTATTTTAAGCGAAATAGTTTAAATGTTTTTCTAAAAGTAAGATTCCTTAATTTTTTTCCTTATTTTTCTTATCATAAAAAGGAGTCTGTCAATGGATTAAATTCGAAAAAATATGGGTTTTTTCGGTGATCATGTGATATAGAAGTTAGGTAGAAAAGATCAATGATGAGAGCGAGACTGAAACTTTATTAACCTGTAATGCTGACGTTAAAATGACATGCAGCCTCGTTCCTACTGCTATCAGTAGCATTACATACAACTTGTTCAGATCCAACAGTGAACTTCGATCCTGACGATGGTGTACATTCTACTACAAGGTTTGTGTCGGCATTGTCGTCTGCCGTGGGAACGTTCCAATTCACCAAAGCCTTGAAAGATCCAGGGTCTGTCGATTGTGATACGTGAACTGGACAGGGTAATATCTTCGGTGCCTCATCATCTGAAAACAAATAATGAAAGTTTAAATTATATTCAAGCAATTTTTTTGGGAATACCGTATGTGTTTTGTGTGAATTGACCAAAATGAGCAGATTAGTGAGGCTGAGCTGGCGGAAATCCGTGTGGATTAAAAATATAGAGAGCTTACGGCAACTAAGTGCGATTGCGGTATATGGCTCCCTCAATCCAATTCGAGATCAAGTTAGGGCTAAGCTACCATCACACGTAGCTGTGCCAGATCGAGATGGTGCCGTATAATAATGCTCAAGTCATTTCGTGCTAGAAAATGCTCTCTTGCTTCCACATATTCCGTCTGCCAGTCTCCTGAATCCATTACTACCGGAATAGCCCACAATTCCATTATATGATTATAGATAATGTTGACAACTTAAATAATACTTGTATGGTGAGATAGTGAGGAATAAGGCCAACAAAAAAGGTGTTTGCTTGCCCATATCCGACTGACCGTGTCTGCCGTGCCGACCGTTTTCCTTTTTTCTTTAATTTTTTTTTAAAATTTGGGGTCAACAATTCTCGAAAAACACACACTCAGGTGACACAAATTGTAAACAATTTGTTTTGAGAGTTGTATTACCGGTTAAACCGTGCGTAGCATATCCCGCACGCCGCTCAGATTTCATTGCGATCGCGATCGTCACATTTGGTTAGTCGCCATCTTTATTTATTTTTATTCTTAGTCTAAATCCTCAGTCAGTCGTTTAACAATATCGATATAATGCATGTATGATTGGCCAACTTTGATTTCTACCGGGTTTTTATTTCTAGAAACGTTATCGTAATAATTTTGACATGTATACTTGGTACAACAAGGCCGTTTCGACCGGTTTATTTGGGAATTTATTTTTAGAAACGTTATCGTAATAATGTTGACATTTATATTAATTTGGTACAACAAGGCTGTATCAGAATGAATGAAACTGGAGCTGGATTTAAACTCAATGCAGTTTGTATACGTGTACAATGTGCGGACGGTCGGTCTATGAGCAGTATGTGAGAAGAATGCCGCACGGGTCAGCGCGACCGCGAGTACGAAGTATTACGTTAGGGTTAGGGTTTAGGGTTAGTGTACATTTACATACTTTTCAAGATGGTATTGAAGAAAAAAAGACCTACCGACCCTACCCTTCTGTAGCGGCTATGGGCAAGCAAACACTTTATTTTTTGGCCTAACCCTCACCCATCAGTTGTCTAGACGCTCGCTACCACAAATTGAAGGATGAACTAGCCGGAGTTGCGTTAATTACTTAATGCAGACCTGTTACATAAAACGTAGGTGCAAATGTAAAACCACCAGATATAAATCTACACGTAGCTAACTTCATCAGCTTCGGCCAATCCCAAATCAATTTCGGATTTAATTGTTGGCCAAATTAAGGGATTACGATTTCAATGCAAGATTTGATAATTGAAAGTCAAATAAGTGTTCTACATAATATTTAGAATACGGAGGAATCGACTAGTTTTACAAACCTGCTACATCGACGCTAAAACCACACTTAGCTCTATTTCCATAAATATCAAAAGCTTCACACACAACCTCCGTGATTCCGATGATAAACTTAGATCCAGACGCTGGGGTACAACTGACAGCAGGGTTTGGATCAGAATTATCTACCGCAGTTGGGTCATTCCAGTTAACTACAGTAGTGGAGAGTCCAGGATCTGTAGATCTGAAAAAGCTCAACGGACATGGAGCGATCTGTGGCGCCTCATTATCTGTTTTTTATGAGAGAAGAAAAAGAAAACATCAATAGCTTTCTCCAAAAATGATTAGATCGAATTCCAGTAACATACACCTCGCTTGATCAAATAATTTAACTAAGAATAGTGATTTCAGAGTGATTCTTGTATTCGCCAGCAGAAAGGTTCAACCTTTGCCTTGCGCACGCGAGTGCTGAACGCTGAGCGTGTATGGCAAGTATTTTGCACAAAAGAAAACTGTGTTTTTTCTAGAAAAAACTATGGCAATCGACGATAAAATAGTTTTCTCTTTCGATTTGATAAACCTTGTTTTTCGATTTGATTGTAATAGTTTTTGATAAAGCTGGTATATCGGTCGAGAAATCCAGTTTTTCGAAAAACAATAACAATCGCATCAATAAACTTGGTTTTCAGATTTGATAAACCTGATTTTCGATCGAAAAACCTGGTTTATCTCTGCTATTGTGCAAAATACTTGCCATAAGCGTGTTGACAATAACATTCATGACACCATAATTGAGCCAATTAGGTCGGATAAAAGTCGTGCTGTTCTGCTTACCAAATAGCAGATTTCCAGACTTCCATGTTTACGCTTTATACCATACGCATATACGCGCTCATTTGGTTACAGAAAATAAATGCTGCACTTGCTAAAACACCTATGACATGTAAATACGAACCTATATGGGTACATCGGGCTAGTTTGAATGTTTCCGAAATAACTGCAAAATATACAATCGAAATATTGAATGATTTAAGTGGACAAACCTGTTACATTGACGCTAAAACCACACTTAGCTCTATTTCCATTAATATCAACAGCTTCGCATACACCTTCCGTAATTCCAATGACAAACTCAGTTCCAGACGCTGGTGTACAACTGACTGCAGGGTTAGGATCAGTATTATCTACGGCGGTAGGATCAGGCCATGTTACTACAGCTTTAGCAAGCCCATGATTTGTAGAGCTTAACAAAATTGCAGGACAGTTAGCGATCTTTGGTGCCTCGTTATCTGAAAGGAAACATATATTTAAGTTAATTTTGTTTGACCTGTGCCACGTTGTAGCAAAGTTTGGAAAAATTGTAGTTTATGTCCCAAATACTGGTATACCAGAATCGCACGATATTGGCGCATGAAATATGCCAGTATCGCTTGATTCTGGTACAATTTTATTGTACTAGTATCGTCCAAATTGTGTTCCAGTATCGAGCGATGCTGAAACGTTTTTTACGTTCCAGTATCGGGCGATACTGGTAATGCTCCCAGTAGTGGTTTGTCCCAGTATTGGACGATGCTGGTACACTGACTTTTGTACCAGTATCGAACAATACTGGGTGTTCATGTATCGGTAGATACTAAGTACAGAATCCGGGACCTAAATTACACTTTTTCTCAATGTTTCATCACAGTCGATATCTGACACAGTGGCGTCCAACCCCGGTAGACGTCTTTATACCCGTACCGTACCACAATATAGCGAAAACCTGGTTTATCTCTACAATTGTGCAAAATACTTGCCATAAGCGTGTTGACTATAATATGCATGACACCATATATAATTGAGCCAATTTATATGCGCACGTTGTGTTGGTCGGATAAAAGACGCGCTGTTCTACTTACCCCATGCAAGATTCTCGGGGGCAGATTCAATTCCATGTTTACCCTTACCATACGCGCTCGTTTGGTTACAGAAATATAATGCTGCACTTGCTAAAACACCTTTGACATGTAAGAACCTATAGGTGTACATCGGGCTAGTTTGAATGTTTCCGAAATAACTGCAAACGTATCAAGATATACAATCGAAATATTGAATGATTTAAGTGGACAAACCTGTTACATTGACGCTAAACCCACACTTAGCTCTATTTCCATTAATATCAACAGCTTCGCATACAACTTCCGTGATTCCAATGACAAACTCAGATCCAGACGATGGTGTACAACTGACTGCAGGGTTTGGATCAGTATTATCTACGGCAGTAAGATCAGGCCATGTTACTACACCTTTAGCAAGCCCAGGATTTGTAGAGCTTGACACGATTGCAGGACAGTTAGCGATCTTTGGTGCCTCGTCATCTGAAAGGAAACATATATTTTTGTAAATTTTGTTTGCGTTGTAACACAGTTTGACCTGTGTCACGTTGTAGCAACGTTTGGAAAAATTGTACTTTAGTGTCCCAAATACTGGTATACCAGTATCGCACGATATAGGCGCATGAAATTTGCCAGTATCGCTTGACTTTTGTACCAGTATCGAACGATACTGGGTGTTCAAGTATCGGTCGAAACTAAGTACAGAATCTGGGACCTAAACTACACTTTTCCCCAATGTTACATCACTGTCGATATCTGACACAGTGGCGTCCAACCCCGGTGAACGTCTCACCCGTACCGTACCACACTATTTAGCGACTCTCTGACCCGGTCTGAAATGAGCCATGGTCCTCCTGGAACCATAGTCCGGCCTCCATAGACATACACGGAATGAAGCGTGAAACTAGTATTGCGTCAAGAGATGAATTTAAGGTTTATGACTGCGTACGACTATTTTAAGGTTCATGTTTGCAATCGGTGACGTTGTTTTTGGTACCAAGGGATATCCCTGATGGGGCGGCACGCCCCCAAGGGGTAATTCCGAGGTACCAAAACAAAGTCACCGATTACAAGCATGAACCTTAAAATAGTGTTGCAAAGTTACCAATCTTATTCATAACTGTCACTTGATGTTGATAAGCATCCAAAATGTAAATGTAAGTTATTCTAAAGGTTTATTTTGACTTTGGAGTTCGTATTTTTGTGTGATTTCCTCATTAGGTAAATATAAACCACCCCATTGAATAATGAAGCATTCTAGGGATTCCCCTACTACGTCATTGTTTTTCTTCGGGTTGGCCAATAGCAGAGAAGCATTAGCAATAGCAAGGAAGCATTTTGGAATAGACCAATCAGAGTACAGCAATCATTATGCATGTTCGAGGCCACCAATTAACCTAAAACTTTTCGATGTGCAAACAATCACAGAAAATACAAAATAAAATCAAGACAGAATACAGTGGATTATACGCTATTTTCTTCTTTCCCGATCCTGTAAGACTTCAGAAGCATGGAAACATCAATTTTGCCAATTGGATCTAATAATAAGAAAATGTAACTTCATCTTACCTGAGCCTCAGATCTACCGAATAAATAAAAGCTTTTTTTGGTTAGTTTATTTAATCATTGAAAAAGACAACGCCGATGTCTCATCATATTCATGGATCCATGGATCAAAGTCGAATTACTTCAACAACCGTATGTTTATGGTCAATTGATGGGTAATTCAATCAAATACCAGCTAAATCGTTCTTGGTATTCTGTATTAACAACTTCCAGTCTAAACTTCGATGTTACTGCACGTTCAAAGATTCTTTTGATTTTGAAAATTACATTGTTCTTTTTAACCAGTCTCGTAGATCCCTATTTTGTAAATTAAGAGTTAGCGCTCACTCACTCATGATTGAAAAGGGGCGATATGTATACCCGATAATCCCCCCAAATGAAAGGATATGCATGTCATGCAATCTAAATGTCATCGAAGATGAATTTCACTTCATTATGAAATGCCCGCTCTATAATGATATGCGTACTAAAATGATATCTGAAATTGGTGAAATATATGATCTTGATAACTTAGATGACAATGACATTTTCTTGACTATAATGAGGGTTAACGAATTTGATTGCATTCGTCCAGTTATTAATTTTGTAAACTCTGCATTTGAGTTGCGTACATCTTCAGGAGTTTAAATTGTATATGATATATATGTATCTATATTTTATACTTATGTACATTTGTTTGTTATAATTTGTTTGTTTGTTTGTTTGTTTGTTTCCTTATCTTTGTGTACTTTGACCATACCTATATGTTTGGTGAATGTCAAATAATAAATACATAATGCGAGAGTATAACAAAGGCTTGCAATAGAGACGACGTTTTTTCGGAGAGTAATTCCTACAACATTAAATAATTGGGATCCTGAATCTTTTTGACAATCAAATCTCTTTTGTATTGTCTCTAAGTCATGTTAGTAGTTTCTTCTGGTTGCAGTAAACATGACAACAATTAAATGGGTTGCCCTGATATTATGGCTACTATAAATGGGCCTAGGAGTAGGCTCGTATACGTAAGCCTAGTAAACTGAGTAGCCTAGGCTAAAGTTTATCTCTCGCCAGGTCCGGTTTTGCAACACAATTGATGAAGACGCCTGATTTTGATTTAAAGACATTTGTTGAATTGCAACATTTGTAAAGCCACCTTTGAGTTGACAAGACACATTATTGTCGGTTTTTTTGCTTGTCGATTGTAGTTTTTTAGCCCCCTGTCCTCATCTGTTTTGTTTATCACATGCTTTTTGATACGAGCGTGTTTGCCTATGAGACGAGCAATACGTTAGAGCAGTGTTTAGCTTTCCAGCCTTTTCTCTTTATGAAGCTATACATGTACATCCTTGTACTGGTGTCATTTAGCATGTTGCCAAATGAAATCGCTTAAAAAATCAAAGTTTATCAAGTTCATGCAGCTTACAATCCATTTTTTTAATTGCCTGAAAATTTCGCGAGTCACTGAGAATGAGAGGACATTCAGTACAGTCAGTAGGCTAGCCGCCCGGTGCTGGCGGAACAAACACACAGTGATTCTCCGCCCCGCCCGCCCCGCCCCAAGTCAATTTTGGAGGTCATGGCAATATCAATAACCTGCGCTGTGCGTTCGCGTTTCAATATAACGATCAATTTGAGTGGAAGCGCAGCGCGAGTTATAAATGCCCTATGCCAACCTATACTTGACTGTACAGGGCGGACTATGGCTCCAGGGGATAATGTCTCCTACTACACCGAGTTAACGTCTTACTTGTACTACTATACATCGTAGCAAAACTGTCATCACTGTCAAACCAGGTTGGTGTCTTACCTGTACTACATCGTAACAAATATTCGTAGCGTCCAAACCAGGTAGGTGTCTTACCTGTACTACATCGCTCTCTGATCCAGTAGCGTCCTAACCAGATAGGTGTCTAATACCTGTACTACATCGTAACAAAGATTCGTAGCGTCCAAACCAGGTAGGTGTCTTACCTGTACTACATCGCTCTCTGATCCAGTAGCGTCCTAACCAGATAGGTGTATTACCTGTACTACATCGTAACAAAGATTCGTCTCTGTCGCTCTCTGATCCAGTAGCGTCCAAAGCAGGTAGGTGTCTTCCTTGTACTATATCGTAACAAAGATTCGTCTCTGTCGCTCTCTGATCCAGTAGCGTCCAAACCAGATAGGTGTCTTACCTGTACTACATCGTAACAAAGATTCGTCTCTGTCGCTCTCTGATCCAGTAGCGTCCTAACCAGTTTAGGTGTCTTACCTGTACTACATCGCAACAAAGATTCGTCTCTGTCGCTCTCTGATCCAGTAGCGTCCAAACCAGGTAGGTGTCTTACCTGTACTACATCGTAACACAGATTCGTCTCAGTCGCTCTCTGATCCAGTAGCGTCCAAACCAGATAGGTGTCTTACCTGTACTACATCGTAACAAAGATTCGTCTCTGTCGCTCTCTGAACCAGTAGCGTCCAAACCAGATAGGTGTCTTACCTGTACTACATCGTAACAAAGATTCGTCTCTGTCGCTCTCTAAATCAGTAGCGTCCTAACCAGGTAGGTGTCTTACCTGTACTACATCGTAACAAAGATTCGTCTCTGTCGCTCTCTGATCCAGTAGCGTCCAAACCAGGTAGGTGTCTTACATGTACTACATCGTAACAAATATTCGTTTCAGTCGCTCTCTGAACCAGTAGCGTCCTAACCAGGTAGGTGTCTTACCTGTACTACATCGTAACAAAGATTCGTCTCTGTCGCTCTCTGATCCAGTAGCATCCAAACGAGGTAGGTGTCTTAACTGTACTACATCGTAACAAAGTATCATCGCGTCACTCTCTGATCCAGTAGCGTCCTAACCAGGTAGGTGTCTTACCTGTACTACATCGTAACAAAGATTCGTCTCTGTCGCTCTCTGATCCAGTAGCGTCCAAACCAGGTAGGTGTCTTACATGTACTACATCGTAACAAATATTCGTTTCAGTCGCTCTCTGAACCAGTAGCGTCCTAACCAGGTATATAGGTGTCTTACCTGTACTACATCGTAACAAAGATTCGTCTCTGTCGCTCTCTGAACCAGTAGCGTCCTAACCAGATAGGTGTCTTACCTGTACTACATCGTAACAAAGTATCATCGCGTCACTCTCTGACCCTGTGGCGTCCAAACCATGTTGGTGTCTTACCTGTACTACATCGTAACAAAGTTTCATCGCTGTCACTATCTGAGCCATTGGCGTCCAATCCGGCTTGGCGTCTTACAACTTGGCAATTTTGTTTAACATCCGGTCGTTCCAGCTTAGTAGGCGTTAATTCCCATCTTGCTCGATTGACTATAACACCATTTTTGTTTCGTATTGCCTTTTGCCCTCGATATGTTACGTCTGTCTCTGTTGCTATGATTACTTGTCAATGAAATAATGAATACATTAAAAAAACAAAAAAATGAATGAATAAATAGGTGAATAAATAAATAAATGAATAATCGAATAGGTAAATAGGTGAATAAATGAATAAATAAATAATGAATATTGAATAAATTAATAAATTAATAGATGTATAAACCAGCAAATGAATACATGAATACATGAATACATGAATACATGAATACATGAATACATGAATACATGAATACATGAATACATGAATACATGAATACATGAATACATGAATACATGAATACATGAATACATGAATACATGAATACATGAATACATGAATACATGAATACATGAATACATGAATACATGAATACATGAATACATGAACACATGAACACATGAATACATGAATACTGAATATTGAATACTGAATATTGAATATTGAATAATGAATAATGAATAATGAATAATGAACAATGAATAATGAATAAATAAATAGGCGAATGCTACCACTACCATCCTGGCGTCTCGTGTCATATTTTTTGACAATAAATAATTTCAATAAATAAATGAATGAATAAATGAAATAATTTCTTTTTGAACATTTAATGCAAAATAGATTTAAATAAGCTGTCTGCGCTTGATATAGAGCCACGGGAACATGAAAGCATAATTATTATAAGAGGTTTTTTGTTGTTGTTCCATTTTAAATTTCAAAGTAACACCGAATATTTCCGTTCCATTTTAAAATTAACATCGCACAATTCAGTCCATTTTCAAATATCCACCTAGCATTTCTGTCCATTTTCAAGTAAACACCTTATATTTCAGTTCCATTTTGAAATCAGCATCCCACAATTTAGTTCCATTTGTTAAATTAATACCCAACATTTTTGTCCATTTTCACTAAAAAATCTTATATTTAATTTAAAATTTAAAATTAGCACTCGACAATTCAACTCCATTTTTTAATCAACACCGAAATATTCAGTACCATTTTTAAACGTTCGAGCGTATCAATGTCAGTTCATGCTCTTTCATAACTCGCCATAGAGCTTCATCGTGTTTATAGATAGAAGCTTTCTTCCAGCCATTTTATGGCAAAAGGATGTATCTTATATGTACTTTCCTAATGATATACTTCCTTTTAATATGGACTGTGTTAACTTGGTTCAATAATCCTCACTTAGGAAAAGGTTGCAACTTTTAAAGACAATAAAAGTAATATAGGGGAATATGGAGCAACTGGACCGTGGGGCAAGTGGACCGAAATGAAGGATTTTGTAATTGTATGGGATACTGCTTTCTTTTGAACAATACGACTTTTGTTGATACTTGACATATATCTTTACCTTCTACAATCCAAAACATTTGGAACTTTAGGGTATTTACACATGTGATTTTTCTCCATATCTTTGAAGCTAACTCCTTGAGTGACTGATTGAAAATTCACAGATAGTATGGGCGATATATGAAGATGGGTTTAGATCATGTTTAATGTACTTTATATGATTGACAGATATGCAACAGTAAACATATACATGCAGTACAGTCGTCTTAAGATACTAGGTGCATATTGCATTTGATGGGTGCTATATTGTAGTGTACTTAGGGACGAAATATGATTAAAACCATAGGCTGTGGTTGAAATGACCGTAAAATGGCGCATATTGCTAATTTGGGACATTGGTGGTTTGGATTTCCGATCAATATTATCATTTAAAGAATGCTTCAACTTAAATCATTATCACGGGTATTCATTTGGTAGAGTTATTAGTTCATGAATTTGCAAATAACAAAGTACACCATTTCTTACTTATCTAAAGACACTCGTCTACTTGTAGGACCCGAACGCCGTAATATTTGCGAATTCAAAGATACTCACTGGCTACAGAAATCTGTGTAATGGCTAAAAACAAAAATGCGGTTTTGCCTTTTTTTCTGAAATGTATTGGAGTTATTGATTTATGACAAATGGTGGTATGTTTTAAAACATTTTGGCGTAAAATGTATTACGTCACAGGCGTGTTTTAATAACGTTTCATCTCGACAAAGTGCTACGTCATTTGTTGGGGTAAGTGGTCCGAAGGGGTGGGGGGCAACTGGACCGCCTGCAAAAACTTGTAAAATTCATTTTGAAAATGAGTTGTTAGTGTCAATAAAACATGACTCGGTATTGAAATGTGAATAGAATATGAAATAATTCACATTCTTTCAGGTTCTTAGACATTTTGGGGCATTTCAGGTCTAATACCACTATTTCTGATATTGAAGGATTACAATATGACATAAAATTGCTTTAGAATGGTTTAAAACCTCGGTATTATGAATTACATCTTTATTATATTTTGAATGGTGTCTGTAAAGGTATTTGCTATGACGAAATATCATGATTTATGTATTTTATCCACTGCTTTTTGTGTATATCAACCGTTGGGTCATCATTGTCATATTGACTAACTTCCCCTGTAACATGAAAAGCTGGCTAAATATCAAGATGGTTTATTATAAGTACTAAATGATGATTATATGAAGTAAATGAAATCATTATATATATAGACAAATGTACGGGGCGTCTGAATATCACAACCATGTAACCATTTAACTAGGTTCATACCGTATTATCTAATAAACGTGCAGTCGAAAATTGCGCTTGCTTTGTACACCATTAGTATTACTATTGCTTTTTACACGTTAACCACGAAAACTGTATACAACATGGGTTTCATGAGACCTGTATCATTTTTACACGTTAAATAATATGGAAATGAGTTTGTAAAGAAAAAACTGCTTAGTTATCGTGTTGTCAATCAATGATTTCTGTGTATTCTAACCGTTGGAACATATAGGTCCAGTTGCCCCAACGATGGGGCAACTGGACCGTGCCAAGTAAAGTTTTTAGTTAGTGGTAATTGGCCTTTTGTTTGGATATTTTTTAACATTGATTATATGTTATATGTAAACAGTTACATGGGTGATATTTTCATAGCAATTCCATAAATATTTACACGAGCTTTAAGCTTTTATATCATGAAATATGCTTAACCGGTCCAGTTGCCCCATCCTCCCCTACTGCCTTTTACCACTACATGATTTATGGAGAAAAAAGCTAACTTTGATCATGTTAAAAGGAAGCATACTGATAGAAATCTACATATACGATACATTCTTTTGCCATAAAAGGGCTGAGTCGTTCCCGTATGGAACAGTCTTCAACAAGAAAATGTTGTTCGCAACAGAGGCAGGAACCCAGGATTTCAAGTGCCGCTCACACAGACACCTTCTCTACATTCTCTTTTATGACACCCTTCAAACCCTTTCAACATTATGACTATGACTGATGGTTCCAGCGTAGGTTTAAATGCTTAATTGGTTTAGGAGATGGTGGATGGATGCCCTGTAAAGCATGTAGCCAGCTGGGCTGGTGTAATACTGCCATGTGTCCCGACAGGTGACGATAGGCAGCTCCTGGTAGAATTATGTCCCGAGTTTGTAGTCTAGGTTCTCTCGATTTCCATAACCTCTAGATTTTTATTTTTTATTTTCTTTATATTTTGGTGTTTTTTCGCTATATATGCTTGGGCTTTTATCTGATTCTTTTTTCGCTTTCATTGGCAACCCATGCCCATTTATGTTGCATGTAATATACATGTTTTCAGAGTTGCAGTGAATAAACTGATTGGCCAATCAGAGCTCTTTGTATGTTTGTAGAGAGTTACCAGTTTGATTTATAATCACTCAATTCATTAACCTTGTCTGTTGGGCTATTGTTCACATTTGCTCTGTATATACACCCTCACTGGCATGCTCACAAAATCATCATCCCTCAAATTTCTGTCCATTTTCAAATAAACACCCCACATTTCTGTCCATTTTCAAATAAACATCTTATAGAATGACGACGATCTCACATTTAAAATTTTAGAAACTGGGTTCGATTTGGCTAAAATTGGGTAGAATGACTCAATAGTAATTATATAGTGCACCATTAGTTCATTATTAAGTGAACACGAAAGACGCGTCAATGAGTAGGCATGGCCGAACGGTTAAGACTATGGACTAGAACACTTTTGGATTCTCCCCGCATCTGTTCGAGTCCTGCTGAATACCTTTTTGTAAAAAGCGGTTTAGTCTGTGTGATGGAAAATGGTGTATATTTTTACTCCGCATATTTTCATCCATGGTTGTAATCGTCTACCTACAGAGTATCTTTCTGCATTGTGACCACGATGTTTCACATTTCTTATGTGTGGGAGCATTTTGATATCAAAGATTATGATATTATCTGGTATTTGCACCGGTTTATCGGAGGGAAGCAAGTAGGTGAATAAAAGTCGTGACCCCTGTCCTAGAACTATTTACAAATAAACATATGTTTGATAAAGTAGGCCTACCTTAGGAACATTCATTGTGCACGAAGTTTTATTTTTTATTTTTTTATTTATTTTTATTTATTCACGGTATAAACAAATAGCCAGCAGGCAGCATAAGCTGAAAAAGCCGGCTTTACAATGTACAACAGTTTAATACAATAAATATATCAAAAATACATGCAAACAAATATTACAACGAAATACATACCTCAGCAAAATACATTAATCATCCAAAACGCCATTGAGCTTTTTTATAATGTAAGGAATGGTGGATTTTTGGTATTTGTTGGTATTGCACAATGGTTGAGGAAATATGTTGCTGCGACGGAGGTTGTGGTTAATAGATCTCTTCTCTGGGAAAAGGTGGCGATGTCTTTCAGAGTTGAGGACCTGCTGACCAAACTTCAAAACTAATTCTTCCCTGCGATCGACAAGACTAGTGATGTTGAGTTCGCGAAGCGCAGACTCGTAGTCTTGATAGTTGTTGCCAAGGATGATTTTGCAAGTGCGTTTTTGAATCCTTTCAATTTGGTAGCTTTGACTTTTAGTAAGCGCGGGATGCCAGACAGCACAAGCATATTCCAAAATTGGTCGGATATAGGTTTGAAAAATAGTCAGCATGTCCTCACTGGGGCAGCATGTTTACGAGGAGCATATAACATAAATAATCGTCTACTCGCACGAGATATCATGTTTTTGACTTGGATGTTCCATTTGAGATTGTTTTGGATTTCAACTTAAGACCAAGTAATTTCATGTGATCGACAACTTGCAAGACTTCACCACCAAGAGAAAGTTGTAGAAGTAGGATAGGGTTTTAAAAAAGTTTACATGTAAAACATGACATTTGGTTGGTTTAGGCAGCATATAGTTAACCTTACACCAATCATCTAAAGCATTCAGATGGTGTTGGAGTTGATGAGTGTTTGTTTTAGAGTTGATAATTTCTGCCAGGGTGAGATCATCGACAAATTACCATCGATCAGAAGAAGTTTCAGCAGCGTCATTAACCATCACAGTAAAGATACCGGGCCCTAACTTTGTTCCCTGTGGAACACCACAATTGATGGTTTTGAGACTAGAAAGTTGGCCTTTGTGCTTAACGCATTGAGTACGATGTGCCAAAAAACTACTGATCGTTGGAATTATTGAGGGTCTCACTCCGGAAGAAATAATTTTGTTAACAGCAACATTATGGTTTCTGCTACGACGTCTCAAAATCAGTTACGATATGATGTTGCGATCCATTGAAAATAGATCTTTATCGACTCAAAAATAATAGTAAAAATTATGTTTTTTATTAAACCAGAAATCATATTTTGAATAAATAGGACTTCCCCTTCAAAATGAACCTAACTTGAACAAAATAGATCCGTCACAATCACGAGTTGTAAATGACCCAATTTTTATTTGTTTTTCTTGAAATCTCGGTATACGCTGGTATACGGACGGGCCCGGGCGAACAAAAAAAGAAGTCATTTTCACGCTTGGCTTCTGGTGACCATGGTCAAATAATGAACCCACTGTGTTTACAATAAGACAATAACAACAAATATATACAAACACCGGTGAATGTCTCAACGAAAAATAAGCAAGGACATTCACCGGCGGGGACTTGAACCCCGGTCTCCCAAACTCTCGACAGGCGCCTTAACCATTAGGCCACTAATAATACACCAATTGAACCAGGTGTAAGTGTTTTGGCGACGGGATATAACAATTCACATAACACTCTAACATGAGACATTTGACCAAACACAGTTGGGATCACATAAAGTAATACAAGAGGAAACTGAATAAATTAAATATATGTAATATATAAAGCAGTTTACCAGCCCACGGTGTTATACTTCAGTTCCATTCTAAAGTTAGTACCCACAATTCAGTTCAATTTCCAAATAAACACCACACATTTCAGTTACATCTTTAACACTTAAACACAAATTTAAATTACAAATATTCAATATGAAAACAATTGAAAAATATGTTTCAATTGGAATTTGAATACTGTAATCACGCAAGGAAAGTCACAATATTTCATCTACACAAATCGTCTCAAATGTTTCACTTACCCAAACATGCAAATATAACCATGAACGTTAGATACAGTCTTAGATGTTCCATGTTAAACATACTCCTAATCCAAAGTTGAAGCAGTTGTCGCATTACTTATTATTAATTGCCATAATATTACTAATATTACTAAAACTAGCCAAATATATGTCAATACTCAATAGTGAGCGCCCTAGGTAAACACCTTGCTCTCTACTGATGGGGGAACTCTTGATACTGAGAATTTTAAAGACGATACAAAATGGACCATAATAATAAAGTATAAAGTACCACAATTCTGGAAAGGGATCATTCGATATAATTTAATTACCTTATTGTTTTCTTTCAAGGATCATTAAAAATGTAATTATAATAATCAATCATGATAGAATTTAATTACCTTTATTGTTTTCTTTCAAGGATCATTAGATGTTATCATAATAAGCAAACATTCCAAAAAGACATCAGATACGTATATAAATTAAAATCCATTAAAACCAACTAATTAGATATTTTACTATATCCGGGGGGGGGGGGGGGGGGGGGGGGGGGGGCGTTGGAGGGTCAGTCAGGTATAATGTTATAATCATCCGCGTGAACGAAAATGCGGAATAAGGGTGCTTTTTTCGACCACAACGCGGGCCCGTGCTATTAGGGTATCAAAATTGCCAATTTCAGAGAATAAGGGTGTCTTTTTCAACCTGAATCCGCGCTGAGGGTTGCTTGGGCCGATAGTTAAGTGTCGCCTTTGTAAAAATAGCCAAATGGTTAGGCCTACTATAGTAATATCCATGATTTTGTACCATTTGCCTCGTTTCGATTTATGCAATTAACAAACTCTAACTGTCCTCATTACTATAAAATACTGCATTATTATGTGCAGGTAGCAAACACAATGAGCGTAGCCAGTCCGGTCACTGGACATCAAGTGGTGTTGAAAATTTCAAATGTTTAAAATTTTACTTCAGAATTAAAGATTAACATTAAAAATTGCCATTATTGTTGTTTCTACTAACAAAAACACAGCAAAACTTGATTAAAACAATATCATCACTATTTATTGAAAAAACGCCCTCTATGCAAATATGGTTCGCGTTATGTATCACGCGTGCAGGGGGATACTGTCAGATGTAACATTCTCGTTGCGGCTCTACGAGCATATTTGAATCGACGTTTTCTTGAACAAAGAGGGCTGATTTTTCTTAATCCTTATAGGTGTAAGTTCATACAT